>CM050514.1:3380000-3410000 GCA_027563665.1 Antrozous pallidus | reverse complement strand
CCCATCACTAACCCTTCCCCATCACTAACCCTTCCCCATCACTAACCCTTCCCCAACACCAACCCTTCCCCAACACTAAGCCTTCCCCATCACCAACCCTTCCTCAGCACTAACGCTTCCCCAACACCAAACCATCCCCAACACTAACCCTTCCCCATCACTAACCCTTCCCCATCACTAACCCTTCCCCATCACTAACCCTTCCCCAACACCAACCCTTCCCCAACACTAACCCTTCCCCATCACTAACCCTTCCCCAACACTAACCCTTCCCCAACACTAACCCTTCCCCATCACTAACCCTTCCCCATCACTAACCCTTCCCCAACACTAACCCTTCCCAACACTAACCCTTCCCCATCACTAACCCTTCCCCAACACCAACCCTTCCCCATCACTAACCCTTCCCCATCACTAACCCTTCCCCAAATTTAACCTTTCCTCAACTTTAATCATTTCCAAACTTTAACCCTTCCCGAACACTACACCTATCCCAACACTAACCCTTCCACAACACTAACCCTTCCCCGTCACTAACCCTTACCCATCACTAACCCTTCCCCAACACCAACCCTTCCCCAAATTTAACCTTTTCTCAACTTTAATCATTTCCAAATTTTAACCCTTCCCGAACACCACCCCTACCCCAAAACCAACCCTTCCCGAACACCACCCCTTCCCCAACACTAACCCTTCCACAACACTAACCCTCCCCAACACTAACCCTTCCCAACACTAACCCTTCCCAACACTAACCCTTCCCAACACTAACCCTTCCCGAACACTAACCCTCCCCAACACTAACCCTTCCACAACACTAACCCTTCCCCATCACTAACCCTTCCCAACACTAATCCTTCCCAACACTAACCCTTCCCAACACTAACCCTTCCCGAACACCACCCCTTCCCCAACACTAACCCTTCCACAACACTAACCCTTCCACAACATTAACCCTCCCCAACACTAACCCTTCCCAACACTAACCCTTCCCCAACACTAACCCTTCCACAACACTAACCCTTCCACAACACTAACCCTTCCACAACACTAACCCTTCCCCATCACTAACCCTTCCCCATCACTAACCCTTCCCCAACACTAACCCTTCCCCAACACTAACCCTTCCCCATCACTAACCCTTCCCCAACACTAACCCTCCCCAACACTAACCCTTCCCAACATTAACCCTTCCCCAACACTAACCCTTCCCCATCACTAACCCTTCCCCAACACTAACCCTCCCCAACACTAACCCTTCCCAACATTAACCCTTCCCCAACACTAACCCTTCCACAACACTAACCCTTCCCCAACACTAACCCTTCCACAACACTAACCCTCCCCAACACTAACCCTTCCCCAACACTAACCCTTCCCCATCACTAACCCTTCCCCAACACTAACCCTTCCCCAACACTAACCCTTCCCAACATTAACCCTTCCCCAACACCAACCCTTCCCAACATTAACCCTTCCCCAACACTAACCCTTTCCAACATTAACCCTTCTCCAACACTAACCCTTCCCAACATTAACCCTTCCCAACACTAACCCTTCCCAACATTAACCCTTCCCCAACACTAACCCTTCCCAACATTAACCCTTCCCCAACACTAACCCTTCCCAACATTAACCCTTCCCCAACACTAACCCTTCCCAACATTAACCCTTCCCAACACTAACCCTTCCCAACATTAACCCTTCCCCAACACTAACCCTTCCCCAACATTAACCCTTCCCCAACACCAACCCTTCCCAACATTAACCCTTCCCCAACACTAACCCTTCCCAACATTAACCCTTCCCAACACTAACCCTTCCCAACATTAACCCTTCCCCAACACTAACCCTTTCCCAACACCAACCCTTCCCAACATTAACCCTTTCCCAACATTAACCCTTCCCCAACACTAACCCTTCCCAACATTAACCCTTCCCAACACTAACCCTTCCCAACATTAACCCTTCCCCAACACTAACCCTTTCCCAACACTAACCCTTCCCCAACACCAACCCTTCCCAACATTAACCCTTTCCCAACATTAACCCTTCCCCAACACTAACCCTTCCACAACACTAACCCTTCCCCAACAGTACCTGTTCTCCAACAATGCTGACACTTTTCTTGAGAAGTGAGAGGTTGGGACCCGCGGATGATAAAAGCCTCCTGACTCCTTGCCCTTCTGCTCTCCCATCAGCTGTACCTCTGCGCTCTGGCCTGCCGCCAGCCCTCCACCCCGGCCCGCCCCAGCAAGCAGCAGCTTGGGCCCGCTCCTTGCTCCCATGATATCTGCCCACATAGAGGTACTCTTCTGGGTGGGTTCTGTTTCTCTGGCCCCGAATCCCAGGCCACCTCCCTGACTCAATTCCAGGGTTTGCTCGGAGGCTGTGAGAACCTGTCTTTGCTGTGGGAACATTCAGATGCAGAGGCTCGTGTGTCTCTCCTTTGAGACGGTGTGTCTGAGGCTGTATTTTGGACTAAGGGGGTGTGTGTAGGCCCGTCACTCCTCCTGGCTGTGTCCGTGCGCTGGAAGCACAGAAACCATGCTAGAAACACCCCCTTTTAGCTCTCTCACCTCTGCGCTCTCCCCAGGAAGACTTCAGAGACACGTGATCCCTCCTGCTTCCTCTGAGCAATCCCTGGCCGTGGCCATGGGGAGTCAGATGCTGCCAGGAGCCGACGGGCGGCTGGTGGTTGGAAGAGAACCTGATCCGCACAAAACAGCCCTGCCCTCCACATTCCGTGGCCAGGGCCAAGTTTCTTCGATACTTGGCACCTATCAAAAAAAAAAAGAAAAGTGGATTTTTCTTCCTTTCTGAAATGACAGCTTTGCGAGAAAGTCTGGCTCGCCCCAGGCCGCAGCCACTCCAGCCGCCAGCTCTGCCCGGCCCCTTGAGGTGCCGCCCCTGAGCTGGTACAACGGCCTGCAGAGCCGGAGCCTGCCTGGGCCGAACGGAGGTGGTGTCCGAGTGCCAGAAGGGCTCCCTGGCGCCCAGCGCCTCAGGGCGAGGAGGTGGCGGGCCAGGTTGCTTCTCTGTCGGGGAGCCAGGGCTCCCCGATAGCACCCGAGGCACATGAGGGGTGGGGGCCTGCACACTCCTTTTTATTTTTTAATATATTTTATTAATTTTCTTACAGAGAGGAAGAGAGAGGGATGGAAAGTCAGAAACATCGATGAGAAACATCGATCAGTTGCCTCTTGCACCCCCCCCCCCCCACTGGGGATGTGCCTGCAGCCAAGGTCCATGCCCTTGACCGGAATCGAACCTGGGACCGTTCAGTCCACAGGCCGATGCTCTATCCGCTGAGCCACACCGGTCAGGGCGAGGGGCCTGCACAGTTCTGAGCTTGTGTTTCCCGTGGGGTCACACTGGCTCCTGGTGGACTGTTTCCAAGGATGAAGTCTGCATCTGTCGTGGGTTGAACCGTGTCCCCCGGAAAGAGATGTCCCGTGTTCACCCCGAGACGGGCCGATGTGACCGTGTGTGGACGAAGGCATCGGGGTGGGGGTGGGGTTGGACCAGGGGGAGTGGGTCCTAGTTCACTGACGGGCGCCCTGACCTTCGGGTGAAATTTGGACACAGACACAGGACACATGTCCTTGGCCACGGGACAACAGAGACGGAGATTGGAGTGATGGATCTATGAGCCACGGAACGCCATGGCCTGCGGCAGCCCCCGCCACAGGAGGGGCCACGGGGTCCCCCTGAGCACCGGAAGGAGCACGGCCTTCCCGCAGCCTGGAGTCCAGGGGCCGCCTGGAGCCGGAGCAGGCGCCTGTCTGCTGTTAGACGCCAACTCTCCGCTGCCCCTTGTCACAGCGGCCCCAGGAAGCTGCCAGCCCGCCTCTGAGGCTGTGGCCCTGGGGTCTGGGTCAGGCGTCCTCATGCACGTCTGTACACGGTGAACTCTCTTCAAAGTCCGGCGGAGCGGGTGGAAGCGAGGAGGAAGCTGCCCTGGCCAGCCATCGCCCTCAGCAGGTCCCTCCCTGGTGGCCGGGAAGAGGGCTGGGCCGGGTGAGGGGTGTCCGTTGCCATAAAGAGTGAAGCAGGGGGCCCTAACCCGTTTGGCTCAGTGGGTAGAGCGTCGGCCTGCGGACTGAAGGGTCCCAGGTTTGATTCTAGTCAAGGGCATGGACCTTGGCTGCGGGCACATCCCCAGTAGGGGTTTGCGCAAGAGGCAGCTGATGGATGTCTCTCTCCCATCGTTGTGTCTAACTCTCTGTCCCTCTCCTTTCCTGTCTGTAAAAATCAATAAATTATATATATATATATATATATATATATATATATATATATATATATATATATTTAAAAGAATGAGACAGCAAAGAGGGAGCAGGGGCGCAGGAGATTCCGAGTGTTGCTCTCGGCCACCGTCCGGTTGACATCTCACAGTGAGAACGCGACAGCACGCCCCTCTCTGGTTAAAAGAAGAACACGGGCCCGGGCGGTGTGGCTCGGGGATTGAGCGTTGACCAAGGAACCAGGAGGTCAGGGTTCGATTCCTGCTCAGGACACAGGCCCAGGTGGCGGGCTCCATCCCCAGTGGGGGCGTGCAGGAGGCAGCCGGTCCATGATGCTCTCCCATCACGGATGTTTCTCTCTCCCTCTCTGAGTTCCTCTGAAATCAATAAAGACATATATATACATGTGTATACATATACAATGTGTGTGCATATATATACATATATACACATATACACATGTATACATATACACATATACACATATATACATATATACATATATATGCATATATAAGCATATATACATATATACATATGTACACATGTACACATGTATACATATATACACATATATACACATGTATACATGTATACATATACACATATATACATATATGTGCATATATAAGCATATATACACATATACATATACACATGTATACACATGTATACACATGTATACACGTGTATACACATGTATACACATGTATACACATGTATACATATATATATGTTTTAAAGCAACACAGAAAGTCTTAAAAGGAGAAAAGGAGCTCCATCCAGGGGAGGCAGGCCTGGCACAGTGTGGGCCGGGTCACCCTCTCCAGCAACGGCCTCAGAGGCGGCCTCCTCTGGGGTCCGGGTGGGGGAGCTGAGGGTGAGGCTCCGGACCGAGACGCTCAGCGCTTTCACTCGTTCTGAGCGGAGAGGACGGCCCAGAGGGGACGGAGGAGAGAGATGAAGGCGGGTTCTGCTGGTCCAAGGCCGTGGTGGTGGGAGTGAGCTCCCCTCCTCCGCACACACACACACACCCCAGGTTTGGCTCCGCTGGCTCCTCAGCTCCCCCTGCGCTCCCGCACCTGTCGCCTCTCCTTCCCTGAGTTTGGGGTGAGCCGGGACGGAGGCTGCAGCTGTGAGCCGCGTCTGTGAGCCGTGTCGCTGGCCCTCCGCACGCGCTGTCCGCTGGCCTCTGCCCCCCGAATTAAAGTCCCGGCTGCGGGAGCGAAAGCTTTTATCCTCCGTTGAGACAGAATTTGCATTTTATCTCATTTATACATTGTTTTGAAATCTGAGAAAGGGTGACATTTGAAAAGCACAGTACTAGGTCGGCTGAAAACCACTTTCAGATCAGAAAGTGGAACATTGGGGTCGCTGTCTTAGTCGGAAGCAGAGCACACCAGGGGTGTGTGTGTGTGTGTGTGTGTAGGGAGAGACAGAGAGCGAGAGATTTACTGAAGGAATGTGCTCCCGAGTCTGGTGATGTGGCAAGTCCCGAGTCTGGTGATGTGGCAAGTCCAAAATCTGCAGGTCAGGCAACGTGGAGACTCAGGCAATGTGGGTCCAACGGCCGTCTGCTGGCAAAACCCCTTGTTCAGGGCATCAGTCCTGTTTTCTGGGGCCTTCAACTGAGTGGGGGAGGCCCTATGGGGAGCCATCTGCTTTACTCCAAACCTGAAGAATAACGTTTGACTAAATGTCTGGGTACTCTGGCCCAATCGAGTCAACCCACAAAAGGAACCACCCCCGTAGCTGTGTGGATCACACTTTATCAATGGACTAGAGGCCTGGTGCACAAAATTTGTGCACAGGACGGGGGGTGTCCCTCAGCCCAGCCTGCACTCTGTCCAAACTGGGACCCCTTAAAGGATGTCTGACTGCCCGTTTAGGCCCAATCCCAAAGGGCAGTCAGATATCCTCTCACAATCCAGGACTCCTGGCTCCCAACTGCTCACCTGCCTGCCTCCCTGATTGCCCCTAACCCCTTCTGCCTGCCAGCCTGATCACCCCCTAACCACTCCTCTGCCAGCCTGTTGATGTCTAACTGCTCCCCTGCCAGCCTGTTTGCTCCCAACTTCCCTCCTCTGCTGGCCTGGTCACCCCTAACTGCCCTCCCTTGCAGACCTGGAACCTCCCACTGTCCTCCCCTGCTGGCCATCTTGTGGCGGCCACCTTGTGTCCACATGGGGGCAGGATCTTTGACCACATGGGGGCAGCCCTCTTGTGTGTTGAAGTGATGGCCAATCTGCATATCACTCTTTTATTAGACAGGATGTGCCGGCAGCGCTGGGCTGTCTGTGCCTACTGGATGTTTAACACCCGAACCCCTGTCCAGGCAGCAGCCATGGCGTCCCCATCCTTGTACCAACAAGGCTGTGCCCACACGTTGCTGGGCACCCTCTCGGGGCCGGTGTTGCCCGGGATGAGAAAACGCCGGGCCGATTGACCGCGTGTGGAAATGTTGCCGAATGCTGGCAAGGTCCTATGAATGGTGGTCCTCTTGCCATTCACTCTTCAGAGGCACACGGCCATTACCTGATCCGGGGCTGGCAGCCTTTCCCCGGAGAGGCCAAACGGTCAATGTTTTGGCCTTTAGTCTCCGTCAGAACCACTCAGCTCTGCCGTGACGGGGCGGAATCCGCCTGAGTTACTGCACAGCCGAGTGGATGTGGCCACGTTCCAACGAGACTTTATTTATGGACACAAATTCCATAGGCTTTTTCACATGTCATAAAATATTACCCTCTTTTGATTTTTTCCAAACATTTATAATGCAAAAGCCGTCCTTAGCCTGCAGACAATCTAAACTGAACTCTCTTACTTTTCCTCCCCCGCAAACTCGCTGCACGCTCAGCTCATAACTGAACAAAGGGCTCGGATCCCTGTTCACTGAATTGAACCAAATGGGACTTGAGTAAACAGTGAATTTATTTTTTAGCAGCAAAAACGCCTTGGCATTTGAATCTTACAGAAACCCCGTGTGGAACAAATGGCGTTTGGTGAGCACGATTTTACTGTGTGGGTTCCAGCGGGGAACATTTGTGGGTTCTGATGAGCGTAAAGACCAAGGGAAGGTCCAGATGGCCGTGTCAAGACGCTCTTTGATTCAACTGTCCAGATGCTTTGGAAAGAGGAGCGAGAAGGAAGTTCCTGTTCCACTGACGTATGCAGGGTGATTTATATTCTCATTCATAAATATCAAAGTCAGACAAGAAGCACGGAAAACTTGCGGTGAATGACAAATGCGTCGTCAAGACAGCGCGCGTCACGAGGCCTCCTTAAACCGCTGGGTGTCGGGGCTGTGCCGAGGCAGGTGACAGCCCTTCTCCCGCCGGCTGGTGGGAGCGGGTAAAGCAAATCTGAGCTTTTAAAAGAGCCGTGCCGAAGAGACATAGCCACGGGCATATTTGCAAGAAGAAGAAGAGAAGCAAACTCGGAGAATTGCTGGGAAAAGCTTGACTCCCAGGTGGGCATGAAGGGGACGCGAGAGGAAGCCCGACGGGACGCACGGATGGTCTCCACGGGGAGCGGGGAGTGTGTGTTTGGGCGTCTGAACGTTTACTGTTTTTGTTACAGCTCTGTAAATATTTAGAATTGCGGTAAAATGCGTGTGATACAAAAGTCGGCATTTTTACCATTTTTAGTGTAAAAGTCAGTGACATTAAGTACATTTACATTGCTGTTCATCATCTCAAATATTCGTTAAGAAATAGCCCCCTGGCCAAAACCAGGTTTGCTCAGTGGGTAGAGCATTGGCCTGCGGACTGAAAGGTTCCAGGTTCGATTCCGATCAAGGGTATGTACCTTGGTTGTGGGCACATCCCCAGTGGGGGTTGTGCAGGAGGCAGGTAATCGATGTTTCTCTCTCATCCATGTTTCTAATTCTCTGTCCATTTCCCTTCCTCTCCATAAAAAATCAATAAAATATATTTTTTAAAAATAGCTCCCTATTCCCCCCTCTCCAACCCCTGGCAATCACCACCCTACTTCCTGTCGCCATGAACTTGACTATCCTGGGTACCTCGAATGAGTGGACTAACTCAGTATTTGTCCTTTCACGACTGGCTAACTGTAAGTAACTCCACATGTGTCCAAGGGTCAGCCATCTTATTGTATCTATCAGAACTGCACTCCTTTTAAGCCTAGCCAACATTCCAGTGGGTGTGCGGACCACATTGCTCATCCATCATCCATCACAAATCACCCATCATCCATCATCCATCATCCATCACCCATCACCCATCACCCATCATCCACCATCCATCACCCATCATCCACCATCCATCACCCATCATCCATCATCCATCATCCATCACCCATCATCCATCATCCATCACCCATCACCCATCATCCATCACCCATCACCCATCATCCATCATCCATCACCCATCATCCATCACCCATCATCCATCATCCATCACCCATCATCCATCACCCATCATCCATCACCCATCACCCATCATCCATCAGTGGACATTTGGGCTTCTTCCATTTGTGGCTACTGTGCATAGCGCTGCTACAAACACTGATGTTCAGGGATCTGAGTTCCTACTTGCAGTTCTTCAGGGTATTCATTTAGGAGCGGAATTGCTAGATCTTACGGTATTTTTATGTTTAATTTTTTTGAGGACTCTCCATACTATTTCCACAGGGGCAGTAGCCACCAGCAGTGCCAAGGTGTTCCGCTTCCCCCACATCCTCACCCACAACTGTTTTGTCTCTGTTTGTTTCACACAATACCCGTCCTGATGGGTGTGATCGGAAACATTTTTAATGAGGTCTGAGTTGAGTGTTTTAGTCACTAAGCACCTTCACACCACTTCCCCCAAATGGGTTTGAAAGCGGGGCTAGGTGTCTGACCCCACCCCCAGAGTGTGTGATTTAAGAGTGAACCTTCCTTGGCTCAGCTCCAAGAAGTGAGAGGGGTGCTTGATTTCAAGCTGGAGGTGAGACCAGGAGAGAAAACCCTCTCTCCCCTCACGGGCTGGTGTTCAGAACCCACGAGGGAACCAGCCACCCCCTGGTTACACGAGAAATCATCCCAGCCCCCACTTTCCAGCTCTCTGAGCAAAACTGGGTTCTGAGGACAAGAAGAAGGGGGTGGGGATTGCAGTTTGTGAGGTCACCACGCTCACCGTGGGCGCCACCCTTCATCTCTCATGTACTTGCTTTGTTGTGATATGTCCACTCTTTTCCTTTGCGTAAGAAACATCTTTTCTTGTCCCAAGTAATTTCTTCAAAACCAAACTGCGAAGGTGCCCTTCACTGTCCTCCCAGAAGGAACCTATCTCTCGGCCGTCCCCTCCGGCCTCTACACATGTGCACGTGGTCACACACACATGTGCAGGCTTGCCCTCCTCTTCCCTAGCCCCTGTGCACATGGTCACACACACATGTACAGGCGTGCCCTCCTCTCCCTCTCCTAGCCCCTGTGCACATGGTCACACACACATGTGCAGGCGTGCCCTCCTCTCCCTCTCCTAGCCCTTGTGCACGTGGTCGCACACACATGTACAGGCATGCCCTCCTCTCCCCCAGCCCCTGTGCACATGGTCACACACACAGGTGCAGGCATGCCCTCCTCTCCCCTATCCCCTGTGCACATGGTCACACACACATGTGCAGGCGTGCCCTCCTCTCCCCTAGCCCCTGTGCACGTGGTCACACACACATGTGCAGGCGTGCCCTCCTCTCCCTTAGCCCCTGTGCACGTGGTCACACACACATGTGCAGGCGTGCCCTCCTCTCCCCTAGCCCCTGTGCACATGGTCACACACACACATGTGCAGGCGTGCCCTCCTCTCCCCTAGCCCCTGTGCACACGGTCACACACACATGTGCAGGCGTGCCCTCCTCTCCCCTAGCCCCTGTGCACATGGTCACACACACACATGTGCAGGCGTGCCCTCCTCTCCCCTATCCACTGTGCACACGGTCACACACACATGTGCAGGCGTGCCCTCCTCTCCCCTAGCCCCTGTGCACACGGTCACACACACATGTGCAGGCGTGCCCTCCTCTCCCCTAGCCCCTGTGCACACGGTCACACACACATGTACAGGCGTGCCCTCCTCTCCCCTATCCACTGTGCACATGGTCACACACACATGTGCAGGCGTGCCCTCCTCTCCCTCTCCTAGCCCTTGTGCACGTGGTCGCACACACATGTACAGGCATGCCCTCCTCTCCCCCAGCCCCTGTGCACATGGTCACACACACAGGTGCAGGCATGCCCTCCTCTCCCCTAGCCCCTGTGCACGTGGTCACACACACATGTGCAGGCGTGCCCTCCTCTCCCCTAGCCCCTGTGCACACGGTCACACACACATGTACAGGCGTGCCCTCGTCTCCTCTCCTAGCCCCTGTGCACACGGTCACACACACATGTGCAGGCGTGCCCTCCTCTCCCCTAGCCCCTGTGCACATGGTCACACACACATGTGCAGGCATGCCCTCCTCTCCCCTATCCACTGTGCACATGGTCACACACACATGTGCAGGCGTGCCCTCCTCTCCCCTAGCCCCTGTGCACACAGTCACACACACATGTGCAGGCGTGCCCTCCTCTCCCTCTCCTAGCCCGTGTGCATGTGGTCGCACACACATGTGCAGGCGTGCCCTCCTCTCCCCTAGCCCCTGTGCACACAGTCACACAGACATGTGCAGGCATGCCCTCCTCTTCCCTAGCCCCTGTGCACATGGTCACACACACATGTGCAGGCGTGCCCTCCTCTCCCCTAGCCCCTGTGCACACGGTCACACACGCATGTGCAGGCGTGCCCTCGTCTCCCTCTCCTAGCCCCTGTGCACACGGTCACACGCACATGTGCAGGCGTGCCCTCCTCTCCCCTAGCCCCTGTGCACGTGGTCACACACACATGTGCAGGCGTGCCCTCCTCTCTCCTAGCCCCTGTGCACGTGGTCACACACACACGTGCAGGCATGCCCTCCTCTCTCCTAGCCCCTGTGCACATGGTCACACACACATGTACAGGCGTGCCCTCCTCTCCCCTATCCACTGTGCACATGGTCACACACACATGTGCAGGCGTGCCCTCCTCTCTCCTAGCCCCTGTGCACACAGTCACACACACATGTGCAGACGTGCCCTCCTCTCCCTCCCCTAGCCCCTGTGCACACGGTCACACACACATGTGCAGGCGTGCCCTCCTCTCCCCTAGCCCCTGTGCACACGGTCACACACACAGAGGTCTTGGCTTCTACGTTCACACGGGTGGGACCCTGTCCTGCTGCGAGCGAGTCCCACTCAGCTCTCCGTCCTCACAGAGCCCCTTCCTTTCCTCTGAGGCTGAGTCCTCCCACTGGACGGCCGCCCATCCCCCTGCCTCCGAACCGGCTTTCAGCCTCCCGCCTGACCCCCGGCTGCATTATAAACACCCCAGGGCCTGTCTCCCCGTCTCCAAACACCCGTACACTGTTTTCCCACAAGCGAAGGTCAGCGAGTAGTTATTGACGGAAGACTCCCCCCTCCCACTCGGCTGCTGTCTCAGTGCTTCCGGCCGCCGGGGTGGGACCCCTCGAAGTCAGAGGGACCGGGCACCACAGCCTCTCAGTTTGTTGCTCTTTCGTCTGTCGACACAGTAATGAGTCGAGGGAGAGTTGACCGCTTCCCCTCTGTTCCCTTGGCAATGTTTTCAGGGTTCAGGATGGAGCCCCACCTCAGACCCCCAGAACAAGTAGCCCGAGAGCTTGGGATACTTCAATACGAGGCTATCGCCTCAAAACAGACCAACCAGATTGGGGGCAATCACTAGTACATAGACTAGTGAGCTGGTGCACAAAATTTGTGCACATTAAAAGGCGATTAATTAGAGGAAATAATTTAATATTGCCATTTGCCCTTTCTCTATAATAGAAGCATCAGAGACGAAAGAAAGTTAATAAAATGTAAATGAAAACCTTCCTCCTGTCAGAGTCTGGGGCACACCACAGGGCCCAGAGTCAAGTCCCACATTATCTCACTGTTTGGCCCACCTGGGAGCGTCGGGCCGAGTTACTAACAGCCCGTGCTTCCTGGAGAACCATTTTAAGGGCTCCTAACGGGGTTCACAGACTGTGGAGCTGGAGCAGCCACCCATATGCCCAGACACACGCTATTAATAACCCTCCCCAGGTTTCTCGAGGCAGTCGACACTACATAAAACAGAGTACAACTGAGCCCGCTCCAGACCCTCTGGTGGGGAGAAATTACTTCAATATGAGGCTGTGGCCTCGAAACAGCCCGACCAGATTGGGGGCAATCGCTCTGAGCGGATGCCGGCGTTCAGACCTGTTGATAGCGTCGATGAATGTCATCTCGGGCAGGGTGGGCTCCCGGTACTTCTGAACCTGCCGGCTTCCTGCAGTAGCTGGAAAATTACCATCGCGCGGGGGCGCGGGGGAGAAACACCTGTCTCCCAGATGTGCGCTGTGCATCAGGGGCCGCTGCAAACCGTGGACCTCCACGGGAAACCGGCCGATGAAAGGGAAGCAAGCGATGGGAACGAGACTGAAATTAGTCTGTGTCCCTCGGCTGGTCACGCACCGGGGAAACATTCTGATCAATCCATTTAATCAATATTGATTGTGAAAACTCTGGTCCCTACCACTGGGAACTCTACAGTTGGCCAAAACCGGTTTGGCTCAGTGGATAGAGCGTCGGTCTGCAGACTGAAAGGTCCCGGGTTCGATTCCGGTCGAGGGCACGTACCTTGGCTACAGGCACATCCCCGGTAGAAGGTGTGCAGGAGGCAGCTGATCGATGTTTCGCTCTCATCGATGTTTCTAACTCTCTATCCCTCTCCCTTCCTCTCTGTAAAAAAACAATAAATATATATATGTTTTAAAAAATAAAAGAAGTCTACATTTGAACTGGGGAACTAGGATGCCCACATATGAAAAATCGAGGATATGCAATCAAGCCCAGGCCAATGCCTGTTGCGGGTTGAGAGGGAAAATCCATTGCGATAGGAGGCTGTGCAGAGCTGCCCTCTGGTGGAAGACAGGAGCAGTTCTCTCTGGGGGCCAGCCTGCGTGTCTCTGTTGTCCTGCAAGCCTGAATACTGTGTTCCTCTGTTGGGCTCGGAAGGCCCCCAGTCTGCCTCTGTTTCCACCACCTTCCTCACCTTGAAATAGCCATGACCTTTAACGACCTTGATTACCTTCTTCCTCCCCCCTAAACCCACTGCCTCTCCCTATTTTTGTTGCTTTGTTGTTTTATTTCAGAGAGAGGAAGGGAGAGGGAGAGAGGGGCAGAAGCAGCAATGAGAAAGAACCATCCACCAGTTATCTCCTGCATGCCCCACACTGGGGATGCAGCCCCCAAACCTGACATGTGCCCTGATGGGAACTGAACCCTGACCTGGCTCATGGGTCCATGCTCAACCCCTGAGCCACACCGGCCCGCCCTCAGCCTGCTGTGTTGAGAGAATATTGCTGGCAGATGAAAAAGACAGAATCAGGAGAAAACCTGGACTACCTTCTGTCAACAACAGTGAAGAGGGTTTGTATAAATAGGTCAGAGCACACCTCCAGGGGCCGGCTGGGGCTACCATGCAGGCTCCGCCTCATGTGCAGGCACTGGGGTCCCCAGCCCCCCTGTGGGTGTTCCTGTAGACAAATATTTTTTCAGGCCAACCTTGGGTTTTATATATATATACACACACACACTAGTGGCCTGGTGCACGAAATTTGTGCACATTAAAAGGGGATTAGTTAGAGGAAATAATTTAATATTGCTATTTGCTCTTTCTCTATAATAGAAGTGTCAGAGAGGAAAGAAAATTAGTAAAAGGTATACGAAAACTTTCCTCTTGTCAGAATCTGGGGCTCATCACGGGACCTAGAGTCAAGTCCCTGCCCACCCACATGCACCTCAAAATTGTGTGAGACCCAGACCTGGCCACCCTCCCCCCCCCCCCCCCATTGATCTAGATCCAGACCCAGCCAGTTCCAGCCTTGTCAAGCCCTGCCAGGCAGGGGGTGTAGCCTCAGGTCCCCTGGCCTGGCGCCAGGATGGAGGGCGTGGCCTGAGGTCCGACAGTCTAGACCAGGGCAGGGGACGTGCCTCGAGGTCCTCCATCAAGCCCCACCCGGTGGGAAACATGGCCTGAGATCTCCTGTCAAGCCTTGCTGGGTGGGGGGCACAGCCTCAGGTTCCCCATCAAGCCCCACCAGGCGAGGGTGAGGGGGCAGCCTCAAGTTCCCCATCAAGCCCTGCTGGGCAGGGGGTGTGGCCTGAGTTCCCCTAACCCAGCACTGGGGATGCACCTTGAGGTCCCCCGTCAAGCCCCGCTGGGTGGGGGACACGGTCTGAGGTCCCCTGTCAAGCCCAGCCAGACAGGGGGCACAGCCTCAGGTCCCCTGGCCCAGTGCTGGGGTAGGGGGTGCAGCCTGAGGTCCCCCAGCCTGGAGCTGGAGCAGAGGGAGTAGCCTGAGGTCCCCTAGCCCAGCACCAGGACAGGAAATGCACCTTGAGGTCTCCTGTCAAGCCCTACCAGGTGTGGGGTGCACGGCCTGAGGTCCCCTGACAAGACCTGCTGGATGAGGGGGGGGGCACAGCCTGAGGTCCCCTGTCAAGCCCCATGGGGGTAGGGGATGGCGTAGCCTCAGGTCCCTGCTGATTGCTCCTTAAGGCTCCTGATGGGAACTTGGCCTCAGGTGTGAGTACGGCCATCTTGTGATGGAGTGATGGTCAATTAGCATATTCCCTCTTTATGAGATAGGATGGCTGCAGACGCTGGGAGTCAAAGGAAAAGATGAAACCTGCCCAGCACCTCGGGGTGTTCTTTGAAGAGGCGTCTCTCTGCGGAACATTGTCTCGGCTGGTGGTTAGAGACCGGCCAATCGGCCCCGGGCAAACGGGTTTTCCTCCTCACCAAGCCCGTCTCTCCCAGAGAAACAGGCCCAGGCCGGGCCCGCCCCGCCCTCCCTGCCGAGCCCACTGCTCCTAGCTGTGTACGGTCTGGTCCCCCTCACTTTCCATGTGTTACCTTCCCAGGGGGTGCGAGGCCCAGCCATCTGGACGCAGGCCCAGCCGCCCGGGTCGGTGCGCGCCCCGCTCTCCGCTCTCCCGCCGCCGCCAGCGACCCCCCAGCCCGGCCGGACCACATGGCCCCCCGCTCTCCTGACGAATGAGGTGGGTAGAAGGCGCTCCCGTCCAAAAGGAGGACGCGGGGGACTCGTCGGTTAAAGTCTGTAAACGGCGTGGTGATGGTGATGACTCGAGCCGCTGGCTGGGGCTGAGCTGGCCCAGCGGGGCCGCCTCTGCGGGCAGGGGCCTGGCTTCTCCGGAATTTCCAGTCCGGCCGGTGGGGGGCGGGGGGGACACCCGGGAGCTCAGCGGCGCTGGGCCAGGTCGAGCTCACTGCCCTGGACGCCAGGAGGCCCAGCCTGGGTGTGGGTGCCAGCCCTGCCAGGAAGGGCGGGCACCTGCCACCCCAGGGCCCGGCCCCGTCTCTGGGGACGGCCAGGCTGTGGGGGTGAGCGGCGATCTCACTTGCAGTTTCTAAGGCGCCGGTTAAGTCAGGGAGGGGGGCTGCCAGCTGCTCCCCCCAAGAGAAGCAGCCTGGGCTCCCGGTCTGTCCCGGGGATGGTTCTGGGCGGCAGGCCCCTCCACAGAGACCCGCCACCACCTCACCTTCTTCATGGGGGGCTTAGAGACCCCCTGCCCCAGCCTCAGGCTCCCTGCCTCTGACTCCAAACACCTGCCCCACCCCACTCCCATTTCCGCGTGGAAGCCGCCACGGCCACGCCTCCATCCCCCTGCTCCCCCGGCTCCACCTAGCCCCGTGGTCGGCAAACTGCGGCTCGCGAGCCACAGGCGGCTCTTTGGCCCCTGGAGAGCGGCTCTTCCACAAAACACCACGGCCTGGGCGAGTCTGTGTTGAAGAAGTGGCGTCAGAAGGAGTTTAAGTTTAAACATGCAGCTCCCCAAAGACATGTCGATCGTCCTGTTGGTGTCTGGCTCTGTGGGTGGATGAGTTTGCCGACCGCTGGGCTGGAGGTGAGCTCGGCGGCGAAGGCAGGCCCCGGGGGAAGGAGCCGGTCTCGGGCAGGCCGCTCGCCGCCACGGACTGGCGGGGCTGGTACCCACCCCAGGCTGGGGTGTGTGGGAAGGGGGGGGAGTAGTGATCACACAGCCTCACCTTTAAGAAAAATGTCTCCTTGCCGAGTGGCCCCCGGTGAGCCGGTGCTGTGGGGGCAGCGCCCGGAGACGTGTTCCTGCCCCTCTTGGACGAATCGGGCCTGTCCCACCGGCCTGCCCGCCGGGTCCCCCCGCCCGCCACCCCTCTCGGCACCAAACACCCGCCAGCTGTCTCTGGGCCTCCGCCCCGGTGTCGCGAATGCCCGGCACTGGGGTTCCCTGCAGCTCCCCCCGAGCTCCTGGGCTGCCGGTGTGGCCGCCGCTGCGCACCCCCCTGGGGGTCAGCGGTCAGGAGCGGCGGTCACTCGTGCCCGTGTCTCTGTTTTATTGCCCCCCCCCCCCCCGTGCAGGTCCTGGCTTGGACTGGCGATGGTGGTGGCCACTTCTTGTAAGCTTTGATGCCCACAATGTGCACTTGGTTGCATATCGAGTGAATGAATAGTTAGACTAAAAACACCGTGCGAGGCCCGCATCACTCAGTGGTTGAGCGGCGACCCCCAAACCAGGACCCGGCGGGCACAGGCCCGGGTGCGGGCTCCACCCCCAGTGTGGGGCGTGCAGGAGGCACCCGGCCGTGATTCTGTCATCACAGATGTTTCCAGCTCTCCCCCTCCCTCCCTTCCCCTCTGACACCCACCACAGTCAGAATGGCCCCCTCCCTCCCTTCCCCTCTGACACCCACAGTCAGAATGGCCCCCTCCCTCCCTTCCCCTCTGACACCCACCACAGTCAGAATGGCCCCCTCCCTCCCTTCCCCTCTGACACCCACCACAGTCAGAATGGCCCCCTCCCTCCCTTCCCCTCTGACACCCACCACAGTCAGAATGGCCCCCCTCCCTCCCTTCCCCTCTGACACCCACAGTCAGAATGGCCCCCTCCCTCCCTTCCCCTCTGACACCCACCACAGTCAGAATGGCCCCCTCCCTCCCTTCCCCTCTGACACCCACCACAGTCAGAATGGCATAGAAGGGAGTGATATTGACAGGAAGTGCTCCCCTAGCCTTGACCCTGAGCTCCGGTTCCTAGCAGTGACATTGTGAGCAGCTCCCACATACAGAGCATTAGATGGGCTCTCTGCCCAACCCAGACATGTACCTCCTCCTCCTCCTCACACAGACAGGGCCCGGTCCACACATGTGCCTCCTCCTCCTCCTCACACAGACAGGGCCCGGTCCACACATGTGCCTCCTCCTCCTCCTCACACAGACAGGGCCACCCTGAGCCCTGAGCCCAACTCTGCCTGAGCCTGGGATGCCATTCACCTTCCAATGGTGCACAGGGTTCAGTTGTGTGGGGGCCGTGCCTTCCCCAGCTCCTTAGTGAGGACCTAGCCCCCCACCCCCTCGTGTGGGAGTGCGAGGGGGCTGGGTGTTCGGTGGCGTGTGCTTTGCTTGCATTGGAGCAGGCTCCTGTGGACTGAATTTCCACCGGAGGTTGAAGAACATCCACATTTGCATTTCGATCGTTACCACCAAATTGCTTTCCAGAGATAGGAGCCCAGCAGCAGGGTAGTGCCACAGGGCACCTTCTAGGAAAAGAAAATGGAAGTCGGGCAGTGAGGAGTCCCTCACCCCCAGGCCCGGTGTGTCCATGGGGGTCGGGCCCAGCCAGGGGGCGTGCAGGGGTGGACATCCCTCTGCGTTTCTCTGCTGAAGCTGACCCGTCCGATGTGGGCAATTCTGAGCGGCTCTGTAATGTCTCTCCACTGCGGCCACATGTCCACAGGCCACTGTGTCCACAGGCCATTGTGTCCACAGGCCATTGTGTCCACAGGCCATTGCTAGGCTCGTTGTCATGTGTGCGCGCATGTGTGTGCGTGTGCACGTGTGTATACACATCTGTGTGTCTGTACATGTGTGTGCCTGTGTGTGCCTCTGTGCGTGCTCGTGTGTGCATGTGTGTGTGTGCACGTGCATGTGCATTTGCATGTGTATGTGTGCACATGCATGAGTAGGTATGTGTATGTATGCACATGCATATGAATGTGTGTGCATGTGTGTGTTGTGGGTGTGTGCGTATGTGCGTGTGTATTTGTGTGTGTGTGTATGTCTGCACATGCATGAGTAGGTGTGTGTATGCATGTGTGTTGGGCTAGGGGAGCCGTTGGGGTGATGGCACAGCGCCTCTGAGAGTTGAAGAGCTAGGGGTGCTTTCAGGTCAGAGACTGGTGCTCCCCAAGGCAAGCTGTTCTTGGGGTTCTTTCCCCTCTCCAGTCACCCGTTCTTCACAGTCACACTGCTCTGTCGTTTGGCCGTTCCTGTGCCGTCCACTTGGAAATTACCGCAGTGGGGGGCCCACCAGGTCCTCGCTCTGGGGTCCCCTCCCCCACAGCGCAGGACAGACTTCCTGCGGTGCTCCCACCCTCTCCGGGGCGAAAGGCTGCTTTCAAACAGTCCAGTCTCTCGCCGGCCCGCTCCTTTGTACACGCTGGAGACACGGGCCGTCATGGGCTATGTCGTCTCATGGTTCCGTCACCATCTCCCATCCTATTGAATAAAAGAGCAATATGCAAATCGACATCACTCTAACACACAAGATGGCTGCCCCCACGTGGTCAAAGATGGCTGCCACAAGATGCCCAGCAGGGGAGGGCCATTGGAAGGGACCAGGTCTGCAAGAAAGGGCAGTTGTGGGTGATCAGGCCTGCAGAGGGCAGTTGGGAGGGACCAGGCCTACAAGGGAGGGAAGTTGGGGGCGATCAAGCCTGCAGGAAAGGGCAGTTGGGGGCGACCAGGCCTGCAAGGAAGGGCAGTTGGGGGTGACCAGGCATGCAGGAGAGGGCAATTAGGGGTGACTAGGCCTGCAGGTGAAGGCAGTTAGGGGAAATCAGGCTGACAGGGGAGCAGTTAGGCATCAATCAGGCTGGCAGGAGAGTGGTTAGGGGGTGACCAGGCTGGCAGGCAGAAGCATTTAGGAGCAATCAGAAAGGCAGGCAGGTGAGCAGTTGAGAGCCAGCAGTCCTGGATTGTGAGAGGGATGTCCATACACACACAAATGCACATGCACACACATATATTCACATGCACGTGCACGCACACACATGCACACACGAGCATGCACAGAGGCACGCACAGGCACACGCATGTACAGACACACAGATGTGTACACACACGTGCACACGCACACACATGCGCGCACAGGAGAAGGATCGGGCCTAAATGGGCAGTCGTACATCCCTTGAAGGGTCCCAGATTGGAAAGGGTGCAGGCTGGGCTGAGGGACACACACCCCAGGCATGAATTTCATGCACCGGGCCTCTAATTTATTTATATTAAAAAAAAAGTTCCCTCATTTTGACATATGTCAAAATTTTTATTATTTATTTACCACAAAAGGTCAGGAATTGTTATCTTTCTTTTAAATTTTTACTGTCTCACTTCATTGCTGCTGTGTGTGTGCTCCATGCGGGTGACAGAGGTGCTTACGCAGGTGGCTCTGACTTCTGGCGAAAATCGCATTCCATCGCCATGGGAACGGATCTCCGACAGAACCCGAGGGCCTGCTGTATGGAGCTCCTGGAGAATGAAGTCTGTAATAATAAAAGGGCAATATGTTAATTAGACTGGACAGAGGACGGCCTTACAGATGAAGCCAGGACTGCGAGGGCCAAGGCCAAGCTGCCACAGCTACAAGGGCTGAGCCCCTTGCACAAATTTTGTGCATCAGGCCTCCAGTCCTATCTAATAAAAGAGAAACATGCAAATTGACCGTACCTCCGCTATGCTACCAGCCAATCGGGGTCAGGGGCGGGGCCGGGACCAGGGGGCAGGGCGGGGCAGAGCAGAGGGTAGGGCAGGGGTGGGGTGGGGGCGTGGCCAGCACACAGGGGGCAAGGCCGGCAGGGGCATGGCCACAGTGCAGTGAAAGCAACCACCACGCTAGAAGTGCTGTCCACAAGGTACTTAAGGGCCGGCCCTCCTTACACTTATGGTGCCTGAAGCACATGCAAATGAGCACCCGGAGTCCCTGCATGCCCCCCAGCCCAGCACCCACGATGGGAGTGGGGGGGCTGCTGCCAGTCTCTGGGGTGTGTGGAGACCCCAGTGGCCACCACCGGGTGGAGAAAATTCACAGTGCTCTGGGTTGGTGCTCTTGGGAGCACCAGGAATTCTGGGAAATGTCATTTTTCTGCTTGAGCTCAGAAGCGGGGGGGCGGGGCCGGAAGGGGGGAGAAGCTGCGGTTCGTGCAGGGTATTGGGAGCACCAGGAATTCTGGGGAATGTAGTTTTGGTGGCAGACCCACTGTAGGAGGGACTTTGAAGTACTGAGCGCAGAACACAGAAGCGGCCGGGGTAGGGACGGCAGCAGGGAGCACCCCGCCGCCCCCGGGGCGCTGCACAGGGAAGCAGCAGGACAGGGCCTGGCCCCCGGGTGCTACGCATGGAAGTGGCGGTGAGCGCCCAGTCCCCGGGGCCGGGTGGTCGCAGGCAGCCGGGGCTGAGCTGAGCAGGGCGATGGCTGGGTGCCCAAGGCCTAAAGCCCTGCCAGGCCTTGGACAGGCTGGGGGTGAGCCATCAGTTGGACACCCCCTGAGGGCTCCCAGTATGTGAGAGGGGGCAGGTTGGGCTGAGGGGCCCCCTCTCCCCTATGCACGAATTTCATGCACCGGGCCCCTAGTCAGAAACAAAGACGTTCAAAACGCAAGCCAGTTCTTTTTTATTAGATCTCCCCGACAGACCCAACCCATCCTTTGCGATCCCAGTGCCGAAGGGCCTGCTCCCCGTTTCTGCTCTGCCCCCTGAAGGGGGCGGTGGTGGGGGGGCAGTGTGGGGGCCGCTCCGTGCACACCCGGAGTCCCGCTTCCCGTGGGCCTCCTGCCCCTCGCGCTTCGCCGGGAGCGCCACCTCCTCCCACGGGGACACGCCGTGTCCAGCACCGAGGCCGGGGCAGTGCCGGCGCCCACACTGAGCGTGGTGTCAGCTCCCTGCTCTGCCCGCCCCCTCCCCCACCCCCAGCTGCTGGGTCCCGGGCAGGAGCTGCGTCGGGGAGCCACGACTGGCTGTCCTCGGTGACTGTCCCTTGGGTTTCCCTTTACATTCGATCTAAGTGGAGCGTCAGCCTTCTCACTCCTGTCCCTTCCCCCTGACCCGCTGCGGACACGCCGAGCGTGACATCTGGGCCTGCAGCTGCCAGGGGGGTCATGTACTTCTGTGGCATCAACCATCCCACCGTCTCGTCTCACCTTTCAACACCGTTACACCTTCGATGCTTCGGATGGGCCTTCGTACGAGGGAAACAGGAGCAGCCACCCCAGAGAGCGGGGGTTAACTCTCTTGTCAGTGAAAGCGGCCACTCCTGCGATGCTCAGTCCTCGGAGAAAACTGGTTTCCCGTTTCCTTGTGGAGCCCGAAGCGTCGGGTCACAGCGGCATCTAGTGGCCGTTAGTGATGGGGCGGCTGGCGGGGGCCCGACCGAAAATGGCCACATGGTCATCTGCAAGTGCCGGATTTCACCGATTATAAGACTCGGATCGCTTTTCCTGCTTCGCGCATTTTTCAAATGGGGGTGCGGCTTGTAATATGGGGCGCGTCATCTCTTTTTTCCTCCGCGATGCTTTCTCTCACAATCGTCGACGTCCGTGTCCCGTCACAGTACGATCTTTGGGACGAACCTGCGGGATGGTCGCTTAGGAATCCATTGCTTGCTGGTCACCTGCTTTGTGTGCGCTGCCTCATCGCATGCGCTACACCTGCTGCGTGTAATGACGTGGGATTCAGGATCTGATTATAATGCCTGTAAGTAGACTGTTCTTTATGCTGCGTGAAGGCATTGACACTCATCAGACCTGACCCCGGGGTTTAAAAGCCCGTTACTGCCGGTGCGCATGCCCTGCAGGGCCTCCCCTCCCCCCAGACCCGCTCCGGTCGGTCCGACACGGGGCCCCGGATCAGGGATCCCAGAATCTCCCCGGCTCTCACCTTCCACTGTGCAGCTCCAGTCGAGAACTTGGCCCTTCACTCAGGTCAGATGCTTTTCACGTTAGACAGACTTGCCCCAGCCGGGGTGGCTCAGTGGCTAGAGTGCCGGCCTGGAGACTGACCGGTCCCGGGTTCGATTCCGGCCCAGGGCACAGGCCTGGTTGTGGGCTCCGTGCCCAGGGTGGGGCGTGCAGGAGGCAGCTGACCCATGGTTCCCTCTCATCGTGGATGTTTCTCTCTCTCGCCCTCCCGCTTCCTCTCTGACATCGATGGAAATGCATTTTTCCAAAAACATCACACGGACGCTTTAGCAGTTGAGACACGTGCGGCGTTGTGCGCTACGGTAAACGACTGTCATGTCCCACAACGGTCACAATCGTGCAAGAAGATCGTTTTCCCCCAAACACCAGCCCCTGGGGTCAGCCCACCGTGCGCCGCTTGCCTTTGACCTTGGACCCTCGCTCACCGCAGGAGACGGGAGGGCCCCCGGCGGGATGCGGAGCGCGGGCGCGTGGACAGCGGCGGCTGCAGAACGTACGAGGCGCCGCAGCAACACGCCTCCGACGCACCCCCCCCCCCCGGGGAAAGTCTGGGTCTCTCAGGGGCAAGTCCACGGTGCCACCCCCCGGCACTCTCTCGCCGTGGCTGCCCGCTCAGGGGGCCGACCCCCGGCACTCTCTCGCCGTGGCTGGGAGGGAGCCTGCGCAGGGGCCGTCCCCCGGCCGGTGCGAGGCAGAGCGTGAGGCTGTCGGACGCCGCACGACCCCAGCGGTGTTCCCGGCCACAGCCTGGGGGAGCAAGGACTCCGCGGCCCGGCCCTGCCGTGGGGGCCCGGGAACCCTGTACGCGCTACCGAACGCCATGCGTCCCGCGTTCCCGGACGTCAGCTCTGTGGACATCTGTGGCGTCCGCGGGCGAGGGACACGCACTGGGCAGCCGACGCGGCTGCGGTGATGCTCGGCAGGAGCTTCTCACGGCTTTTACTTTTTAAACGCGTTTGTATTGACGTCGGAGAGGGAGGGAGAGGGAGAGAGACACAGACACCGAATGATGGGAGAGAGTCACGGACCGGCTGCCTCCCGCACGCCCCCCGCTGGGGATGGAGCCCGGGCCCCGATCGGGAATCGAATCCTGACCTCCTGGCTCCTAGGTGGACGCTCAGCCGCTGGGCCACCCGGCCGGGCCTTCCTCCTGCTCTCAGCCGGCTGGGAACCCGTCCAGGGCCCACCGGCTCCCGGGCCCCTGAGCGTGGCCGCCCGGCTGAGATGACGGGTGACGGCGGCCGGCTCCCAGCGGCCCTGCCCGGCTCCCAGCGGCCGGATCGGAGCCCGTGCCCGCCGCCCACACCCTGTGCTGTCCACTTTCGGGAAAGGGACGTGTGACGTGGACAGAAACTCCCTGGCCATGTGTCACAGAGACCGGGGCCCGCCTCGCCCTCCTGCGGCTCTCGGCCCGGCAGACAGGCAGGGGCCACCGGCGCATGGAGGCAGCGCGGACCGCTCTCCCCGCGAGGAGGGGAGCCTTCCTGAAGGAAGCGGCCTCCAACGAGCAGCGCGGGGCAACCAGCAGACCGTCTGTGCGAGAAACGGGTCCTGAGCAAACGTCGCTTAAACCGCAGCGGACAGAGCCCCCAGACCACAGCGCGTCCCCCGCCTCGTCCTTTGTCCTCACCGGCCGGTGGGCTCCCAGGGCAGAGCCCGGGCTCCCCCCGCAGCGCTGACACACAGAAACCCCTGTGCGTGTTCAAACCCATCTTTTAAAACAAGACGATGGGGGGGCCTGGCTCCGGGGCTGTGCATCGACCTCTGACCCAGGAGGTCACGGTTCCATCCCTGCTCGCACGGGCACAGGCCCAGGTTGCGGGCTCGATCCCCAGTGGGGGGCGTGCGGGAGGCAGCCGATCAATGACTCTGTCTCATCATTGATGTTTCTCTCTCTCCTCTCCTCCCTTCCTCTCTGAAATCAATATTATACTAATAAAAGAGTAATATGCAAATTGACCAGGACACCCTCAGAGTAATGACCGAACAGCAGGCTGCATGGGGCGACAAGGCCGGCAGGGGGGTTAGTGAGGGGCGACCAGATGACTGGACAAGCCGGCTGCCTGGGGCAACCAGGCCAGCAAGAGGGGCAGTTATGGGCAACCAGGCCAGCGACAGGGGAAATGAGGGGTGACCAGGCCAATGGGGGGGGCAGTTGGGGGTAACTGGGCCAGTGGAAGGGGCAGTTGGGGGTGACCGGACTGGTGGGGGAAGAAAGTTGGAGGTGACTAGGCTGGCAGCGGGGAGCAGTTGGGGGAGATCAGGCCGGCAGTCAGAGGCAGTTGGGGCGATCAGGCTGGCGGGGGAGGGGGGCAGTTAGGAGCAATCAAGCAGGCAGCCAGGTGAGCAGTTAGGAGCCAGCGGTTCTGGATTGTGAGAGGATGTCCGACTGTCGGTTTAGGCCCGATCCTGGGATTGGGCTAAACCAGCAGCCAGACATCCCCCAAGGGGTCCCGGATTGGAGAGGGTGCAGGCTGGGCTGAGGTGACACACACACACACACACACACACACACACGCACACACACACCTCGTACACAAAATTCGTGAACCGAGCCTCTAGCATATACATATGAATGCTGGTTTAGGCTCCCAGAAGTATCACTT
This sequence comes from Antrozous pallidus, assembly GCA_027563665.1. Classification (NCBI taxonomy): domain Eukaryota; kingdom Metazoa; phylum Chordata; class Mammalia; order Chiroptera; family Vespertilionidae; genus Antrozous; species Antrozous pallidus. The sequence continues at coordinate 3,385,040 of CM050514.1, read as the reverse complement.
GTCTGTCTTAACCAAATCCTTCGTCGCAATCCAGGGGATTCCTTCGCCACAGGCCCCAGAATTGAAGACAAGAGGGGTGTGGGACCCCCAAGACCGCCGAGAGCGCTGCCTTGCTGAGAGGCCCTGCGGCCCGGTGCTGCCCCCCGCAGGCTGCCTGCTGAGGCGCAGGGTCTGCTCTGGGGCGAAGGAAGCGGGTGTTGCCTGCTGAATGCCTCACCATGGTGGACACTGAGGTGACGTCGTCGGCACAAAGCATGTGTCCCTCCAGAGGCTACTTGGGGGCCACGGCGTCCCCTCCCACTTTAAAGAGGAAGTGGAGCCCCAGAGAGAGGCCTCCTTCACCCGGGGGGTGAGGGGCATGGTGCCCAGGCAGGAGCGAGAGGGATCCCTGGGTATTTCTGCGCCCACCCCTCCCGGCCTCCCACCCTCTCTCCGGGCCTGGCACTGCCCGGGCGCAGGTCCTTGCCCCCAGATTTTGCCAAGACCCAGATGTCCCTCACCCTCGGGATGCCTGCAGCCAGGGGCAGCTTGTGCATAACCCGCTCGCCCGCCCTCTTCGGGGTGGGAAGGAGAAGCCCACCTGGCGGGAGGGCCACTGTCCGGGGTCCTGGGGGCCCCTGCCCCCGTGGACACTCCGGGGGCCTGGAAGGCAGCACCTGGCCTGGGGAGGCCCCACTCCTCCTACGTGGGCGCACAAGGGCCTCCCAGGGTCAGGACCCACAGACATGGCGGCCCCTCTTGGATCTGACACAGGAGGGTGGGCGGGCAGAATGAGTGAGACTCACCAGCGGGGCAGTGTGTGCGGGTGGACACGAGGCAGCATGCCCGCCTGCGATCGGTGAGTGCTGAGAGGGAGAAATGGGCGCTGGCTGCCTTCCCCGGGGTCCTGGGGGAGAGGGGGGCGGGCCAGCCAGACTCGCCGTCTTCCCCACAGGAAACGAGGCAGAGCAGCTCGCCCCACCGGCGTCTCAGAAACTGTCCGTTAGAATTCGCTCACTGTCGCCCGGCGGGCGGGGCTCGGTGGTGGAGCGGCTACCTGTGAACGAGGAGGTCACGGTTCCATTCCGGGCAAGGGCACAGGCCCGGGGTGTGGGCTCGATCCCTAGGGGAGGGCGTGCAGCAGGCAGCCCATCGATGGTTCTCTCTCATTGATGTTTCTCTCTCTCTCTCCCTTCCTCTCTGAAATCAGTAAACATGATTTTTTAAAAATCTATATATAAAAAAGGCTAAGTGACCATCAGTCATCCACCAGCCGGTCCATGTGACGCGCACTGACCACCAGGGGGCAGGAGCTGCCCAGCTGCAGTGACTCGGCAGCGGCGGTTCTCAAGTGACGCACTCTGGAACCAGAGAGGAGAGACCCCAATATTAAAATAGTTCTTCCGATTAATTTCCTTGGGGTGTGATGAATCCATGCACCAGGCTGTCTATACTAATGACAGAGGAATATGTATATCGTCCAGGACGCCGTCACAGTAACGACCAAACAGCAGGCTGCGTGGGGTGACCCTGCCAGCAGGGGGGACAGTCGGGGGCGACCAGGCTGGTGGGGCATGGGCAGTTGGGGGAGACTAAGTTAAGCAGTGGTGGGGCAGTGAAGGGTGACCAGGCCAGCAGAGGGGGCAGTTGGAGCAGGGGGAACAGTTGAGGGCGACCAGGCAGGCAGTGGGGGCAGTTAGGGGCCATCAGGCAGGCAGGCGAGTGGTTAGGAGCCAGTGGTTCCCGGATTGTGAGAGAGATGTCTAACTGCCGGGTAGGCCCGAACCCTGGGATTGGGCCTCAAAAGGCAGTTAGACATCCCCCAAGAGGTCCCGGATTGGAGAGGGTCCAGGCTGGGCTGAGGGGACCCCCCGCCCCCATGCATGAATTTCACGCACCGGGCCTCTAGTTAGTAAATAAGTAAAATGTGTTCGTCGTCACGCCAACCGTCTATGGAAAGTCAGTTTCCGTGGCGGGAATACACGCACCGCGATGACATCTAACCGTTTCCTCTCTCTCCCGCCCTCAGGACCCCCGCGGGCGCCTGAGCGCGAAGCCATGGCGAGCACGGCCGTGCAGCTGCTGGGCTTCCTGCTCAGCTTCCTGGGCATGGTGGGCACGCTCATCACCACCATCCTGCCGCACTGGCGCCGCACGGCGCACGTGGGCACCAACATCCTGACGGCCGTGTCCTACCTGAAGGGGCTGTGGATGGAGTGCGTGTGGCACAGCACGGGCATCTACCAGTGCCAGATCTACCGCTCGCTGCTGGCGCTGCCCCAGGACCTGCAGGCGGCCCGGGCGCTCATGGTCATCTCCTGCCTGCTGGCGGGCGCGGCCTGCGCCTGCGCCGTGGTGGGCCTGCGGTGCACGCGCTGCGCCAAGGCCACGCCCGCCAAGGCCACGTGCGCCGTGCTGGGCGGCGCGCTCTTCCTCGTGGCCGGCCTGCTCTGCCTGGTGGCCGTGGCCTGGACCACCCATGACGTGGTGCAGAACTTCTACAACCCGCTGCTGCCCAGCAGCATGAAGTTCGAGATCGGGCAGGCCCTGTACCTCGGCTTCATCTCCGCGTCCCTGGCGCTCATCGGCGGCACGCTGCTCTGCCTGTCCGGCCTGGACGAGGCCCCGGCCCGGCCCGCCCCGGCCCAGCCCCGCGCCGCCACCGCCACCGCCACCGCGCCCTCCTACCGGCCGCCCGCCGCCTACAAGGACAACCGGGCGCCCTCGGTCACCTCGGCCTCGCACAGCGGCTACCGGCTCAACGACTACGTGTGAGGCCGGGCCCGGGCCTCCCTGAGCCCGGGGGGCCCAGCACCCGGCACCCGGCGCCCAGCACCCGGCACCCAGGACCCAGCACCCGGCACCCGGCACCCAGCACCCGGCACCCAGGACCCGGCACCCAGGACCCGGCACCCAGCACCCGGCACCCAGCACCCGGCACCCAGCACCCGGCACCCAGGACCCGGCACCCAGGACCCGGCACCCAGCACCCGGCACCCAGCACTCGGCACCCAGCACCCGGCACCCAGCACTCGGCACCCAGCACCCGGCACCCAGCACCCGGCACCCAGGACCCGGCACCCAGGACCCGGCACCCAGCACCCGGCACCCAGGACCCGGCACCCAGCACCCGGCACCCAGCACTCGGCACCCAGCACCCGGCACCCAGCACTCGGCACCCAACACCCGGCACCCAGCACCCGGCACCCAGGACCCGGCACCCAGGACCCGGCACCCAGCACCCGGCACCCTGCACCCGGCACCCAGCACCCGGCACCCAGGACCCGGCACCCAGGACCCGGCACCCAGCACCCGGCACCCAGGACCCGGCACCCAGGACCCGGCACCCAGCACCCGGCACCCAGGACCCGGCACCCGGCACCCAGGACCCGGCACCCAGCACCCGGCACCCAGCACCCGGCACCCAGCACCCGGCACCCAGGACCCGGCACCCGGCACCCAGGACCCGGCACCCAGGACCCGGCACCCGGCACCCAGGACCCGGCACCCGGCACCCAGCACCCGGCACCCAGGACCCGGCACCCAGCACCCGGCACCCAGCACCCGGCACCCAGGACCCGGCACCCAGCACCCGGCACCCAGCACCCGGCGCCCAGCACCCGGCGCCCAGGACCCGGCACCCAGCACCCGGCACCCAGCACTCGGCACCCAGCACCCGGCACCCAGCACTCGGCACCCAGCACCCGGCACCCAGGACCCGGCACCCAGGACCCGGCACCCAGCACCCGGCACCCAGCACCCGGCACCCAGGACCCGGCACCCAGGACCCGGCACCCGGCACCCAGGACCCGGCACCCAGCACCCGGCACCCAGGACCCGGCACCCAGCACCCGGCACCCAGCACCCGGCACCCAGGACCCGGCACCCAGCACCCGGCACCCAGGACCCGGCACCCAGGACCCGGCACCCAGCACCCGGCACCCAGCACCCGGCACCCAGGACCCGGCACCCAGGACCCGGCACCCAGCACCCGGCACCCAGCACCCGGCACCCAGCACCCGGCACCCAGGACCCGGCACCCAGCACCCGGCACCCAGCACCCGGCACCCAGGACCCGGCACCCAGCACCCGGCGCCCAGCACCCGGCACCCAGCACCCGGCACCCAGCACCCGGCACCCAGGACCCGGCACCCGGCACCCGGCACCCAGGACCCGGCACCCGGCACCCGGCACCCGGCACCCAGGACCCGGCACCCAGGACCCGGCACCCGGCACCCGGCACCCAGGACCCGGCACCCGGCACCCGGCCCCCAGCACCCGGCACCCAGGACCCGGCACCCAGGACCCGGCGCCCAGCACCCGGCACCCAGCACCCGGCGCCCAGCACCTGGCACCCAGCACCCGGCACCCAGCACCCGGCACCCAGGACCCGGCACCCAGGACCCGGCGCCCAGCACCCGGCACCCAGCACCCGGCACCCAGCACCCGGCACCCAGGACCCGGCACCCAGCACCCGGCACTAAGTGTCCGTCCGGGCTGGGTCTGTGCCCGGTGGAGGCAGTGGACGTGAGGGGGGCGCACGGGGACCAGGGAAGTAAGGGGGGAGCTCTGAATACCAAAGACGAGGGGAGTCCCTGGTGCTGTATTTGTCACACATGTTGGGGGGGGGGGGGTGTAAACAGAGGAAAGGCACCGGGGCTGGTCGGTGGGAGTTGTTTGCAGGACGGAGTAAACTTGTGGGCGGCTGTTTCTGAATCTAGTCTCCGTTGTTCCCCAGAGGAGCAGGTCGGGGCGCGGGGAGGCGGGGAGCGGGTCGGGGGGCGCCGGGCGGCAGGGAGTGGGGAGCTGTTTGGGGCGCCGGGCGGCAGGGAGTGGGGAGCTGTTTGGGGCGCTGGGAGGCGGGAGCACTGGGGCCCCGCCTTGAAAGTCCTGGGGCTGCTCGGGAGGGGAGGGCACGCCCGGCGGGGGTCACCGGAGCCTGGGGTCTCCCCCACAGCGTGGCCCGGCCGTGGCTCCGTGGCCGGGATCAGCCATGTGCCGGGAGGTCAGGCACATGCCCGGGTTCGGGCTCGGTCCCCAGCGGGGCGGGCGGGAGGCCGA
>CM050514.1:3047500-3375000 GCA_027563665.1 Antrozous pallidus | reverse complement strand
GCTTTCCCTCCGGGGGAACGCTCGTCGTCTCGGTCACAGTGACGCTGCCACAGGGTGTGTGTGTGTGTGTGGTGTGGTGTGTGTGTGGTGTGTGTGTGTGTGTGTGTGTGTGTGTGTGGTGTGTGTGTTGGGGTGTGTGTGGTGTGTGCTGTGTGTGTGGTGTGGTGTGTGGTGTGCTGTGTGTGTGTGTGTGGTGTGTGATGTGTGTGAGTGTGTGTGTGTGTGTTGGGGTGTGTGTGTGTGGTGTGTGTGTGGTGTGTGTGTGGTGTGTGTGGTGTGTGTGTGTGGTGTGTGTGTGTGTGTGTGTGTGTGTGTGTGTGCTGTTTGTGTGGTGTGTGTGTGTGTGTGGTGTGTGTGTGCTGTGGTGTGTGTATGTGTGTGAGTGTGTGTGGTGTGTGTGTGGTGTGTGTGGTGTGTGTGTGTGGTGTGTGTGTGTGGTGTGTGTGTGCTGTTTGTGTGTGGTGTGTGTGTGCTGTTTGTGTGGTGTGTGTGTGTGTGTGGTGTGTGTGTGCTGTGGTGTGTGTATGTGTGTGAGTGTGTGTGGTGTGTGTGTTGGGGTGTGTGTGTGGTGTGTGATGTGTGTGTGTGGTGTGTATGTGTGTGTGGTGTGTGATATGTATGTGTGTGTGGTGTGTGTGTGGTGTGTGTGTGGTGTGTGTGTGGTATGTGGTGTGTGTGTGGTGTGTGTGTGGTATGTGGTGTGTGTGTGTGTGTGGTGTGTGTGTGGTGTGTGTGGTGTGTGTGTGTGGTGTGTGTGTGGTATGTGGTGTGTGTGTGTGTGTGGTGTGTGTGTGGTGTGTGTGGTGTGTGTGTGTGGTGTGTGTGTGCTGTTTGTGTGTGGTGTGTGTGTGCTGTTTGTGTGGTGTGTGTGTGTGTGTGGTGTGTGTGTGCTGTGGTGTGTGTATGTGTGTGAGTGTGTGTGGTGTGTGTGTTGGGGTGTGTGTGTGGTGTGTGATGTGTGTGTGTGGTGTGTATGTGTGTGTGGTGTGTGATATGTATGTGTGTGTGGTGTGTGTGTGGTGTGTGTGTGGTGTGTGTGTGTGGTGTGTTGTGGGGTGTGTGTGTGGTGTGTGTGTGGTATGTGGTGTGTGTGTGTGTGTGCTGTGTGTGTGGTGTGTGTGGTGTGTGTGTGTGGTGTGTGTGGTGTGTGTGGTGTGTGTGTGGTATGTGGTGTGTGTGTGTGGTGTGTGTGTGTGTGATGTGTGTGTGATGTGTGTGTGGTATGTGGTATGTGTGGTGTGTGTGGTGTGTGTGATGTGTGTGTGGTATGTGGTATGGGTGGTGTGTGTGTGTGTGTGTGATGTGTGTGTGGTATGTGGTGTGTGTGTGGTGTGTGGTGTGTGTGTTGGGGTGTGTGTGTATACACAAATAGATCAGTTGCACACATATATGTGCAGTTAAGTATATTGCAGTTGTACCTCAATAAAATTGGGGGGGAAAGAAGCTACTTGGAGATATAATTTGAGAGATTAAATTAAAATAAATAACTCAGAAGTGGCGAAGTTACAGGGTAAAAAACAGCATTGAGTATTGAATCCAATATAAATTATATCCAATTAGTGCAGAGATTCTAGTTACAATAAGATAACTGTTGCCATTCCCAGGGAAAAGAGGACCCTTTGATTATTTTTTCATTGACGATGACATAAAGTGGCGTAACGCTCCAGAACAGGCAATAAAACTAGGGAAGGGGGAATGGGCTGTCCGAGTGTACTAATGTTCTCATCTGTAATAAGGTAATATGCTAATTAAACCGGATGTCTCCCGGACACTCTTCCTGACGAAGCTGGGGCCCAGGGGAAGCCAGCCAGGGGCCTGGGGGCCTGTGGGCGGGGGGTGGAGGGGAGCCCGGGTCCCGGGTGCCGGAGGGAAGCCGGTGCAGGCAGCCGGGGGAAGCCTCTAGTGACCATTATGACGTAACGACTGGAACGACTGGTTACTATGATGGGCACTGACCACCTGGGGCACACGCTCAACACAGGAGCTGCCCCCTGGTGGCCAGTGTGCTCCCACAGGGGGAGCAGCCCTCAGCCAGAGCTGGGAGCTTCTCCTGCCTCCGTGGCAGTGCTAAGAAGCAGCGAGCCACGCGGTAAGGGGCGAGCAGGTGGGCGGTGAGGAGCGAGGACTCTCAGATTGCGAGAGGGATGTCCGCCTGCCGGCTTAGGCCCAAATCCCAGAGTTCTGGACCACAAGAGGGTGCAGGCCAAGCTGAGGGACCCCCTCCCCCAGTGCACGAATTTCCTGCACCGGGCCTCTAGCCTTTTACAAGAGAAAGTGAAGAGGGATGTGTTACTGAGATTGACACCTTGTTAAAGTAAATCCTCGAACCCAAACAGACTATCTATCCTCTAAATTCGAAGGAGAAAAAAGTCAACACAGCAAACGGTAAAAGCAGAAAAAACAGCGAGTATTAAAGATACATCGAAAAATGCTTTCAGATAAGTGTAATAATTGATAACAGGATCAGATAAATTTAAGTGACTTAGAAAAGCCACAAAATCATAGGTTCACAAGGAAAACGATGGCACATGGGGGCACCTAGTGAGTGGAAAGCAAGCCGGGAAGACGTCGAGGATTAATATTCGGGAAACGTGACCTCGGTGAGAAACATGCATGTCCTTGACCAGACGCTCTAACCACTGACCTCGCCGCCCAGGGCTCCCCCTTTGTTTTCTCCAGGTTTTGCATCCGTTTTTCTCGTCTCCCCTTCGAACGTGGGTTAGGGTCTGCAGACCGCACTTACGGGTGTTACTTCGCCTTCAGCCGCGACCCTGCCCCGGGGCCTGATATCGAATATCCTCATTGTTGTCACTTCCTCCGTCAGCGGCTGCTCCGGTTTGATTTCCTCTTTGAAACGAGAGAAAACAGAGGCTGCTTTCCTTCACTCCCGAGGGGCTGGGTATGCGTTTTTTGTTTGCCTCCACTTTATGGTCTTCCTTTCCCTGCGGCTCAGAAGGCGGTTTCCGTTTCGGTTCCCGGCGCTCGGCAGGGTTTGCTTTGTGATCTGACCCGTCATAAAGCTGCACACGTCCCCGTTTGGGGGGAGCCCGTGTCCCGTCTCCTCTTCCTCTCAGGACACGGGGTTCGCTGTGCGTGTGTGAGGCCAGCCGTGTGCATCCTGCGTCCCCCCGGTGCCGTGTCTGACTCGACAGGGGCCGGTCTCACTGCCGACGTGTTCCTGCCGGTTCGCAGGTCACGGAGATTTCCTCAGTGTCCGCTGTAGATCCCTCAGGATGCGGGGGTCCCTCTCCCTCCGGCCCCGGCCCCCGATCTGCTCCCTGCTTGCTCTGTGCACCTCTGCTCTCCCTCCCGCACCCACGCCGCTCTCCTGGACTTCCTCTCCTTGTCTGGAGATTTCATCTAGTCTGATTTGAACTGTTTTAATACATTTTTATTGATTTCAGAGAGGAGGGGAGAGGAAGAGGTAGGAACATCAGTGGTGAGAGTGGATCACTGATCGGCTGCCTGCTGCACGCCCCCGCCGGGGACGGAGCCTGCAAACTGGGCCTGTCTGTCCCCTGCCCGGGAACCGAACCCCGACCTCCTGGTTCGCAGGTTGACGCTCAAACACGGAGCCATGCTGGCTGCGCTCACTCACTTTTTCTCTTTTTATGTAAATTTTTATTGATTTCGGAGAGGAAGGGGGAGAGGGATAGAAGCGTTTATGATGAGAATCACCAACCCACTGCCCTGCTCAGAGGAGCCGCAGCCGGGCCTGTGCCGACCGGGAATGGAACGGGCGCCCCGGCTCGCAGGCGGACGCTCGGCCCCTGAGCCACCGGCCGGGCCCGGTGTCGTTCTTGCTCCTGTTCACGACGGCTGCTCAGTAACACACCGGGCAGACGGTACCAGCTGTGTGTGTTGTCCTTTCTACTGGTTTCTAAGTGGCAGGACTCGTTCGTTTAGGGGAGCAAGGTGTTCAGAGATTTGTCTCCTGGACTCCTTGCAGCTAGATCGGGGCCCGGGGGTAGTGGCTGAGGACTCCAGGAAGTTGTTTTCGCTGCTTTTTCCAACCAGTCCCTGGTCGCAGGTAGCGCTGGCCGCGCAGCCTCTGTGACACGAGGCAGCCCGCGCAGAAGCCGCCGTTGGTGTTTAAACCCTCCCACCGCCTGGCATCCACTCGTCTTCACAGGGAGGTGCCCCCCTGTAGAGCCGCCACGTGACGTGTACTCCATCAGTTCTCCCTTGTCCAGGAGACGGATGTTGGAAGATCACAGGTTACTTCCTGCTCCCACGTCTGGCTTCTGGCCCCCCGAAACGGGAAATTAGCCGTACACAGACTTACAGATGTGCTCAAAGATCACCAAGCCGGGGAGCCCCTCCTGGGTCCTTAATCAGCCTGAGCTCGGGCCTGCCAGGGGTGATTTTAAACGGAAACAGAAAACCCCTCAACCTAAGAGCTGTTCCGATCCCAGTGGGAACACGGGAGCCGGTCACAGACGTGGGCACGGGGACCCGCCGCGGTGACATCATGTGTGCACACGCCACCTCCTGAGCCACTGCCGTGTTTCCCGGTCCACGCCCCTGCGAATAGGACCCCTGTAACCACCCCCCATTGAGCACCACTGGGGGGGGTCAGCCCTTCGGAGTTGTTACAAGGCAACAAAAGAACCTTCCAAACAGGCACCGCAGCCGAAACCGGTGTGGCTCAGTGGGTAGAGTATCGGCCTGCAGACTGAAAGGTTCCGGGTTCGATTCCGGCCACGGGCATGCACCTTGGTTGTGGGCTCATCCCCAGTAGGAGGTGTGCAGGAGGCAGCTGATCGATGTTTCTCTCTCATCGACGTTTCTAACTCTATGCCTCTCCCTTCCTCTCTGTAAAAAACCAATTTTAAAGTATATATTTTTTAAAAAGACGAGAGCGTGGTATCGACCCCACATCGTTACTGAGCACTTGTTAGCACAGCTTTTAAAGGGACAACACTGCTGCCTCACAGGTCTCCTCTCAGAGCCAACACTTGGGGGGGGACAGGGCTCTACAGGGGACCCCGTGAGCGTTCTCTGCTGCCCCGTCGGTACTGCTGCAGGCGGGACCTCACATGCAACGCTGCCCTCCAGGTGTGGCCGCCAGAGGCCATGGCCATGCTGGCCGAGGCTGACGGGGACACAGACCCCTCGGAGGAGGACTGAGCGGCCTGCAGAACCTTCAAACCCCGGACCCCCTCCTCCTGGGCAGATGCTGTGGGGACAGTGCCACCTAGCGGCCACAGAGCGCAGGGCGCACATGTGTGCACTGTGTGCGTGTGCACAGGGGGTGGGTCTGGCTTACCCACAGCCACTTCATCCCCCTCATCTCCCTTGAAAGCTGTCAGCGACCTTCTTCCCATGAAGCGATTTGTCCAAGGTCCGTCTGTCTCTAAGACACAGACAGACAGACGACGCTCACATGCACCGGTGAGCGGACTGAAACACGGCGAACTAACACCGGGGGGAGGGAGAGAACGGTGGGGGACTTGGGGGATCCCTGGCTCCAGGGTGGGTGCCCATAACCCCCCTTGAAGTTTTGCGAGCCCAGAGCCGGCCCCGTTTCAGTAGGAAGGGCCCATGCACTGGTCAGAGATGTGCTGGGGGGGGGGCCTGGAAGGGGAGAAACCCAGAAGGGGGGGGAGCCCACCCTGACCTTCGCTGAGGTGCCCATCCTAGCGGGCCCCTGCCTGAGGCCCTGCCTGGCGGCCCAGGCCCGTCACCCGCTGGGGCCCCGCCCACAGGCGTTTGTAAGGCAGCTTCACCCTCACTGCCCCCCCACAGCCCCACCGGCCTCCCTTTGTCAGGCACGGGGGGGTGGGGGGGCTGCAGGCCCGGTCCCCACGTCACACTCCGACTCCGGGACACAGGTCGGGTTGTCCCAGACAGCTGCCCAACAGCACCTGCTCCTGGCCGCCCAGCAGCAGGCACTCCCCGCTTCAGGCAGCACAACCAAACCGCCTGCCAGACCCACGTCGAGTCCTACCCACTCGGCCACGGAGGGCACGGGCGGGGGGCAGCGGGGCCGGTGCCGAAGGCTCGGGCAGTGAGGACGGGCGGGGGGACGGGCGGTGAGGATGGTGAGGACGGGCGGGGGGACGGGCGGTGAGGATGGTGAGGACGGGCGGCGGGGACGGGCAGAGGGGACGGGCGGTGAGGATGGTGAGGATGGGCAGCGGGGCCGGTGCCGAAGGCTCAGGCAGTGAGGACGGGCGGCGGGGGCGGGCGGCGGGCGGAGGGGACGGGCGGTGGGGACGGGCGGCGGGGGCGGGCGGAGGGGACGGGCGGCGGGGACGGGCGGCGGGCGGAGGGGGCGGGCGGAGGGGACGGGCGGCGGGGACGGACGTGGGGCGGGCACGGTTCCCGCCCGGGCTCTGCCTGAGACACGGTCGTCCCCGTCCCGGTGGCAGTGAGCACCCAGGAGCGCCCCCTACAGACGGACCGTTCCTGCCGCAGAGACAGGCGTGGGGACCGCATGTGCCCCCCCCGGGGGTGTCCCCGAGAACACGGAACCTCAGTGGGTCCTGTCGGCCGAGCTGTCCCTCCAGCCGCGGGACCGAGGCCACTCTCCCTGCAGAGCGGGCAGCGGGCCACCGCCCGTCAGCGCGGAGCCGGGGCTTAAAGAAAAGCTCCCCGGTTCCATCCCAAAGTGTATCCGAGTGAAACCCCCACTCTCCTTATAAAAGAGTGAAACCCCCACTCTCCTTATAAAAGATGAACCCATTTATTTGTCCCACAGCGGGAACGGGAGGACGAGCCGCCTCCCCGCCGGTTTCCTGTCCCGGATGCGCGTTGTTCCCTTCAAACCAGAACAAATAGGACAAACCCAAACCCGCCGCCGTCCACAGGCCAATCCAGCCCCATCCGACCCCCGGGCCCCCGGCCCCCCGGAGGTCTGGCTGCCACCGGTGAACGGAGGAGGGAGCGGGGTTCGGACAGCACTCGGCGGGGAGGCCTGGCCCGGTGACCCGGGTCTCGGGGACTCACATGGAGGAGGGCGGGCCCTCCGCTGGCCCCGGGCAGCTCAGTCCGGAAATGGGGGGGGGGGGGGGGGGGTGCCTGCCAGGCTGCTCGGACGCCGCGGCCGGGGGTCTTCGGCCCCCCTGGGCGATGGGGGACCCAGCCGGGCGGCCTTCAGGCACAAGCCGGGTCTCCCCCGGGCTCCGGGCCCCGGGCACCGCTGTCCTCACCTGGCCGGGGCCGCTTCGGCTCCGGGGGGCCGGCCCGCACGTCCCCGTCCCCGTCCCCGTCTCCGTCTCCGGGCGCCTCCGGAACACCGGCCGGCGAGGCTGCGGGGAAGCGAGACGCCGTTAGCGGAGAGCTGAGGCTCACACACACATCCTGGCCCTGGCCGGCGTCGGCCTGCGGACTGAAAGGTCCCGGGTTCGATTCCGGTCGGGGGCATGTGCCTTGGCTGCGGGCACCTCCCCAGTGGGGGGCGTGCAGGAGGCAACTCATCGATGTTTCTCTCATCACGGATGCTTCTATCTCCCTCTCCCTCTCCCTTCCTCTCTGAAATCAATAAAAATGTGTATGTATTTTGAAATTCTGTGCCCAGACAAGGAGTAAACTGCCTGGCAGGTCCCCTGTGCCTAGAATGGAGGCTACACCAGCGGCTCTCAAGCCGGGGGCCACTGTGCCTCCCGACGGCGGGCACTGCCGGTGACGTCAGAATGCCAGGAGTGGGGGGATGGGCACATCTGGGGGTGCTAACGAGCGCCCCGCCACTGCACAGGACAGCACCACCCCCAAGCCCGCCCGGCCCAGCATGGGGCAGCGCTGAGGCCGAGGCACCCAGCACCCCTGCGGGCAGCACCCAGCTCCCTGTGCGCATGGGGGGCGGCTCCCCGAGAGGAAACGGGCCGGGGGTCTGCAGGTGTGGCCTCGGCAGGTGCATCTCGCTTTCTCAGGACCAACTTGACACCAGCGGACGTTCCCTTCCTAAAGGAGAGAGACGGTGCTCCACCCTCCAGGGCGGGCCCAGAACCAGGCCTCACCTGGCGGGGCCTCCGTGGGCGGGGTGGGAGCCACAGCGCCTGGCGCGGAATTCGGGGCGTCCGTCTTTAAGGGCATCACGTTCACCCTCCTGATTGAGAGAAGGGGCACGTGGTGAGTCCGTGTCGGAGGACCCTGTCTGACCCCCCATTCCAAACCCCCCCAAGGAAGCGTCTCAACAGCGGCTGGGCATGGCTGCAAGGTGCTACCTGCACACAGACACCTGCGGGCTAGTGACCCCAGATCACGCTCGGTCACGTTACGTCACCACAGACAGTGCTGTCACCACCACGCTGACGTCACAACCACACAGACATCACCACCGCGCTGACGTCACAACCACACAGACATCACCACCGCGCTGACATCACCACCACGCTGACGTCACAACCACACTGACATCACCACCACGCTGACGTCACCACTGCACTGACATCACCACTGCACTGACATCACCACCACGCTGACATCACCGCCGCACTGACATCACCACCACACTGAAATCACCACCACGCTGACATCACCGCCACGCTGACGTCACCACCACGCTGACGTCACCGCCACGCTGACATCACCGCCACGCTGACATCACCGCCACGCTGACATCACCGCCACGCTGACGTCACCACCACACTGACATCACCGCCACGCTGACATCACCGCCACACTGACATCCCCACCGCACTGACGTCACAACCACACTGACATCACCACCACGCTGACATCACCACCACGCTGACGTCACCACCACGCTGACGTCACCGCCACGCTGACATCACCACCACGCTGACATCACCGCCACGCTGACATCACCGCCACGCTGACATCACCGCCACGCTGACGTCACCACCACACTGACATCACCGCCACGCTGACATCACCGCCACACTGACATCCCCACCGCACTGACGTCACAACCACACTGACATCACCGCCATGCTGACATCACCACCACGCTGACGTCACAACCACACTGACATCACCGCCACGCTGACGTCACAACACACTGACATCACCGCCGCACTGACGTCACCACCACACTGACATCACCACTGACATCACCATCACGCTGATGTCACCACACTGACATCACCACCGCGCTGATGTCACAACCACACTGACATCACCACCGCGCTGACGTCACAACCACACTGACGTCACAATCGCGCTGACGTCACAACCATACTGACATCACCACCACGCTGACGTCACCGCCGCGCTGACATCACAACCACACTGACATCACCACCGCGCTGACATCACAACCACACTGACATCACCACCGCACTGACGTCACAACCACACTGACGTCACAACCACACTGACATCACCACCACGCTGACATCACCACCACGCTGACGTCACAACCACACTGACATCACCACCGCACTGACGTCACAACCACACTGACATCACCACCACGCTGACATCACCACCGCGCTGACGTCACAACCACACTGACATCACCACTGACATCACCGCCGCGCTGACGTCACAACCACACTGATGTCACCACCACACTGACTCACTGCCGCACTGACCCCTCAGCCGGCCACCAGCCTGCGCCGAGTCCTGCCCAGGCTTCCTGCCGCAGGCCGTTCTTTCTAAAACCCACAACCTGAATGTCCAACAACTCCTTTTTCAAAATGACCCGCGAGAAGCTTGCAGGACGTGAAGCGGGGAAACTACCCAAATACTTCACAGAACCTCTCCCTCCGCCCCAAACACACACAGAAGAGCAACAGCATCGCTGTCTACAGACCCGACTCGGAGCTGGACACCCCCAACCTCCCCAACCCCCCACTTCCCATGGGCCCGCCAGCGAAGCCACGTGTGTGAGCAGGCAGAGCCCCCACAGTGCTTCCAGCACCTGTCACCCCTGACCCCCGCCCCGGCGACCCCAGGCAGTCTGTCTGGACAGAAGGGCCAGTCTGGCCAGAAGGCCGGGAGGTGGGGCGCCGGTGAGCAGGCAGCAGATGGGGCTGGGAGGTAACTTCCCCAACGTCCAGGGGGTAACCGGGCAGCGCAGCTGCTGGGGGCTTGGGGGTTCGGGGTCCAGGGAGCTGGGTCTGGGGGCCAGGGGGCGGTGGGGTCCTCTCTGCAGCAGCGGCAGGGGCCTGGGCACGTCTGCGGCTGCCTGAGGAGAACCAGGCGCACAGCACTGCGCCACCCCGGGTGATCGGCCGCCACACTCCCTGCTCATGGGGCGCCCTCTGCTGGCGGCAAGACGCCTGGAGGCCCCGCCCCGTGCGGTGCCAGCCGCTGTGCGGGGCAGAGCCACAGGTAAAGAAGGGGCTCCGTCTGCGCCGATGGGCTTACGCCCCACGGCAAACAGCAGAAAGAAACCCCAGCCAGACGTGACGTGTGACAAGGAAGGGCAGGTGGAGGACGCGCGTGTCCCCAGGGAGCGGTGTCGGGGTGTCCGGGGAGGGGGTCAGAGGCCCCCAGGCCCAGCGTGCTCCGGGGCCCAGCTTTCCGGGTCGGGCTGGGGAGGAAGGCACGGGGAAGGGGAGGGCGGACAGAGCCACACTGCATCAGGTAGGAAGTGGGGACCCCGCAGAGGTGAGCCAGGGGGCAGCACTTGGAGTGAGGTTAAGAGACCTCTGGAGCCCTGGCCGGTGTGGGTCAGTGGCTAGAGCGTCGGCCTGTGGACGGAAGGGTCCCGGGTTCGAATCCGATCAAGGGCACATGCCTGAGCTGTGGCTCGATCCCCGGCAGGGGCAGGCAGGAGACGCCGCTCCGTGCCTCCCTCTCGTCGCTGATGTTTCTCTCCTCTCCCCGCCTCTCGGAAACCAGTGAGAACATTTTAAAAGAAGCCTCTGGAGCAGCAGTCGGGCTGCTGGCCCTTCGCCCGCCGACGGCCTGCCAGCGCCCCCACCCGGCGTCCTTACCGGGGCGTCCTGCTCCAGGCCTGCAGGGTGTGCAGGGTGACCCTCCGGGGCGGGGGCGCCCTCCCGGTCTGGCTGCTGGGCGGGCTCCTCTCCTCCGAGGGCCCGGCCGCCGTGGAGGGCGAGTCCCTGGGCGCGGGGGCCTCGGACGGCTTCCCCGGAGCGGGTGCTGGGCAGGGGCTGCCGGGGGCTGGGGCTGGGGCTCTGCCGGCAGGGGTGGCCTCCCCCGGCCCGGGTCCCAGCGGGGACCCCTGTGGGGGCTGACGCTTGGCTGTCTTGGCCGGATCAGGAGTCCTGGTGCTCAGATCCGGCTTCTCTCGGAACGGCGCTCCCAGCTCGCCCTTCTCGAAGGTCACGAAGGAGCAGTAGCCGTCGGTGGAGGAAATGGCCAAGAAGGCCCCGTCGCGGGACCTGGGCCCCAAAGCAGGAGGAGAGGGTTAAGTTTGACCGAGTTGGGGCCCCTCCTCCCGCTCTCAGTGCAGTCAGAAACGGAGCCGGGGAGGCTGCCCCGTCCCCCCCCACCCCCTTCTCCCCCCCCCGCCCCCCTCCCCTCCCCCACCGCTCACCAGGAGATGTCACTCAGGGTGTGGTAGTGGATGCCGGACACGTAGGCGAACGGGAAGAGCTGCTGGGTGTCGTAGAAGAGCACCGAGTCCTCGGACGCCACGGCGAACACCACGCGGTAGGGCAGGCGCACCAGCGGCTGCTGGGCCGGGCCGTCTGCGGGACGCGGGCAGGAAGGACTGTGACACCAGCGCCGGCCAGACCCCCGAGAGCCCTCTCCCCCGACACACGGCGCAATTCTAACGCGTGCAAAGGGGCTTGGGTCTTCCTATGACTTCATCCGCGAACCGGACACCGTGTCGGGACCCAGCGATCACGGGCACCGAGGTGCGAAAGGAAGGGGGTTTCCGCTGAGGAGGCACAGGGCCCCGTGGAAACACGGTATCAAGTGATGTTTTCATGCTCCGTCCAGTTAATGATATCCATTCACATAAGCGTTCAGAGCGTGGCCCTGCCTGGCTTGGCTCGGTGGACAGAGCGTCAGCCTGTGGACTGAAGGGTCCCGGGTTCGATTCCGGCCAAGGGCACAGCCTGGGTTGGGGGCTCGATCCCCAGTGGGGGGCGTGCAGGAGGCCGCCAATCCGATTCTCTCTCATCTTGGATGTTTCTCTCTCTCTTTCTCCCTTCCTCTCTGAACTCAATAAAGAAATATATATTTTTTAAAAGAGTTTAGAGCGTGAAAAACAGCATCCGACTCCAGCCTTCGAGGAACAGGGCCCCGATTTAGCTCCGACTTTGAAGACTCGGACTGCCAGAGCAGTGAAGGCCGGTGACCCCTGAGCGGGGGGAGCAAAGGCGTGAGGTGCTGCCGCAGCCTCAGCTCCCCGCCCGGTCTCCGGGCCCAGCTGGGGGGGCGGGGGGGGACCCGGCAGTGCCCGCACGTGCCCTGCGCTGCGGGGCCAGACGGGGCTCCGGGCTGCAGCAGGGGCCTGTGGGCCCGTATCTGAGCTGAGCACTGGCCGGGGCACCGGGCAGGGGAGCGGCCCGAGGGCCAAGCGAGAACAGGAGAGACACGGGCCAGTGATGCAGCGTCACCCCGGGAGCCAGGAGGTCAGGGTTCGATTCCCGGTCAGGGCACGAGCCCGGGCTGCAGGCTTGATCCCCAGTAGGGGGCGTGCAGGAGGCAGCCGATCACTGATTCTCTCATCACTGATGTTTCTCTCTTCCTCTCTCTGATATCAATAAATAAATATCGATTTTTTTTCAGTTGCTCTAAAGAAAGACAGTATGTTCTAGACGCTGCCGACCACAGACACTCACTTTGCCAACATGTCTCCGTGCCAGCTCCGAGGAACTAAACTGAGCCGAACCCGCACGTCCCGCACCCCCCGACAGGAGACGCGCACACCGCTGCGTCTGAGGTACCTGCGTCCGCCTCCGGCCTCAGCTCGAAGTAGACGGGGCAGCAGCGGACAGCCAGGGTGGCTTTCCCGGGACACGGGAGGTGCGCCAGAGGCCTGCGGGGGACGGGGTTAGAGGCCGCCGCTCAGCAGCAGCAGAGCGGGCCGAGTCCCCCGCTCCCCCCCGCTCACCGCTTCAGATTCTTCCTGGAGAAGAGGTAGGTGGTGTTGGTCACGTTCTCGCCAGACTCCACGCATCCGGCTGCAGGTGGGAAGGCACGGTTACCAGACTGTCCACCAGCAAACCCAAGGCGGCCGATTCTGCTCTAACGGGATTTCCCGAGATGCGCTCCCCGGACAGTGAGCGCGACGGGGACCGAGTACAGCCTCCGGCGCCGGGATCGGCCTCACGCTGGCTTGAGCCCCGGCCCCTCCCCTGGCTGTCATCTCCCGAGGGCACAGCTCCGGAGGGCACGGCCACCAGGAGCCGCGCCCAGGCCGGGGCAGGAAGAACAGAGTCCTGTGCCCGCATCCCGACCTCAGCTGCTGTCCGAGGGCCGAGACTGGCCGGCCGGAGCCAGGAGCTCCAGGAGACCACCCTCTGCCGAAACCCCAGCCCTGCGGAGCCCACCCGCTCCCGGGCCCCACTGACGTCTCGCTCTGCCCTCCCCGGCTGCACGTGGCACAGCCAGACCCGGCGGAGGGCGACCAGCAGACACGGCTGCTCTTGGTCTTCTGCTGCACACACACGTGCACACACGTGCACACACGCACACACACGTGCACACACGCACACACACGCACGCACATTCTCTCATATGTGACCACTGCCTGTACACAGCATCTCGCCCATCCCTAGATAAACCCGAGACTCACGTAACCATGACAACCACATACACACGTGGTGGGCGTTTCATTCCTTTACAAAATGGGGTGTTCTCTAGACTTTTCCTTGTTTTGCTTTCCTTAGTCAACTACTCATGAAGGTTGACCTGCACAGCAACTCACGCACTTTCTCCCCTCCCGCACTCCTGGGTCCCCTCCCGGTGCACTCGACTCGTCTCCGCCGTGTCTAACCCCACGTTCGAGGTGCGCTGGCGCCCGGAGGCCCCGCGGCCACGCACCTGGGGTGAGCAGCAGGGCGCCGTCGGGGGTGAAGCTCAGTCTCCGGAAGAAGGACTTCATGCTGTCGTCGTGGAACATCCGGTAGCTTCGGGCCTGAGGCAGAGCGTGACCGTCACCCCACCGGCAGGCAGACGGGCCGTTCCCCTCCGTGCGACCGTTACTGCTGACGATCATCAACCGAACCGAACCGGCGAACCCCGGTCCACACTCCTGTGGGGCTGCCGGCCACCGTCCGGAGCGGATCGGCTTCTGTTCAGGAAAGCTGTGTGCGCGTGTGTGTGCACGGGTGCGAGTAACTGGTTCGTGTGGGGTGAGACTGGGAAAGCCCAGGATGCCCGGAGCCCTCGGCTCACTGTCCGTGGGCATAACCGAGACCTTCCGCCTGAGTACATAAGTGCCTTCTGAAGAGGGCAGCTGATGATTAAGCTGGCAACCGGACCTTTCCAAACCACTGTCTGAACTCCCCGGGGAGTGCTGCAGGCACCCCACCCCCGCTTCAGGGACCTCAGGGCGTTAGTTCTCAGGCCAGGGAAGCATCGCCCCTCGCTTCCCCAGGCACGTGACCGCCCCGACCCACACAGCCTTCACCTGCCCCCGAGGCCTGGATGGCACCCGGTCCGTGTTTTGTGCCAGTAACTGACTGGCTGGCTCCCTTTCGCCGAAGCGCCTGCCTCCACAGCCGGCATTCCTGCAGGACTAGGGCGTTCTCCCCAAGGTCAAAATCCCTCCTGTTCCTGAGGCGGCCGATGGCGGGTCCCTGCTCTCTGCGCCCAGAGCCCCCCATCTCCTGCCAAGATGCCGTCTGCACTGCCTGCTGCCGGGCCACCCACCGGCCCCTCCTGCCTCCGTGCCTCGTGCCAGGATCCCCCGGACACCATGTTCCCCCCACACCACTCCTCAGAATCTGCCGGAAACGATCACTGTCTCACCAACAGAGAGATGTGGGCAGGGAACCCGGAAGGCTGCTCAACCTTAATTGCTCTGAAAGGTCAGAGCTAATCACTCACTGTTAGGTGAGACATTGGTAGTTGAAGCAGCCTCCACCAGTTAGCCTTATGTAAATTCTTGCTGATTGGCTCTTATTGAAATTTCCTGCCTAAAGGATATGGGTATATCCCATCCTATCTAATAAAAGAGTAATATGCAAATTTGACCTACCTTTGCTATACCCGCAAGCCACGCCCACAGCCACACCCACCAGCCAATCAGGAGCAGATTATGCCAATAAACCCTGACCAACATGGCTGCCGCCACTGAGAACAGGAAGGCTTGAGTTTCCCAGGCAACAGAGGAAGCCAAGCTTTCCGCCTGTCATTGCCAGCCTAGGCCGCCACTCTAGGCTACAAAGTTTCAAACAGAAATGGTTGCTGCCATAGAGCCAGCAGAAGGCTTGGATCTGTTCCAGGCTACAAAGTTTCAATTGTAGAACATAAATTAATCCCAGATCCCAGAGCCTCCACTTGGGTCGCTAGGGGGCGTAACTCGCCTGCAAACCTCCACAGGCCCCTTGCCCAGGCCGCCCCTTGCCCCAAGGGAACCCCCACCCTGATCTGGGACACCCTTCAGGGCAAATCAGCTAGCCCCCTCCCATGCACCAGGCCTCTATCCTATCTAATAAAAGAGTAATTTGCAGATTGATCATCACTCCAACACACAAGAGAGCTGCCCCCATGTGGTTAAAGATCCTGTCCCCATGTGAACACAAGATGGCCACCACAAGATGGCCAGCAGGAGAGGGCCATTGAGAGATTCCAGGCCCTGCAAAGAAGGGCAGTTGTGGGTGCTCAGGCCATCAGGGAAGAGCAGTTGGGAGGAACCAGGCCTGCAAGGGAGGGCAGTTGGGGGCAATCAAGCCTGCAGGGGAGAGCAGTTAGGAGTGACCAGGCCGGCAGAGGAGGGAAGTTGGGGGCAAACAGGCTGGCAGGGGAGCAGTTAGACATCAATTAGGCTGGCAGGGGAGTGGTTAGGGGGTGATCAGGCAGGCAGGCAGAAGCGGTTAGGGGCAATCAGGGAGGCAGGCAGGTGAGCAGTTTGGAGCCAGCAGTCCTGGATTGTAAGGATGTTAGGCCCGATCCTAGTAGGGATGGCCAGGCACCTGTAGCTGTTACTGCTTCTCAGGAGACTCCCCAATGCAGCCTGGTGGGGAATCACTAGCCTCCATCATCAGCTCTCCCGGCCCCAGCCGTCCCTGCGCCCGGGCAGGCCACCACACCAGCCGAGCCCGACTGCCCGAGGGGAACCCTCGCTGGGGTTCAGGTGTCGCTGGACTGATTTAGCTGCAGGCACGAGTGCTGCCACCACGCAAAGCCGAGCACCGCCTACCTCTCCCTCGGCGCCCGCGCCCGCCAGCATCTTCGACACGTTGAACGCCACACGCTTCTTCTGTGTGCTGTACACCCTCAGGGTCCTAGAGGGGAAAGGGAAGTCGTGAACTGTCTCCCACAGAAGCGACCTGTTCCCCAGACGGAGGACGGCGAGGTAAGGTGTGGCCTGGGAACCGCTTACAATGACTCCCCCCTTGACCGCGTCCTTCTGAGGAGCAGGGCTGAGCAGCCTGAAGCCGCCGCCGCGGTGCAGGGCGGGCGTCGCTTCACTCCTCACAGAGGGTCCCGGCTCCCCGCCAGACCTTCTCCAGGCCGGGCCTGGTTTCTCAGGCCGGGACCTCCGGCCCAGCGGCAGTTTGTACTGTGGGGTTCGTTTTCGTGGAACAGCCTCAGGGGTTTGCAAGGGGAAGAAAAGCACCACAGGCCAGCCTGCAGGCGGTAACTCGGAGGATCCCCCCGGCTACCCAGTGCCTCCTGCCTGCCGGATCCACACAGGGCGGGAAACCGGTGACATCTGGAACATAACGGAAGATTCCAGGGAAACACACACCGCCCCCCCTTACTCTCATTCCTGGGGAACCTGAAATGAGAGCTGCTACGGCGAACAGTCGATAAATATTGAAAAGGACCATTTTCACTGATGAGTAATATGCCTGGTGCTCCTGATTTTTTAAAAAATTCTTTGTTCTAAGAACAAAACTCAATGCGATTACACCAGTAAACACGGCAGTAGGTCCGCCTTTCAAAAAGCACAAGAGTTTACTTTTAAACAATCTCCTTAAAATCGCCGTAGTGGCAACAAAAGGAAACCAATATCCAGTCCTACCATTAGTCATCTATACTAATAAAAGGGTAATATGCTAATTAGACCAGACGTCCTTCCGGACAAAGCCATGGCAGCGGGGGCAGAGGCAGAGGCGGTTAGGGGCAATCAGGCCAGCAGGAAAGAGCAGTTAGGGGTGATCAGGCCAGCAGGGGAGAGCAGTTAGGGTGATCAGGCCAGCAGGGGAGAGCAGTTTGAAGCAATCAGGCTGCAGGGGAGAGCAGTTGGGGACAATCATGCAGGGAGGCAGTTGAGTAGTTAGGAGCCAGTGGTCCTGGATTGAGAGAGGAATCCCAGATTGGAGGGGGTGCAGGCTAGGCTGAGGGCGCCCCCTCCCCATGCATGAATTTCATCCACCGGGCCTCTAGTCTATATATATAAAAGCCTAAGCAACCGGCTGACCAGCCAGCAGTTATGACACGCACTGACCACCAGGGGGCAGACACTCAACACAGGAGAGGAAACATAGGCATGAAAACATAGAACAGACTGATGAATCTCAGAGGGGAGGGGGGAGGGAAGAGGGCAGGAAGAGATTAACCAAAGACCTTATATGCATACCAGAGGCCTGGTGCATGGATTTGTGCACTAGTGGGGTCCCTCAACCTGGCCGGTGGGGATCGGGCCAAAACCAGCTCACCAACATCCCCCAAGGGGTCCCAGATTTCGAGAGAGCACAGGCCAGGTTGAGGGACCCCAACTCTAGCAGTTATTATAAAAGACCTTTTCTTTAAAAGCTGCCCATGAGATTCAGATCTAATTCCAAGTTCTTTCTGCATTCATTCACCTAGCCTTGCTGGTGTGGCTCAGTGGTTGAGCACCAGCCTATGACATCCACCCATTCCTTAGACTTACTAGGCACTAACTTCATGTAAGACACGGGCCCTGATCAGCTTCCCACTTTTCTTATGCTGCAAAAATACCAAATTCTTTCCGTAAAACTGAGACTCAAAGAACCAAAGCTAGACCAAAGCTAAGCTGTGATGAAATACCTCTGCAGAAGTTTTTAAATAAACAGATATAACGACAGCTCATCCGATATTCACATACCGGTCACAGCTCAGGGTTGCGATGAACTGGCCCAAAGGATCCCAGGTGACTCCCTGTACGTAACTTTTGTGTTCGTTAAAAATCGAGATCTTCTGTCCTACGGGAGAAGCACACAACAGCATCACCAAACCTGCTCCAGCACCAGCGCCGACACCGCAGCTTCTGGGTCACTGTCCCGACCCTGTTCTGCCGTCAGCAGGCGGCAGGGGGACTGCCCCGAACACCGGGTCAGGCTCGGCCACACAGGTCCCTGCACAGCCCCATCCCTGGCGCTGAGCCGGTGGCAGAGACCCCACGGGCAGGCGCACTGTGCCCGGCAGAGCGTGGAACACAGAGGAGGGAGGCCAACAGGCCGCAGGCGGGCCGGGCCGGGCGAAGGGGCCAGTGAAGGAAAAGGGGGGGTCTAAGCAGACGCTCGAGGGGACGGAGCAATGGCTGTAACTGCGGACTGGCAGGGGAAGGTAAAGGCCAAACTGACAAGGTGAGGAGGTAGGGGGTGGGCGACAGGAGCCCTGTGCAAGGAAAAGGCCTGGGGCACGCACAGTGCGGCTAAGAGCGACGCCAAAAGGGGGTGAGCTGGTTGTAAAGATGAAGCTCAGGGGCTTTGGGGGGCTTTGTTTGTTTGTTGATCCTCACCCGAGGATATTTCTCCATTGATTTTTTATAAAATACTAGTGGCCCAGTGCACAGAAATTTGTGCACATTAAAAGGGAATTAATTAGAGGAAATGTTTTAATATTGCTATTTGCCCTTTAATAGAAGTGTCAGAGATTAAAGAAAATTAGTAAAATGTATATGAAAACCTCTCTCCTGTCACATTATGGGGCACACCCACACATGCTTCAAAAACACAGAAGACCCAGGTCTGGCCAGCTCCACCCCCCCCATTGGGTGAGACCCAGATCCAGCTGACCCCACCTTCATGAAGCCTCTCCAGGTTGGGGGTGCAGCTTCAGGTTCCCCGGCCTGGCACTGGGCCAGGGGTCATGGCCTGAGGTCCACTGTCAAGCCCCACTGGGCATGGAGGGTGCCCTGAGGTCCCTGTTAAGCCCCACAGGGCAGGGGGTACAGCCTGAGGTCCCTCGACCCCAGCCAGGCACCAGGCAGCCTCAGGTCCCTGCTGTTCAGTCATAATGTTATAGTGTCCTGGCTAATTTGCATATTCCTCTATTACTAATAGACTAGAGGGCCAGTGCACGAAATTCGTGCACGGAGGGGCAGGGGGGTGTCCCTTAGCCCAGCCTGCACCCTCTCCAATCTGGGACCTCTCGAGGGATGTCCAACTGCCCATATAAGTCTAATCCCAGTAGGATCAGGCCTAAACGGGCAGTCGGACATCCTTCTCACAATCCAGGACTGCTGGCTCCAAACTGCTCACCTGCCTGCCTCCCTGATTGCCCCTAACCGCTTTTGCCTGCTAGCCTGGTCACCCCCTAACCACTCCCCTGCCAACCTAATTGATGTCCAACTGCTCCCCTGCCAGCCTGTTTGCCCCCAACTTCCCTCCTCTGCTGGCCTGGTCCCTCAACTGCCCTTCCCTGCTGGCCTGATCGCCCATAATTGCCCTCCCTTGCAGGGCCTGGAACCTCCCAATGGCCCTCCCCTGCTGATCATCTTGTTGGTTTAATTTGCATACTCGTTCTGATTGGCTGGTGGATGTGTCTGGTGGGTGTAGAGATTTGCATATTACTTTTATTAGATAGAATATTTTACTGATCTTTTACAGAGAGGAAGGGAGAGGGATAGAGTTAGAAACATCGATGAGAGAGAAACATCAATCAGCTGCCTCCTGCACACCTCCCATTGGGGATGTGCCTGCAACCAAGGTACATGCCCTTGACCAGAATTGAACCTGGGACCCTTCAGTCCGCAGGCCGACGCTCTATCTATCCACTGAGCCAAACTGGTTAGGGATCCATTGATTTTTTTTAGAGAGAGTGGAAGAGGGGGAGACACAGACAGAAACATTGATGTGAGAGAGACATCCACCAGTTCCCGCCTCCACATGCCCACACTGGGGCTGGGGACCGGGCCTGCATCCCAGATACGTGCCCTTGACTGGGGTCGAACCTGAGACCCTTCAGTCGGCAGGGGGTGCTCTAACCACTGACAACACTGGCCCGGGAAAAACTGAGGTTCTGTAAAGATCATGGAGAGAGCCCCTGGTGAGGAGGTCCCCCTCCCCTCCCCCTTCCTCTCTGGAATCGATAAAAATAATTTTTTAAAAAAAATGTTGACTTTAAATAAATTGCCTGATTCGTATTAAAAAAAAAAAACCCTTTACCCACACAAGACAGAGGTCTGAGATGTGACCTTGATTCCCACACTTCCTGCTGAGCCTACTCCGCTGCCCCCACTGGCCCCCACAATCCCCCAGCCCCCACCCCCAGGGCCGAGCTCAGGAATGGCTCCAATACTCACCCGGTTGTCAAAAAGCTCGGAGTTACAGCGAATGCACCACACCCTGTCAGCTCTTTCTACACATTACGTCCCAACCACCCCTCCCGCCCCCCCATCAGCAGCACTCGCGGGCCCGGCACCCCGAATCACGCCCGCACCACTGACAGCGTCCCTCGCTCCCGCCTGTGCTCTCCTAGGACCCATCTGCCACACGCCACCTGGGGACAGCCGTCTTTTCAAAGTCCCGTCACTCTCCTGCTCAGACCCCTTCGGCTCCACGGGCCACACCTGGGATATGACCCCCAACTCCATGGCCGGGCCTTCCCGCTCCATCCTCAGCCCCCAGCCCCCCCCCACCCCACCCCCACTCCATCCCCAGCCCCCAGCCCCCCCACCCCCGCTCCATCCCCAGCCCCCCCCACCCCACCCCCGCTCCATCCCCAGCCCCCAGCCCCCCCCACCCCACCTCCGCTCCATCCCCAGCCCCCCCACCCCACCCCCGCTCCATCCCCAGCCCCCAGCCCCCCCACCCCAACCCTGCTCCATCCCCAGCCCCCAGCCCCCCCACCCCACCCCTACTCCATCCTCAGCCCCCAGCCCACCCCACCCCAACCCTGCTCCATCCCCAGCCCACCCCACCCCAACCCTGCTCCATCCCCAGCCCCCAGCCCACCCCACCCCACCCCTGCTCCATCCCCAGCCCCCAGCCCACCCCACCCCAACCCTGCTCCATCCCCAGCCCCCAGCCCCCCCCACCCCACCCCCACTCCATCCTCAGCCCCCAGCCCACCCCACCCCAACCCTGCTCCATCCCCAGCCCCCAGCCCCCCCACCCCACCCCCACTCC
The DNA here is from genome assembly GCA_027563665.1 of Antrozous pallidus. Lineage (NCBI taxonomy): Eukaryota > Metazoa > Chordata > Mammalia > Chiroptera > Vespertilionidae > Antrozous > Antrozous pallidus. Next base: position 3,353,680 of record CM050514.1, on the reverse strand, counting down.
ATCCTCAGCCCCCAGCCCACCCCACCCCAACCCTGCTCCATCCCCAGCCCCCAGCCCCCCCACCCCACCCCCACTCCATCCTCAGCCCCCAGCCCACCCCACCCCACCCCTGCTCCATCCTCAGCCCCCAGCCCACCCCACCCCACCCCTGCTCCATCCTCAGCCCCCCAGCCCACCCCCACTCCATCCCCAGCCCACCCCCGCCTCCTGGACACTGTCCATTTCCTCCACACACAGGGCCTCTGCACTGCTGTTCCCACAGCTGAACACTCCTCCCAAAATAACACACACCACTTGCTCTCCAAGTTCCCGCAAGCCTCCGTTCAACCCCTACTCGTGTGCCTTCCCAAAGGACCCACACTCCCCGACCCTCACAGCGCCTCTGCTACCTGATGCCCCGCTAGGAGGCTGCCACCTTGTTGGTGTCCTCCCGGCACTTGTGCCAGAGCCCGGCATGCTGGCACGTTCAAGGTCATTACCGGGGCGCTGGCGGGGCTGTCCAGAGCAAGGGCTGGGTTTGGGGACAAGAAGTGACAGACATTGCAGAGGGCCCCCAGGGAAGACGCCTGAGCATTCTTTAAATCAGTGTCAGCAGAGCCACGTATTAGAAACACATCCACCAAAATGGCTGGACGCGTTATCAGCGCTGACTCTTAACTTGCTCCAGGTGTGTGTGTGTAGGGGGGCAGGGGCCTTGAAATGTAGATTCAGCTGAGCCCCGGGAATGACGGAATGAATAGGGCCTGGGCCCACTTAAGCTCCTTTGATTTTCAGTTTTTTCATGTAAAACCCTTTTATTTTAGTATGAATAAACACACTGCGTTTGGGTTGGGATTCCTGTCTCTCCATCAGAGAGAACAGAGATTCCACCCAGCCCCAGCTTTATTTCTACCTCTGTGTCCTCTGTTCTTTCTATTATTTCTTAATCCCCAGCTCCTCTGCTCAGAAACTGGACCCACTCTCTTTCCACGCTGGACGTGGAGAGGAGAGAAAACCCCCAACTCATCCTCCGTTAGGAAGAGCGGACAGAGACAGGGCATGATCGGGTGAGGGAAGCCAGAGGCTGGGTGGCTGACAGCACCAGACAGGAGCAGCTGGTGCAGAGGGCAGGGGAGGGGACTGAAGCGGCAAGACCCTTCCAACCCGCCCAGGGCGCCGCCCCGGGGCTGCGGGAGAACCCGGCCTGCACGACGGGAAAGGGAGGCGGAGGGTGGAGAGAACACCAGGCCTGAGGAGAGGACTGCGGGCTAGGCACCAGCCGCTGCTGAGCGGGGGGGTTTCACTGCTCTGCATGCTCCTGTCACTCCTGTAACTCCTCACGCGTAACTGCTTCCCCACCCAGAGGACAGGTGCTTCCAAAGCAGGGAGGGCCGGCCGGCGTGGCTCCCTGCGTGAGCACCAAGAAGTTGTGAGTGTGATTCCCAGTCCAGGCACAGGCCCGGGTGCAGGCTCGATCCCCCGTGTGGGGCGTGCAGGAGGCAGCCGATCAGTGATTCTCTCTCATCATGGATGTTTCTCTCTCTCTCCCTCCCCCTCTCTCTTGGAAATCAATAACATACATATATATTTTTTTTCTTTTTCTTTCTTTTTTTTTTAAAGCAGAAGGGCCAAAACCGGTGTGGCTCAGTGGATAGAGCATCGGCCTGCGGACTGAAGGGTCCCGGGTTCGATTCCCGTCAAGGGCATGGACCTTGGTTGCGGGCACATCCCCAGTGGGGGGGGTGTGGGAGGCAGCTGATCCATGTTTCTCTCTCATCGACGTTTCTAGTTCTATATCCCTCTCCCTTCGTCTCTGGAAAAAAAGTCAATAAAATATATATTTTTTAAAATAATGAAAAAATAAATAAATACATAAAAGGCAGCAAGGTGCCCCCACCTGCCTACCACGGAGCGGGGTGCCCGGATGCAGACGGGCCGATCTCCCCACGTCTGAGCGCCACGACGGCCGGGGTGGGCCTGCCCCTCCGATGCCTCCCGGCACGGGGCGCCCACCTCGCTCGGCACCAGGGACTGGAGCCGAGGCCCAGGCCCCTGCCCGGGAGCCTCAAGCTGAGCTGCCTGCACGGCACCGGGGCTAACCCCCAACTGCTGTGCCCAGCCCGTGCTGGCTGCTTAGGCCAAAACCGGTGTGGCTCAGTGGGTAGAGCGTCGGCCTGCGAACTGAAAGGTCCCGGGTTCGATTCCGGTCAAAGGCATGTACTTTGATTGCAGGCGCATCCCCAGTGGGGGGTGTGCAGGAGGCAGCCGATCGATGTTTCTGACTTTCCATCCCTCTCCCTTCCTCTCTGTAAACAATCAACAAAATATATTTAAAAAAAGAGCCGTTCCTGAGGCCTTTCCCGACAGAGCGGGTCAGGCGCGGCGCCCCGCGGGACCCCCCGCCCGCAGCAGCCCGGCGGGTCCGCTACCTTTACCGGCGTCCCAGACGATGGCCGTGTTGTCCACGGAGGCGGAGGCCATCAGGTGGCCGTCAGCGGCCCAGCAGATGTCGTACACGTCCTCCAGGTGGCCCCTGGCCGCGGGGCGGGGGAGGAGAGAGGGGACAGAAAGTGTAAAGGCAGACTCAGCGGCCACCCGTCGGGACGGATGTCAGGAACCGCCGCTGGGACGGCCCGCCTTAGCGACAGCCACCACCGGCCACGTTCAGGGACGTATCTGTCTTTACAACCGGCTCGGTTTTATTTGTCAGCAGAAACGAAGGAAATCCACTTCAATCACAGTTTTCTCTTTTAAAACTGTTTTTTTTTAATAAATAAATAAATAGATAGATAGATAAATAAATAAATAAATGAAATGAAAACAAAGCCGTTCTCTTATTTCTGTCTCAGATGGGATACAAGAGTCCAGGCGCATCGTCAGCCGAGACAGGTGTGGCTCAGTGGATAGAGCGTCGGCCTGTGGACTCAAGGGTCCCGGGTTCGATTCTGGCCAAGGGCAAGTGCCTTGGTTGGGGGCACATCCCCAGTGGGGGGTGTGCAGGAGGCAGCTGATCGTGTTTCTCTCTCGTCCATGTTTCTGACTTTCTGTCCCCTCCCTTCCTCTCTGTGAAAAACCAATAAAATATTTTAAAAATGATAATGTTTTAAAGAGACACATCATCAGCCGAATGCAGCCCCGCCCTCACCTCAGCGTCTTCACCACCGTCCAGTTCTCCTTGTTGGGCTCCGCCTCGTCCTCGTCCGGGAAGGCCGCGGGCTCGGGCTCCTTGCTGTCGTTCAGCCGCCACAGCAGGATGACGGCGTCTGGCGGGCGGGAGCAACGGGACAGGGACAGGCCGCCTTACCGCCGCCCTCCGCCCCGGGCCGGGCCCTCACGCCCCGGGCACCCGGTGCACCCACGGCCACGGGCCTTTACCCCTAAGAACGCTGAGGGGGAAGCAGGTTTGCCTTCTGGGCTAAACCCCCAAATCAGACTCCTACCAGATCGGAGCTGGACAAGTCGCCTTAACCAGAAGGGTCCCCTGGCGGACCCCACACCCCGGCGAAGCGACCAGCAAACCAAAAGGCATAACCGACCGAGAAGGACCCGGAAAACGCGCGCCGGGGGGAGAGCTCACTTGGTCACGGCGTCCTCCCCGTGGGCAAGGCTGCGGGTTCCATCCCGGTCAGTCCCCCCCGGGGACGCAGCAAACAATGAATCACCAGTAAGTGGAACAATCTCCCCCTCTCTCCCTCTCTCTCTCTCTCTCTCTCATCAATAAATAAAAATGTTGCCCTGACCGGTGTGGCTCAGTGGACAGAGCGTTGGTCTGCAGACTCAAGGGTCCCGGGTTCGATTCCGGTCAAGGGCATGTACCTTGGCTGCGGGCACATCCCCGGTGGGGGGCGTGCAGGAGGCAGCTGATGGATGTTTCTCTCCCATCGATGACTCTACCCCTCTCCCTCCCTCTCTGTGAAAAACCAATAAAATATGTATTTTTAAAACAAACAGGCCTTATCCGGCTCATGCCTCAGGATCTAACATGAGGCGCACGGACACGTGGCCGCCGAAGGGCCTTGAGGCAGAACACTCACCGTCTCCTCCGGACGCCAGAGTCTCCCCGTTGGGGGAGAAGCGCACGACGTTGACAGCTTTGGTGTGGCGGGCAAGATTGGACAGGAACTCGACAATGGCCTTTCCATCCGGTCCTTTCTCCACCTTCCAGACCTGGTGACACCAACACATGCAGCCAGAGCAGCAGCGGGAGCGCCCGCCCGCTCCGCACTGAGAGCACCACGTAGCTTTTCTTTTGAAACATAAAGGGGAGGAACTTGTGTCTGAACCATAGACCCCCGTCCCACAGCGGGCTGTCCTCCCTCCCACCCTGTTCCGGTGCAGACTGCCCCCCAACAGCGACCTGGCTCGGCTCTAAAATCACAGGGAGCCCAAACCGGTGTGGCTCAGTGGACAGAATGTTGACCTTCGGACTGAAGGGTCCCGGGTTCGATTCCGGTCAAGGGCATGTACCCTGGTTGCCGGCACATCCCCAGTGGCGGGGGGAGGGGGGTGCAGAAGGCAGCTGATGGATGTTTCTCTCATCGATATTTCTGACTTTCTATCCCTCTCCCTTCCTCTCTGTAAAAACCAATAAAGTATGTATTTTTTAAAATAAAATCCCAGGGATCCATGTCCCCTTAATCCAGGCAGCGAGACTAGAGGAGAAAGCGGCCTTCTTCCGGTTTAACCGTTCCCTCCGCCCTGAGAGCGGACCCCTCTGCAGTAGGTGAGGGGGCAGCGGGGCTGGTTGGCGTGAGCTTTAAATTGGATCCCTCTCGGCCAGCGGCCTGAAAGGTCCGAGGTTCGATTCCGGTCAAGGGCATGGACCTTGGTTGCAGGCACATCCCCAGTGGGGGGTGTGCAGGAGGCAGCTGATCCGATGTTTCTCTCTCATCGATGTTTCTAACTCTCTATTCCTATCCCTTCTTCTGTAAAAAAAACAAACAAACAATTAAATATATATATTTTTAAATGTGGACCCCTCGCTGAAACCGGTGCGGCTCAGTGGATGGAGCATCGGCCTGCGGGCTGAGAGGTCCCAGGTTCGATTCCGGTCAAGGGCATGTACCTTGGCTGCAGGCACCTCCCCAGTAGGGGGCGTGCAAGAGGCAGCTGATCGATGTTTTTCTCTCATCGATGTTTCTGACTTTCTATCCTTCTCCCTTCCGCTCTGTGAAAAATCAATAAAACATAAAAAAAAAAAAAAATGCGGGCCCCTCTGCACCAGGTGAGGAGGCAGCTGGAGCCGGTCGGCTGAGCTGTAACCGTGAGCCTGGAGCCCGCTGCCTGAGCCGGGCCTCCTGCGCGGCCCCTGCCGTCCCATCCGCCCTTACCCGCACGGCGGTGTCCACGCCCGCCGACGCCAGCCGGTGGAGCCTGCTGGCCGCGCCGTGCTGGAAGTCCAGGCTGTACACCGGCTGCTTGTTGTGCCAGGCGATCTCGCAGGTGATGACCTTCATCCTCCCCCGACGCGGGCCGTTCTTCTCCCAAAGACGGAGGAAAGCGGAAAACGGTTGGTGACGGACTGAAGGTAGCGCGGGGACCTGGAACACTCCCAGGAGCCAGGAAGCCTAACCACTGGTCTGTCCCGGCGGCATCCGGCCACGCCGAGGCCGCCCGCAGGGTCCCGGGTCAGGGCACATCCAAGAAGCAACCAGTGAACGGCTAACGTAAGTGGAACAACAAATCATGTTTCTCCCTCGCTCTCTTCCTCCCTCCCTCTCTCTCTAAAATCAATCAACACTTTTCTTAAAACTATATTTTACAGAGAGGAAGGGATGGGGATAGAGAGTCAGAAACATCGATGAGACAGAATCATCGATCAGCTGCCTCCTGCACAGCCCCCACTGGGGATGTGCCCGCAACCAAGGTCCATGCCCTTGACCGGAATCGAACCTGGGACCTTTCAGGCCGCAGGCCCGACGCTCTATCCACTGAGCCAAATTGGTTTCGGCAACAGGTTTTTTTGTGTGTTTTTTTAATGCACCTGTACCGGAAAGCATGCTTATATGTCCTGACGCAACACCTTGCAAGTTGCACCTAAAGCGCTCCGTGGAGCCCTGGCCGGTGTGGCTCAGTGGATAGAGCCTCAGCCTTGGGACTGGAGGGTCTCAGGTTCCGATTCCAATCAAAGGCACAGGCCCGGGTTGCGGATTCAATCCCCAGCAGGGGGTGTGCAGGAGGCAGCCGATCCATGATTCTCTCCCATCATGGATGTTTCTCTCTCTCTTCTTCTCTAAAATCAATAAAAATGTATTTGTTTAAATGCTCTGATGAGCCCTGGCTGTTAGGTTTATTCTCCTGCTACTTGGAAAAGCAAAATGGAACAAACACGCAGGCGGGGAAAATCAGGAGGCCAGAGGGCCGTGCCCCCGCCCCCGCTTGCTGGGGATTGGGGGCGCAGAGGGAGCCAGAGAGGGAACCCCGCTTCCCAGGAAGGAGCCTAGCAGCTGGTGCGGGGAGCTCCCAAGAGGAGGGGCCGCAGGAGGAGGGGCCCCCAGGAGGAGGGGGCGGCCCGAGGGCTGCAAAGGGAGGGGCCGGGGCCGCAAGGGAACCCTGCTGCCCAGGGACGGGGCTTCCCGGGGCAGGGGACCCCCTCCTCAGGAGACCCTCCCCAGGCCGCACGGGACAGGACGTGGCCCTGAGAGCCGAGACCTGGCCTGGCGGGGAGGAGACCGCGCGGGGCCGGGGCCTGGCCGGGAATCGGCCGCCCGAACACGCGCCGCTCCGGAGGCACCCCTGCCCCCCGCCGCCTGCCTTCCGCGGAGCCTCTCGCCTCGCCCGGCCCGGCCCGGCCCAGAGACCACGGGACGCGGGAGCCCGCAGCGCGGACAACTCACCTACATACAGGCGCCGGGTCACTCAGCGGCTCCAGCGCGCTCTCCAATTCCCGCGCGCCGCAGGCCCCGCCCCTGTGGGCGTAGTCGCAAGACGCCCCGCCCCGCGCGCCGAACGTGGTGGTCCCGCGCCGCTGAGCCGTCCAATCAGGGCGCGCCGGCTCCGGCCGGCTCCGCGGAGCGCGTCCGCGGCGGGAGAACGGCTGAGTCATCCATTCATTCCTCCCATCGCTTCTTCCCGCGCTGACTCAGCGAGCGATGCCGGCGCGTCGGCTCCACGCCGGGCCGCGAGCCGCTGCCGATGCCGCCCCAGCGCTGCCCTCGGGAAACCGGCCGGCCGGAGGAGGGGGAGAGCGGTCCTGCGGGACAGGCAGTCTGAGGCCGCCGAGACGCCCCAGCCTTTCCCGGGGCAGCGGACTTTTGAGCTGCAGCCTGCATCGGGCGCTGCCTTAGTCTAGAGTTTCAGTCAATTCAAGACTGTCCTCGACCTCCTGTTGTCATTCATGCGTGTGAGGAATTATAATAAAAAGGTAAAGTGGCCCTAGCCGGTTTGGGCCAGTGGATAGAGAGCGGCGGCGCGCAGACGGAAGGGTCCTGCGTTGGATTCGGGTCCAAGGGCACAGGCCCGGGTTTGGGGCTCCATCCCCAGTAGAGGGCGTGCAGGAGGCAGCCGATCAATGATTCTCTCTCATCATTGATGTGTCTCCCTTCCCCTTCCTCTCTAAAATAAATTTAAAAAACAGATCAAGTGAACGGAACCTTGTGCTCTTACAGTCCCAAGGACAAGGTTGTTTTGGATGTGAAAGCTCAAAGGAAGTTTGAAGAGAAGGGGCTATTTTTTTTTTTTTGCCCCACCCGCCGCCCCGTCCCTCTCAGAGAAGGGGCATTTAAAGTGGGCGTCAGACACTGACTGCAGTCAGCAGCTGAGCATCGCTGCAAGCGGCTCAAGATCAAACCAACGAGGGTGGGACCTGCATGGCCACCATGTGTCCACCATCCAGACACCATGGCTGACATGCACACATAAGGAACTATTTGACATTGAAACTGGGACTCAGAACTGGCGGACATTGAAATTGGGACTCAAACATTTTTTGTTCTCATGTGTTTATTTCCAGTATACAGATGCAAGATTTTTTTTTTAAAGAAAAGAAACGGGAAAAGATAGATACAGAGGCAAAGAAGCATTGAACAGACTGTCAGGCTACAGCGGGAAGGCAGGGGAGGTTAGGGTTGGGGCGGGGGCTGTGGGAGATCAACCGAAGGACTTGTGTGCATGCATATAAGCACAACCAATGGACACAAGACGGGGGTGGGCAGGCGGGCAGGTGAGGGCATGTGCTGGAAGGTAGGGGAGGCCAGGAGGAATTCAATGGGGCGGGGGGAAGGAAACATATGGACTACTATTTGTAATACTTTAAAGAATGAAAAATTTAATAAATAAGGTGATTAAATAAAGTGGGTGATGGAGTTTGGGAGAAGCAGCTGGGCAATGAGGACTCTCATCGGCAACAGCACTAAGTGGGAGCAGCGGACCGTGATGGGAAAGAAGGGATGTGCAATGACTGGACATTTTGGACCAGGAATGAGTGGGTCAAATGGTATGTGTTTCCAAGGCTGTTTGGATTCTCATTGTAAATTACCTGGAGTCCTGGCTAATTAGCCTGGGAGTTTGGCAGATATGACATTGGCCTTGGCAGATGGACACTCCCCTTGTGCTAACAGCAGGTTTCTGGGCCTTCAAGGCTAAGGGATTTTGCAGAAGGAATGCTCCCCTGTGCAGCCTGGAAGCAAGCCTCCCCCAATGACTCTCCTACGCCCCCATTTCCCTCCTCTCTTTCTTCCTCGATGCCATGACACTGAAACCAACCAGGTCTCTATCCTTTTGCAAACAAATGTTGAGATGTGTTCTTTATATATTGGCTTCTAAAAGATTTGGGACTTATACTCAGGACATACTTGAAAAAGTGTGTGTGGCCCTAACCAGTTTGGCTCAGTGGATAGAGCGTCGGCCTGCAGACTGAAGGGTCCCAGGTTTGATTCTGGTCAAGGGCATGGACCTTGGTTGCAGGCACCTCCCCAGTGGGGTGTGTGCAAGAGGCAGCTGATCAATGTTTCTCTCTCATGGATGTTCCTAGTTCTCGGTCCCTCTCTGTAAAAAAAAATCAACAAAATATATTTTTATAAAGTGTGGTATTTATTAATTCCCATAGTAACCTTCTTTATGTCGAGGGACAAGACATAAAAGAGCATTAGGAGCATATTTGTTTGACTTTGATACAAAGATCTATCAAATCGAAAGATAAAAACAAATATAAACTGAACACATTTAAATGTGCGCAACTAATGTTTTCTGGCACGAAAACAAAACACAATGGTGGCTCTCCTTCGGGAGGGGGTGAGGAAGGCGTTTCACTCTACCATTCTGTCCCGGTTCCCACTGCCCCCCTCCCCGTGCTTGCACGCTCCTGAGAACGTGGCCGCACCCGTCCTGAGTCTGTGTCAGGAGCCCCCCCAAGTTTACATTTGCGAATGGGCCTGTCAGGTTCTTGGCTCTGATGGCCTACTGGGAAGCCTTCAAATAAACAAACAAACAAACAAACAAATATCTGGTCCAATCCCAAGGATTCTTTTTTTTTAAAATATATTTTTTATTGATTTTTTACAAGGGGGAAGGGAGAGGGATACAGAGTCAGAAACATCGATGAGAGAGAAACATCATCTGCCTCCTACACACCCCCTACTGGGGATGTGCCGGCAGCCAAGGTACATGCCCTTGACCGGAATCGAACCCTGTACCTTTCAGCCCACAAGCCAACGCTCTATCCACTGAGCCACACCAGTTTCGGCCCAAAGACTCTTAGTATGGGATGCAGCCTGGACTGGGAGTCTACACGACCCCCCCCCCCCCCCCGGTGATTCCAATATGCAGCTGGTGGTACAAACGGCCAACCAGTATATGCCACTGAACTGTCCCCGTGACTAATGGCCCACTGGGCTGTGTGACAGCGGAATGGGGCATCCGGACCACGTGCCAGCAGCAGCAGCACCTGCCCATCAGGAGTGTGGGGCCCAGGTGACGGCCATCCAGATGACACCCCAGTCCTGCCTGCTGGCAACTCGTGTCTTTTCCCGATTTTGTAGCCTTAGATGACGAGAGTGGGTCTGGTTTGTTGGGATCGAGGACTATCTCCTCATGCTGTTTTGCTTTTAATCAGTTTAGGCAACACCGCCCTCCCTCACTGGCCTTTTACAGACGTAAACTAACAACAACAGGAATAGTGCGTTGCTTTTGGTCAAACTCCGTGGCCATCTCTCCAGAGGCGGCATCGCCAACGCAGACGCGGGTCTTGGTGAAGACCCGACGGTGAGGCCACTGTCCTTGCGGTCGAGCCCGGCGACATCGAGAATGTCAAAGCGAAAATCCATGAGGGCAGGGGCATGCCTCTGACCGGGAGCGTCTGACTCTTGTGGGCCAACACCCGGAGGAGGACCGCACTCGGAGGACAGCATCCAGACCGAGCCCACCCTGCCCTTGGCGCCTCCTGCCGCCAGCCCCCCCAGTACAGCCGCGGCCAAAGGACCTCCCGGAACCCAGAACGATCAGCCTGACCCCGTGCTGTCTCCCGGCTCCAATGTGGCCGCACCAACCTGCCCCCCAGGAGGAGGTTGAGTAAGGCCCTCCACCGCCTCCTCAGCCCACGGGCGTCTCCTGCTTGAAGCCTGCGGCCTGGGGCCTAGGTTGCTCTTTTGTTGACTGGAGCAGTTAAGAAAAGTCTGCTAGCCGTATCGTGGAAAGAACCCTATCTTAGCAATGTTTTCTTAAAGGATGAAAAATATATACATACTTCTCCATGAAGGTAGATAATAGCCATAAAATACTTTTTTTTTTTTTTGCAAGAAAAGGAAGGGAAAAATAGCAAATTCCAGAAAGAATGGCTACATATTCACAAGCTTGGACTGCTGTCGTTTCGCGTTTCTTTAGACTGAATGGCGGGGACAGAAAGCATCTCTGCTCGCGGGCAGCTGTGAGCACTCGTGCTCCCGCTCGCTCAACAGGAGTCAGGCTCAGAGGCCAACGGAACTGGTAAAATGAGCTCAACCTTAGGGTCCTTAATGAACACAATTTTAGTTTCCAAAATAAAATGTGAATACAGAATTCTTTAAAAGTAGTATCTGAAGAGTGAGGCATCATATATATTTTTATTTTATTATAAGAACTTTTAAGGGTTGGGCAGATACAATTGTGACAGAAAACCAGCTTCATACCAAAAATACTTTCAATTTATCAAGCAAATAAAACAATCTTCATTTATTTGCTTTTTCTAAAACTTAATGTACAGTAAAAATTTGATATTCTATAGGACAGACATGTAATTAAACACACGTACAAAAAAAACAACATGTATTGAATGTTCAGAAACAAAAGTAAAAATAAATAGCAATGATAAAACATTGGAAAAAATAATGCACATTTTAGTTGTGGAAAATTAATTATATATACAGTTAAACTTAATAGAAAGCCATCTCTTTTCAAAATTGCACAAAACGAGGGACCAACAAAAGCGGAAATTTTTATGGCCTGTGAGACTGTGAGCTTCGGGCACTGGTTGCCTCACTCCATCCAGGACAGGGAGCACTCAGCCTGTAATGCGGGAGCGGTGTGCGGAGTCTGAGAAAGACTGTCTTCCCCAGCGCACACTGAGCTGTAGTGACCCTGCAAGAAAGGCTGCATAGGAAATGCATTGAAAGGAATTATTAGCAATTATTGTGCCCACTCCATGCTAAGCAGCCAAAAATGGCCTTCGAAGTAAACATGATCAAACAGTAATTATACTTGATCATTTTTGATACTGAAGATTATTTCTTTTTTGTATAAAAACACTTTAATGATGATTGGCAATCTCAGCACAGAAAATATCCCGGCAAAATGGATGGAGTGAGTTTCTGCGTACCTTGCTTTCATGAAAAACATATCCCAGGAGGTAAGCATTTATAGAAAAGAAATGGTAATGCTCAATCCACTTACAACTTATCAGGAGGGTTAATCCGTTTTTTTTACAAATGCCTATTTAAACTTCTCTGTAAGAAAACCAAAGACAGCGTTTCCGCTTGCATTTGTGTATGGTACAGGCCTCACTCAGATAAAAATACCTCTGGGAAGCCGGAAAAGATTGCACAAGGTTAGGGGCAACCTGAAAACCTCTTGGTGAAAAAACACTTATGTACTTTAGGGCAATAAAAAAATATGTGCAGACTTAGTTATAAATATTTACATTTTAAAACAGAGCCATGAGTTAGCCATTCATTTGCTCAGTATCAAGGATTCGCAGGCGTTTCAAACAGTGTGACAATGTGTCCGCATGTCTGTGGCCACACCTGAACGCACAGGCTACGGTAATGATAATGGTTCTTCCGTCTGTCACCTCTCGCCCCCATAAAGCAAAATTGTTTGCATTTTCACAGCTGGACAACCAAAAGGGCTGAGCAAACAGTTTATTGTCTCGCATAATGTAGACTTTAAGAACTACTGATTTCACTCATTTGTTCGACAACTTGTCCTAAAATCTCATCGACGACATCAACGTCGTAATTCACTTGCTGAAGGTCGAGGTCAGGTACGATCATGGCCAGCAGTTGTCCCACATTAACTCGGAGAGATCGCAGTTTGAAGCTGCAAATACAAACATTACATTTATTTAAAGAAACAAAAAACCGCCGGGACCGGTGTGACTCAGTGGACAGAGCGTCGGACTGTGGACTGAAGGGTCTTGGGTTCTATTCCGGTCAAGGGCATGTACCTTGGCTGCGGGCACATCCCCAGTAGGGGGCGTGCAGGAGGCAGCTGATCGATGTTTCTCTCATCGATGTTTCTGACTTTCTATCCCTCTCCCTTCCACTCTGTAAAAATCAATAAAATATATTTTAAAAAAATAAAAAATAAAATAAAATATATTTTAAAAAAAAACAAAAAACCAATATTGCATTTATTAGATAAACATTGCAATACTGTTTAATATCCACGTAGGGCTTAATACTTAAGGGGAAATTAATCCACAAATCTAATCACTTATAATTCAATGTAATAATTACATATCTATTGGTAGTCAATGGTGTTCGTAACACCAGTGTCTCTGTGGCTCCAGCTTTTACAATTGTGCCTTGAGCCTGGAGAATGGGACTGTGAAATGTGTCACTCAGCACCTGGAAAGCGGCGACGGGACGAGAACCCTGGCTGGTCTACTGAGAACGCGCCTCTGCCTCCGCTGCCAGACTGTTTCCTAACGCACCCTGAGACAGCCATCGCTGTGTAAGAGCAGAAAGAAATGCTTCCGCGCCCTAACCGCCCTGACCGGTCTGGCTCAGCGGACAGAGCGTCGGCCTGCGGACTGAAAGGTCCCAGGTTCGATTCCGGTCAACAGCATGTACCTTGGCTGCGGGCACATCCCCAATAGGGGGTGTGCAGGAGGCAGCTGATCAATGTTTCTCTCTCATTGATGTTTTTAACTCTCTATCCCTCCCCCCCTTCCTCTCTGTAAAAAAATCAATAATGTATATTTATTTAAAAAAATAAGAGAAATGGTTCTGTGGACACAGACGCTCATATAACACTGGGTTAATTGATGCTAAACAAGACTTTTTAAAATGCAAGACTTCGCCGAGACTGGTTTGGCTCAGTGGATAGAGCGGCGGACTGCGGACTGCGGGGTCCCGGGTTCGATTCCAGCAAGGGCATGTGCCTTGGCTGCGGGCACATCCCCAGTGGGGGGCGTGCAGGAGGCAGCTGATCGATGTCTCTCTCTCATCGATGTTTCTGACTTTCTATCCCTCTCCCTTCCACTCTGTAAAAAAATCAATAAAATATATTTAAAAAAAAAAAATGCAAGACTTCATGCTAAAGGTCACTGACTATCCATTTCTTAAATGCATTCACAGGAAACCAACGTGTCTCCCTTACATCAACCTCCCTCTTTCTCACTCTCTCCCCTCCCTTCCTTTCCCTTCCACTCTCTCTAAAAGCAATGGAAAATAAAATATCCTCAGGTGAGGATTAAAAAATAAATAAAAGATCATCAGTTACTCAGAGGTTAGTGTGCAAGTCCTCTGGGGTGTTTCAGTGGCCAGCTTAATGAACTGCACCGTGGGCCCCGGACCTGCATTTCCACAAGCAAGATGGATGCTGTGGCTCCCGCTCAGAAACCCCAGTGGGGAGTTCTTCCGGAACCCTCCCCTCGATGCTGTGTGCAGCTCCCCAGAACAGGTTTAGTGAAGTCCTTCAAAAACTTAAGCTAGAGCTGAAACCGGTGTGGCTCAGTGGACAGAGCATCGGCCTGTGGACTGAAAGGTCCCCGGTTCGATTCCGGTCAAGGGCACACCCCCAGTAGGGGGTGTGCAAGAGGCAGCTGATCGATGTTTCTCTCTCATCAATGTTTCTGACTTTCCATCCCTCTCTCTTCCTCTCTGTAAAAAAATAAATAAAACATTAAAAAAAAAAAACCTTAAACAGTACTAATATAATTGATGGTCAAGTGAGAGTAGTAGGTTGTTTCTCAATGGTACCTTTTAGCTCTGAAGTCCCACCATATTAGCAAAAAAGCTGCACAATCTTAGCCCTTTGTGTCTATTTATGAATGGCAAACCATCCACACAGCAGCAACACTGTCGCCCACCACCCGCACTTCTCCCCTCTCAAAACCAAAACAAACAGAACCCAGTTCCACTTTATACGCTATTGAGATAGGGTGGGGTCATCATGCATTTGCTGTTTCCTGATTTTCCCAGAACTTCTTCCTAATAATCACCTGCACTGCGGCGATTGTCAGTAACGGCGGGGTTTCCCCAAAGCTAAGATGGGGGAAGGCACCCAGCAGTAAGAGGAGGACAGCAGACCTTAAAGAAATGGGGCCAGATACAAAAGTAAAAGAAGTCAAACATCCCAGACCACTCTGACCGAGCTAGAGCTTCAGTCCTTCGGAGCTCCCACTTCACTGGAGTTGGCCCTACACTGCTAGTCGCAGAGGGGAGGACGGCAATGTGCACTCTCTTTCTCTATCGCGATGTCGGGGCCCAGCAGCCGGAAACTGCTCTGGACAGAGTGGCAGTTAGGTGTGTGAGAGCAAATCACTCCCTTAACCAGAAGAGCCGCGGCACAGCGGCTCAGCTGAGATTACCTTTCCGCATCAGCGTCATGGACAGACTCTTCCATGTTACTTGAGGTTGAAACATCTGTTCCTCCCTGTTGATTTGCAGATTTTAATTGTTCAACTTCAGTTTTCAGTTCTTCACACTGTGAACGAATCTGTGATTTCTCCATTTGCAGTATTTCAACCTGACAAGAAAATTAAAGTTACTGGGAAATACCAATCCCATATAATAATCCTTCCTATATCATAAAGAGGTAATATGCAAATTGACCATCACTCCCAACACATAATGGCCACCCCCAATGTGGTCAAAGATGGTCAGCAAGGGAGGGCAGTTGTAGACAATCAGGCCAACAGGGGAGAGCAGCTAAGGGTGACCAGGCTGGAAGAGGAAAGCAGTTAGAGGTGACCGGGCCGGCAGGGGAGGGCAGTTAGGGACAACCAAACTTACAGGGGAGGGCAGTTGGGAGCAACCAGAACAGCAGGGGAGAACGGTTGGGGGAAAACAGACCTGCAGGAAAGGGCAGTTGGGGGGGGACCAGGTCTGCAGGGGAGGGAAGTTAGGGGTTACCGGGCCTACAGGGGAGGGCAGTTGGGGGAATTGGGCCAGCAGAGGAGCAGTTAGGCATTGATCAGGCTTGCAGGGGAGTGGTTAGGGGGTCACCAGGCTGGCAGGCAGAAGCAGTTAGAGGCAATCTGGCCGGCAGGCAGGTGAGCAGTTGGGCGCCAGCAGTCCTGGATTGTAAGGGGGATGTCTTACTGCTTGTTTAGGTGGAATCGGGCCTAAACCCTCAAGGGGTTCCAGATTGGAGAGGGTACAAGCTGGGCTGAGGGACACACACACACACACACACACACACACCCTGTGCACGAATTCTGTGCACTAGTCAAAGTATAATATGCTAATGATATGCTAAATAAGGCCACTCAAATGCTCACTATGATGTGCACTGACCACCAGAGGGCAGACAGTTGACTGTCTGATCAGTTGCTATAACATGTACTGATCATCAGGGGGCAAATGCTCAATGCAAGAGCTGCCCCCTGGTGGTCAGTGCACTCCCACTGCTCAGCCAGAAGCCGGGCTCACAGCTAACAAGCACAGCTGCGGTGGTGGGAGCCTCTCCCGCCTCTATGGCAGCACTAAGAATGTCTTACTGACAGCTTAGGCCCACTCCCCACCAGGAGCGGCCTAAGCCATCAGTCAGGCATCCCCTGAGGGCTCCCAGACTGCGAGAGGGTGCAGGCTGGGCTGAGAGACTCCCTCACCACCTGAGTGCACGAATTCTAGTGATACATAAAATAATTTATTTTTAAAAAGGAGCTACCAAATTTGATCTAGAGTCAATGCATAGGCCAATATTTAGTTCCTGATACTAAAATCTCTTTCTTCCTCAGTAAAGAACCCCCAAATAGACTGCAGTTCCAAGGCACCCAGAAGCCAGGTAACTTAAGTCCCAACAGATGGAATATACAACTTCCAGGAACGGCATCTTCCTCTTTCCTTCTGCTTGGAACATTAGCTACATGAGGGCTGAGCTAAAAAGCCAGCTCAGACTGTAGCTGCACCCCGTGAGGCAAAGCAGCAAAGTACTGGGCACCCCGCACACTTACCCGACCCGTCACCACCGCTGCGTCCCTGCAATGCCCATCACCTCCAGACATCTCAGAACCAAACCACCTACACACTGTCACATGCCCCCAGAAGGCCTAATCCTCAGCGAGAACCAGGACAGAGACATGCCATCAGCGGAAATTTGCACTGAGCGATGTATTTCAAGCCGGCAGCTGGCAGCGGTCTCAGGTTGACCAGCAGGCGGCTGAGGGACAGAACTCACCTCACTTTTATACTGGTCCCTCTCGACAGTGCATTTGTCCAGCTGCCGAAACACGTCATCGAGCTGCACCACCATGTCCTCCATCTCGCTCTTACTCTCGCTACTGGAACACTGACTACACTCGTGCTTCACGTGCTGCGAAGCACTGCACTGTTTCTTCAGCCTCTCTATCTCATCCAGAGCCTGCCGGTACTGAGACACCACGTGGTCCACACTGTCCGACTTGCCGTTAATGCTTTCAACTAAATACACGGCATCGGTTTCGGTCGACTGATGGCAGGTTTCCTTCTTCACGCACTTGTCGTTCATTTCCAGTACCCTCTGCTGTAGCTGCCGGATCTGGTCTGTGAACATCTGACACTGTCTTTTATAATCTTCTTTTTCTTGGGTGACTAGCAGCAGCTCATTCCTCAGCTCCTTTATCTGGCACCCGGCATCGCCCGCAGCCTTATCGAAGGGCTCCTGCGCTTCCTGAGGCTTCCCCTCGGCTTCCACGCGGGACGGCCGTGCGGTCGCACCGTTTCTGGTGTTGACGTCATCTTCAACAGCTTCTTCCTTTTTGACCACCACGCCTGGCACTTCCGTCTGCGTGGCCACCGCGGTGGCCTGCTCACGCCTGGATGGCAAGGTGCCTGTTGAACTCGTGTGGTCACAAGGTCCGTGGTCCCCCATGGGCTCGTCCTGAACAGAACTTTGCTCGAGGTGACTCTGTTCCGGCGGCATGTCAGCATTATGCTCTACGGCAGGCTTGGGAGTACTGTTTTCTTCTAAGATGATCACATCTTCATCATCCTCTTTGTAAGCTGGATTTTCAAACGTATGATTGCTCAATCTCGGAGTCTTTGCATTCAGGATTGAGGAACGGGTAGTAGGAAGTCTCCGTTTCATGCTGCAAAAAGATTTTATATGCAAATTAAGTTATGAAATATAGATATGAACAAAACAGATGACTCTGAATTACTCTGTCTTAAAATGTGAAGAACTACTCATGCTGATTTTGTAAAAACAGTGATTGTTATTGCACAATTAAGTTACTGGAGTCCAGATCCTCTTCTCCCTCCGCACCGGAAAAAACGCTGCTGAGATGGCTTTCTGCATCAGATCTGCGTCCTGCCGGCATCTCACCTGCTGTCCTCTGGGCCCTTCAGGAGCCATGTCCGAACCGGAGCGCAGCGCCTCCGCAGGCCGCCCTTTGTTCTCTGCAGCTCAGTGTGCGGACTGCCACCCCATCTGCCCATCGTGAAGCTTTTCAATACGTTTTACTGATTTCTCAGAGGAAGGGAGAGCGATAGAAAGTCAGAAACACCGATCAGCTGCCTCTTGCACACCCCCTACTGGGCATGTGCTCACAGCCTAGGTGGGAATCAAACCTGGGACCTTTCCGTCCGAAGGCCGATGCTCTATCCACCGAGCCAAACCGGTTTCAGCTGCCCATCATCATTTGTATCAACAGTCAGTAATCAAGTGAGCCACGAAGCAAACCAATATGCCCTCTCCTTCTATGTAAAACAATACTCCCGCATTAAAAATTGCCTCCTTTCCTTCATCTCCTTGGGTTCCTGTGAATTTATCGCCAATGATTACTTTCGGCACCACTTCTAAGGGGATATTTGTTCTGTTTCCTGTTGAGGCCTCCTGGGCCAGGCCTCGCGTTCCCTTGATTTAACTTTCTGCCCAGCCAGGCGCTGGGCGGGTGGAACACCAGCCCTTGCACGGCACGCGGAGTGTGTGCGCGCTCTGGAGTCACCGGCCCGCCCGCACTCTGAACCACACGGAGGGCCCGGGGCCTGCTGAGCTCGGGGGGCGTGCAAGACTCTCATCACTGATGTTCCCATCACTCGCTCCCTCTCCCTTCCTCTCTGAAATCAGGAGAGATCTATTTGGAAACAAAAAAACTCGGAGTGACGCTTCCCCCAGACGTCAGGCTGCCTGTGCATGCGGCGGAGAGAAATCTTTCTTCCGTTACTTCCTCCCTTCGGTCTCGGATTCCCCGTCCGGATGCGGCCCTTCCTGGCTCCTCTTTCCACCTTCCAGCTGCTCGCCGTGCCCTGCGGAGAGGCTCGCTTGTCCAACACCTGCCCTCTTCCCAGCAAAAGCCAGTGCTTTCCTCACCCCCTTCCTCTCCGTGTGGACATGGGGCCCTGGGCCCTCTCGGTCTGGCTGAGTGCGGGCGGGCCGGTGACTCCAGAGCGCGCACACTCCGCGCCCCGGCTTCCACCCTGGGGCCCGGTGCGGGTGCGGGGAGGACGAGCGGGCTTTCTCTCCGCTCAGCGTCCATCTTTTTGCTCACTGCTGTTTGCAGAACGGGGCGCACTGACATCTTCAGCAGAAAACACTGCTCCAGAGGCGCCCCCCCGCCCCCCGCGGCAGAACCAGCGTCTCCAGGTCCTGGTCTGGCCAGCGATCCCCAGACCGAACCAGGGGACTGGAAATGCCGCCTTATTTTCCTTCCCAGGCTTATTCCTAATCTGTCGCTGTCACAGACTGACTCTTAAGAGTTTGAAGAATATAGGTTTTAAAAATTAATCAAAATTTTCTCTATTCTCTTCTTCTATTTTAATGATAGTCACTTTTGAAACTAAATTCCATCATTTTTTCTCTGTAAACTACAGATATATTTTTTTCTAACCATATTTATGAAGAAAAACCAAGAATACAAGGAACTGGCTTTAAAAAATTCACACACCAGTTTTCAGTTAAGGAGCAGCCCAGCCCCAAAAGAAGTCCTAACTGTGCGCTGGGAGGGCAGCTCCGGGTACATACGCACAAGGGCAGTTATTTCTGTCTTCCCGAGGCCACAAAGCCCTGGGAGAATGTAATGGAGGTCACAAAACCTCTGCAAAAACCTGGCTTCCCTCTCCCAGCGAACCCTGCTCCAATGTCTCCTTCAACAATAAGCATCAGTGCAGTCAGTCTGACCCAACAGCTCACGGGCCTCGCTGGCCACTGCACTCCCCCTGAACGGCCCGCCCTGGGCACAGGGTTCTCCTCTCGGGGTTTCAGGAACCAACTGACGCACAACCTCATCACAAAGCCTTCCTGGTCATTCCAGTCAAGAGTGCTAATTAACCGAGACCGGTGTGGCTCAGTGGATAGAGCGTCAGCCTGCGGACTGAAGGGTCCCGGGTTCGAATCCGGCAAGGGCATGTACCTTGGCTGTGGGCACATCCCCAGTGGGGGGCGTGCAAGAGGCAGCTGATCGATGTCTCTCTCACATTGAGGTTTCTGACTTTCTATCCCTCCCCGTTCCGCTCTGTAAAAACAATCAATAAAATATATTTTTTTAAAAAAAGAGAGTGCTAACTAACTGTTCAAACCACTATCACTCATCCTTTTCTTCCCTTCCTCCTCCAACCACTCATCCAAAATAGTGTCACGGGCTATGCTAAACATGTATAGGTCACACTCGACATTAAAATATTTTTTTTTTTTTTTTTTTTTTTTTGTGTGCAGTCTTTATTTCAGGTAATTGTTAAAATACCATCAGGTTATTCCTCAAGAAAGAGCAAAGATCACTCTCTACCAAAACTTAGGAATTATGTACAGAACTTTACAAAACAGAGGACAACTCTTTAGCTGAAGCCTGACTGCTGTCCAGAGAATGAATTCTGAGTAGACTCTTCGAAGGAAAGCAGGCGGGGAACGGAAGGGAAAGTAGCCATCTGTATCAAACTTCAGCTGCTATCAGGGAAAGTCTTATGACGTCACAGATGGGCGGCTCTGTGTTCCGAAGGTTCAAGTACATCTCGGTTCCATGTGTCTATTTGGCTACACCCCTGGCTGAGGTGCCATTAAGTCAATGTCACTCAAATTCCTGGCCAGCCAAACCCCTGCAGCGAAAAGTCCCAAATTGAGGATCAAGTTCCTCCGGAAATCATTCCTATCGGTGGCGAAGCGAAACACGCCCCGAAGCCAATCTCCCACATTGTCTGGGATTTCTGGAGCTTCACTCGCCGAGCCGCCGGCGTTCACACCCACCCCGCTGGAAGCCATCGCAGCAGCTCCACGCTCCGCGGGGCCTGACCTCGACATTAAAATATTACTAGAGGCCTGGTGCACGGATTCATGCACAGATGGGAACCACCCTGCAGGCCCGGTTCAGGGGTGGGGCTGCTCGAGGGCGTGGCAGGCCAGGGGGAGGGGCTGCAAGTGGTTGACTGGCCAGGCCCGCTTCCTGGTCAAACTCCCAGTCGA
Organism: Antrozous pallidus; assembly: GCA_027563665.1. Lineage (NCBI taxonomy): Eukaryota > Metazoa > Chordata > Mammalia > Chiroptera > Vespertilionidae > Antrozous > Antrozous pallidus. Next base: position 3,332,692 of record CM050514.1, on the reverse strand, counting down.
GGGGACAATTTGCATATTAGTCTTTTATTATATAGAATACTGTTAATTACTTTGTTTCCTGCTTTACATAGATACTGACAACCCTAAGAGCAGAAACCCCAGCTAGTGTAGCTCAGTTGGTTGGACCATCGCCCCGTACAACAAATATCTGCAGGTTTGACCCCAGTCGGGCATGTAAGGGAGGCAACCAATCAATCGTTCTCTCTCACATGGATGTTCCTTTCTCTCTCTCTCTCTCTCTCTCAAAAGAAAAAAAAATTAATAAAAGCATCCTCAGGTAAGGAGTGAAAAAAGAAAAAGCAGAAAATGTCATGCTATTGGAAATCTCAAAAAGGTAGAAATTTGATCAAATTCCACAATAAATACAATTAGTATTTGTAACTGATTTAAGTAGGTGGCATACATAAGTGGGATAAGTACGTGCAGATACTGTAAGCAGTCACTTGTCCGTAAGACTTTTTACATACACATCTAAATCTCTTCAACGTGCCTGCAAGTGCCCGGGAAAGGCTCCGTTTAATTCTGTCTCCCCCACGGGCAGCACGCTCGGCCACTGACCTGCTGCTCTCAGGCTCCGCCTGGGGCGAGCCCCTGTTGTTCACCAGTCGGGCTGCGTACGTGCTCGCTGGCTCCGGGCCGTGTCCTCTGGGAACACTGTCCTTCACGGGAGAGAAAGTCTGACTTGGCAAAGAAATCGTTCGAAACAACAGTTCGGTATCAATCTGTTGGAGGCGAAAAAAAAATTTCTTAAAGGCATTTTTTTAACTGCAAGGCCCCAAACACAAGCCGTTCTTTCCCCTTTCCCGTGTGCGGACGATGCCGAGCCCTCCCCCGTCGTTTCCAGGGAGCCAACACAACAGGCCAACGAGCCACAGCCGTCCCGCACGTGGGCTCGGCGCGCTGTCCCGGCCGTGCAGGCGGGAACAAAACAGACGGAGACCGTGCGGCGGAGACCACGTGCTGTCCACAAAGCCCAAGACACTCACTGCCTGGTCTTTTACAGAAAAGACTTGGCCCTGTGCTAGATAGGGAGCTTACGGAGATATAATAAAAGCCTTTTTTTCTGAGAAGTCAGTTAAAGACAGTCACAAGGATACTGCCTTTAAAAACAAGTAAACCCAATATTCTTCCCGCCCAGTTTTGTTCTCACCCCCCAATCCTAAGCTTTCTACGAGAACACCCGGTAACTGTAAGCAAGCACACACATCCGCCGACCGCCCCCTCACACAGAACCGGCTCCGCAGCACCGGGCAGCGCGGAGAGAAAAGGGCGGCAGAGTGGTCAACAAGGAGGGAAACCCAGCCGCGGTCCAGGGTGGGACCAGAACCTGGCTCCGGGAGCTCCTGCGTACCTTTCCCGGCCTGCCTAGCAACAGGGTTCTACAAGGAATGCCTGCCTTCCCGCAGAAGATGCTGTGCCCTGCCGGTGTGGCTCAGTGGACAGACCGTCGGCCTGTGGACTGACGGGTCCCGGTTCGATTCCGGTCGAGGGCACAAGCCCGGGTTGCAGGCTGATCCCCAGTAGAGGGCGTGCAGGAGGCAGCCGATCCATGGTTCTCTCTCACCATGGATGTTCCCCTCTCTCCCTCTCCCTCTCTGAATTCAACAAAATCAGATTTTTTTTTTAAAAAAAAGGCCAACTAAATAAAAAAACTGAACAGTTTAGCACAGCCAGAGCGGCTCAGTGGTTGAGCATCAAGCCAAGAGGTCGCCGATTCCCGACCAAGGCATGTGCCGGGCTCGGGCTCGATCGCCAGCAGGAGGCGTGCAGGAGGCAGTCAGGTGATGGATCGATCGATGTTTCTCTCCCATTGGTGATGTTTCTACCTTTCTCCCTTCATCTCTAAAAAAATGTTTGTTTTTGGCACAGTCTGAACGTTGGTGGGTTCAGAAGTCAGGGCTGGAAAGAGGGCAGGAGGGGTACAAGAAGAGAAATACCTGAACTGAAAGAACAAGATCACTTCAATCCGTACGCAACTCCTAAGCTTTACAAACATCTGTGCCCCGGCCCGTTTGCCTCAATGGTTAGAGGCAGCCCTCGGACTGGAGATCTCAAGTTTGAGTCCCAGTCAACAGCCGGATTTGAGGCCCTTGAGGCAACCAATCAATGTTTCTCTTTTTCTTCCCTCCTTCTCCCCGCTCCCCTGAGCAACTCTGAAAAAAAAAAATCAATGGGAAAAACATTCTCATGTGAGGATTAACAAAAAAATAATTTGTTAATGTGTGCTGCAACCAGTTTAGCTCAGTGGATAGAGCGCTGGCCTGCAGAATGAGGGGTCCCAGGTTCGATTCCGGTCAAGGGCATGTACCTTGGTTGCGGGCACATCCCCAGTGGGAGAGTGTGCAAAAGGCAGCTGATCGATGTTTCTCTCCCATCTCTCATTAATGTTTCAAACTTTCTATCCCTCTTCCCTTCCTCTCTGTAAAAAATCAATAAAATATATATTTTAAAAATTGTTAACGTAATCCCTACCCAATATAAGACACGGCTTCATTACCTGAGGGATCCTTTCCAGCTGTCTGAATCTGAATCTGTCCTTGTCTCTTAAAAAAAAGAAAGAAAAGCACATTTAAATCCACTTTGCTGTGACTGTTCAGAGGCTGGTCAGTCACCCCCAGCCCCTGGGGTGTGCACGCTGGAATCAGCGGTGTCAGCGCTCCTCCCACCGGTCTCCACCGCCACCACCCCGCCCCCGCGTGTCCTGCCCACTGTGGACAGGCCTGGGAATGGGAATCCACACAGGCCCCCTGTACTGCTCTACCTCCGTCTTGCTGGATTTACAGTGTACCATAAATCAAAACTTCCAGAAAGTTCTGTGAACTCTGCCCTGTGTGCAGCACATTAGCCTAATGTCACCAAGGCTGACTGACCATCACTCGTTACCTAGCATCCTCAGCCCACCTCCATTTCCACGTCCCCACGCACATATTTCCTCTAGGCCAGTGGTCGGCAAACTACATTCGTCCACAAAGCCAAATATCAACAGTTCAACGATTGAAATGTCTTTGGAGAGCCAAATTTTTTAAACTTCAACTTCTTCTAACGCCACTTCTTCAACACAGACTCGCCCAGGCCGTGGTGTTTTGTGGAAGAGCCACACTCAAGGGGTCCAAGAGCCACCTGTGGCTCACTAGCTGCAGTTTGCCGACCACGGGTCTAGTTAAGCCAACAAATCATAGTGCCCTGGACATTCGCATCCGATCGCGAAGGCCCGTTACAAAAATGTCCTTCATGGAGGTTCCTGATCCACGTCGCCCTCTGCATCCTGGGGCCAGAATAACCCTCCTTATGGCCTTCCCAATAAACTACATCATGCCCTGCACGGCCTCTGTTACCATCTCAGCGCTAACATTCTCATCTCGCCTTCCCTGTTAGACATCCTAGCTAAGAAAGTAATATGCAAATTGACCATCACTCCAATACCAAAGATGGCCACCCCCATACGGTCAAAGATGGCTGCACCCATGTGGACACAAGATAGCCAGCAGGGTAGGGTAGTTGTGGGCAATCAGGCCAGCAGAGGAAAGCAGTTGGGGGTGACCAGGCCTGCAAGGGAGGGCAGTTGAGGGGGATCAGTCCTACAGGGGAGGGTAGTTGGGAGGGACCAGGCCCGCAGTGGAGGGCAGTTAGAGGCAACCAGGCTGGCAGGGGAGGGCAGTTAGGGGCTACCAGGCCAACAGGGGAGGGTAGTTGTGGGTGACCGGGCTGGCAAAGGAGGGCAGTTAAAAATTACCGGGCCAGCAGGGGAGGGCAGTTAGGAGCAACCAGGTCTTCAGGGGAGGGCAGTTAGGGGTGACCGGGCTGGCAAAGAAGGGTAGTTAGGGATAACCAGGCCAGCAGGGGAGAATAGTTACAGACGACCAGACTGGCAGGAAAGGGCAGTTAGGGGTGACCAGGTCAGCAGGGGAAGGCAGTAAGGGACAGTTAGGCATCGATCAGTCTGGTAGGGGAGTGGTTAGGGGGTGATAAGACATGCAGGCAGGCAAGCAGCTGGGAACCAGTAGTCCTGGATTGTGAGAGGGATCCCAGATTGGAGAGGGTCCAGGCTGTGCTGAGGGACATCCGCCCCATGCATAAATTTCATGCACCGGGCCTCTAGTAAGCTCAGAAAGGACAGTGTTCACTTTATGATGCATCTGTGTGTGGCCCCAAAATACAAACTACCTTGTACACAGGGCAGCAATAAAGAGAGATGGCAAAAAGAGCAGGTGTCCACAGCATAAACTTCTTTAAAAAGCACCTGCTATTAGGCACCCAACAAAATCTTTTCTTGGGACATAACCTTCTTGACTTTACAATCAACCCCTGAACAAGGGTTTGAGCTATACGGGTTCTTCTAAACACGGAATTTTCTCAATAAACAGACCTCTGTATCCCTAGGTTTCGCATCTGCACATTCAACCAACCACGTACACAGAGGGCCAACTTAAGTTGTAGGCAGATCTTTTGACAGCAGGATTAAGGCACTCCTAACCCCACCCACCACCCCGCTGTTCACATCAGCGAACACTACAGACGCATTAACTCCTTTCCCACCGCGAATCAGTGCCACCCTCACCTCTTTTTGTAGGTTTTTTCGTAAGTGGGATGCACCAAATCTTCATCTTCAGGTTCTTCTGGAACATCACAATTTCTAGTCAGAAAAACCACAGGAAGAACAGGTCAGCAGTGCCTAGTCATAAGCCTGAAACAGTAGTAGTTCCTCCTTTCCAAAAAGGACACTCCCAGCTAACTGGTACCTGAACTGTGGGTCAGGGTTATTGGAGCAATACCATTTTTCTGGGAGCTGATCTATCCCATCTGGTAATTTCCGCCACTTGAGACAGGAATCACATTGAACCCATGTCTGATCAGGACGTTTCCTGTAATAAAAATATATATATATTAGCATGGAAACATGAATGCTAAGTACACTTCCATTAGCTTTTCCAGATCATTTCCATCATAAAAACTCATGACATCTATTACTGTCTACAGTAAGTTAAACCAGACAATTCTGATTACCTTCAAAAGGTTAAAATTACAGGCCAATTTAAGCAAAATGACTTAAGTGTCTTATTTAATAGCATAGTATTCAACTTGCTCCATGAGAATAAAAACTCAACTCAAAATATTTCAAATGCCTTGCTCTGAAATTTAATGTTAGTACCTGCAAAGACAAAGCACATCTAATAAAAGAGCAATATGCAAATTGACCGTACCTCCTATCAAGCCACGCCCATCAGCCAATCAGGAACAAATTATGCACATAAACCCCAACCAAGATGGCTGTGGCCATGGAGAGCAGGAGGGAGGCTTGGGTTTCCCCAGCAATGGAGGAAGCCAAGCTTTCTGCCTGCCCTTGCTGGCCTAGGCCTCCACTCAATGCTTCAGTTTCAATTATAGAAGATACATAATCCCTACAGAAATGGCGGCAGCCACAGAGCTGGAGAGAGCAGAGGCTAGGGTTGCCAGGGCGATGGAGGAAGCCAAACTTCTGCAGCCCTAGCCTAGGCCTCCACTCTAGACTACAAGTTTCAAATAGAAATGGCTGACGCCATGAAGCAAGCATAAGACTTGACTCCGCTCTAGCATACAAAGTTTCAATTGTAGAACATAAATCAATTCCAGATCCCAGGGCCTCAGTTTGGGTCGCTGGGGGCATGGCCAGCCTGAAAACCACCATAGGCCCCTCGCCCAGGCTGCCCCACACCCCAAGGGAACCCCCACCCTAATCCGGGACACCCTTCAGGGCAAACCAGCCAGTCCCCACCCATGCACCAGGCCTCTATCCTATCTAATAAAAAAATAATACGCAGATTGTCAAAGATCCTGCCCCCATGTGGACACAAGTAGGCCACCACAAGATGGCCAGCAGGGGAGGACAGTGGGAGGTTCCAGGCCTAAAAGGGAGGGAATTGTGGGCCATCAGGCAAGCAGGGGAGGGCAGTTTGGAGGTTCCAGGCCTGCAAGGGAGGGCAGTTGTGGGCAATCAGGCCAACAGGGGAGAGCACACCAGGCCTGCAAGAGAGGGCAGTTAGGGTTGACCAGGCCAGCAGAGGAGGGAAGTTGAGGGCAAACAGGCTGGCAGGGAAGCAGTTAGATATCAATTAGGTTGGCAGGATAGTGGTTGGGGATGATCAGGCTGGCAGGCAGAAACAATTATGGGCAATCAGGGAGGCAGGCAGGCAGGCAAGCAGTTGGAAATAGCAGTTCTGGATTGTGAGAAAGTTGTCCAACTGCCCATTTAGGCCTGATCCCAGTGGGATCGCACCTAAACAGGCAGTCGGACATCCCTCGAGGGTTCCCAGATTGGAGAGGGTACAAGCTGGGCTGAGGGACATCCCCCTGCCCCCCTTGCACAAATTTCGTGCACCGGGCCTCTAGTCTATACATAAAAGCCAGCACCCGAAACGCCCACCCTAATGACCAAACAGTCGCTATGATGCCCACTGCGCCTGAGAACCGGCCTAATATGGTGGTGGAGCCAGCCCAGCCCACCCCAATCGGACCACTGCTTTTCCCCCATGCCAGCCCCACCCGATTGGCCCCCGAATTAGGGGCTGGGCCCACCAGACAATTGCCTGCAGCCCCTCTCCCCAGCCAACCTGGCCATGATTGGCCCCCGATTGGGGTAGGCCAGCTGGCTAACCTCCTGCCATCTCCTCCTCCCGATAGGCTCAGCCCCGCTCTGGTGATTGGGGCCGGGCTGGCCTCACCCCACCTGTACACGAATTCGTGCACTGGGTCTCTTAATACATTTATTAGCAAAATAAGTCACCAAGTACAGAAAACAGACAAGTTGTATTACTACAATTTAAGCAATGTTTTATAATTATATTACACTTTACCCTCTATTACAACACATCTCTGAAGTTAAAATTTATATAGTCTTTCAGACTATAAAGTACTTCCTTATTTTTATCATTTAAAAATTATACTGATCCTGTAAAAAAGTTGATAAGACTCAACGTGACCAGTTTGGCTCAGTGGATAGAGCGTCGGACTGGGGACTGAAGGGTCCTGGGTCCGATTCCGGTCAAGGCATGGACCTTGGCTGCGGGCACATCCCCAGTGGGGGGTGTGCAGGAGGCGGCTGATCGATGTCTCTCTCTCATCGATGTTTCTGACTTTCTATCCCTCTCCCTTCTGCTCTGTTAAAAATCAATAAAATACAAAAAAATTGTTTAAAAAAATCAATAAAATATATTTTTAAAAAAAAAGAGCTCTGGGCATCTCAGTGAACACCTGCCACATTAAAAAAATAAAAAATTGCCGAAAACGGTTTGACTCAGTGGATAGAGTGTCAGCCTGTGGACTAAAAGGTTCCAGGTTCGATTCTGATCAAGGGCATGTACCTTGGTTGCAGGCACATCCCCAGTAGAGGGCGTGCAAGAGGCAGCTGATCAATATTTCTCATTGATGTTTCTGACTTTATATCTCTCTCCCTTCCTCTCTGTAAAAAATCAATAAAATATATCTAAAAAATAAATAAATATAAATGAAATAAAGAATGGATAGATGCATTTAACATATGAAGACTTCACCTTAATGCCTGTAAGTTTTTAAATGTAGTTTTTTTTAAAAAAAATGCATTTACACAGTTAGATGAAACTTTAAACAGCCCAGAAGTTTGTAAATAAATATAAACTGATTTCAGGAGGTTACATTATTGCATGTGTAAACACACATAAAATAAACAGGAAATTAATACAAGTTTTATCTTTATTTTTCTTTTTTAAAAAAAACATATTTTATTGTCTTTTTACAGAGAGGAAGGGAGAGGGTGAGTTAGAAACAATGATGAGAGAGAAACATCCATCAGCTGCCTCCTGCACACCTCCTAGTGAGGATGTGCCTGGTACCAAGGTACATGCCCTTGACTGGAATCGAACCCAGGGACCCTTCAATCTGCAGGGTGACACTATCCACTGAGCCAAAGCAGTCAGGGCTGTATCTCTGTTTTTCATTATACATCTTGAAAATCTCCCCATCGGTACACACAGCACACATCAGTCCTCATTCACAGGATGACTACTGTGTGCTCAGTGTGCTTCTGAATGTTTGTCAGGCATCTTATCTTTTAACTAGAGACCCGGTGCACGAAATTCATGCATGGGTAGGGTCCCTAGGCCTGGCTGGTGGTCGGGGCCGATCTCTGGGGCAACCAGTGGGGCGGCTAGGGACCCACTGGCACTCGCCTTGGCTGCCCTGGGACCTGTGGGCTGGGGGCAGCTCCTGCATTGAGCGTCGGTCCCCTGCGGTCAGCGAGCATCATAGCGACCAGTCATTCAGCTGATCACTCGATTTGCACATTAGGCTTTTATTATAGATTCTTAGAATTCTAGGAGAAAACTGAAGCTCAGAAGAGGCGAAGTAAGAAATTCAGTGTCACATGGTTACTTAAGCAACAAAACTAGAATCCAAACTCAAGACTGGTTTATGAGATAACACAACACATGGGTAAAAACTTTCTCATCACGAATCTTCTGTGACTACATATAAATACATATATTCATTGGTTCACTATTCTGAAATGTTTTACTGATTTTTTGGAAGAGCGGGAGAAAGGAAGGAAGGGAAACAGGGTCACTGTTCCACTGATTTGTGCATTTATTGGCTGCTCCTTGTACATGCCCCGACTGGCGATTGAACCCAAAACCTTGTCATATAGGGACAACGCTCTGACCAACTGAGCTTCCCTGTTACCTGGCCAGGGCATAGTCATCAAGTCATTTTATGGTACGCTGATTTGAATTACAGAATTTATTCCTTAACTATGGGTTAGAGTCAACTATAAACACTGCACAATCACTGTACCCTCTAATATCACATCTTGATATTAGAGAGCGTTCACTTTTTTAATGTAAACTTACTGTATATCTTCAACAGGCAAATTCATTAGAGGGTATTCTGCATTTTTCTTCACTTTCATCTCATTCCAGTAATCATTCAGTTTATCTCCCAGTGCTAGTATGGTAAGCCTGGAAAATAAATTATGAACCCAAATGAAGAAAAAATGAAGATTAAATCCTTGTCAAACAGAGAAAGCTCAACCTGGCAATGATCGATCAGGTGACACTGGGAGGGTCTGGAGTAGGGACGAAAGACCCCCAAGAGTAGAATTAATAAAAAACACTCAACGTAACAGCCATTTTCTAGAAAGGACCTTTTTAAGCTCCCCGTGCAGAGCGAGGGTCCTCCGGGAAGGAAGACACAAGGTACCACTTTGGTTATGAAAGAATGCGGCCCCCAATCTGGGGACAAGCACAGGCTCTCTGAATGTCCACTCCGACTGTCCAAGCTTCAATTCAAATCCAACTCTACCTTTGGGTGCATGAAAGTATGCAACCATTACCAGGAAGTATATTTCACGATTAGACTTGCACTTGGCCCACAGGAAGATCTTTTCTTATAACTGCGTTTGTGGGCATGACGGTGGTGATGAAGTCACACAGGCTGCAGGTGTACAGCTGCCTAACCCAGCACGCGTCACCGCACCGCGTTCCCCACCCCAAGCCCCATAAGGTGTTAGAAAGCAAACCAACGGGACCTGCTGAAACAAGTAAGGCTAAAGCCACGGTTCTTGGTCTCCTTTCTCAGCACCCCTCCTCCTCAGTCCCCGAGACCGCACCCACTGCTGTTGGGAACGCACCTGGGAGAGGAACTGCAGGGTCCCGGGGTGGGCACTTCCTTGCCAGCCTAATAGTTTTCAAAACGATCAATCAAGTTTTACACCCCGTAGCAATGTACAGTGAGAGCTCCAACTGCCCTGCATTCTGCCAACATTTGCTGTTTTCTTCACTGCAAATAATTTATCCACTTTGCCCATTATGATGGAAGCCTTTTGCATCCTATTTAAAAAACCCGCCTAACTAAAGACTATAAAGGCATGCCTGTTTCCATGTTGGCTTTGTCTTTCTCATTTAGGTCTACAATCCACCGCAGAACTGGCCTTTTGCTTCACTGGAGGCTGGAGTTAAAGTTCATTTTATCTGTGCAGACAGCCAATCGGCCTGGTCGCTTCCGGAATGGTGACCATGCTCCTACCGCACGCTAATGCCACCTTTGCCACAGCAATGACGGTATGTGTGCAAAGTGGGGTTGGTTTTTGACCTCTCTACTCCATTTCACTGTCTAGCCTTTCATTAACACCCGCTTTTGTAGCTGCTGCAGCTTTCTAAGTATTGAGCATGAGTCTTCTTGCTTTGCTGCTCTTTAATGACTGTCTTCGCCGTTTCCAGTCCTCTGCCTGCCCCCTGGAAGTTTAGATTCAGCCTATCTATCAACACCCTCACGCACCTGATGGATTTTTTGGTTCTTTTTAAAACAGAAATTGCATTTAATTATTTCGGAGAAAAATTGACACTTCACAATACCCAGTGTTTCAATTCTTGAACATACATAGTATTCCTACTTGTTCAGGACTTAAAATTCCACTCCACAGTGTTTTGTGGTTTTCAGTGTGTTGAGGTCTTATGTATTTTACTTCCGCTGAAGTACTTGTCTTTATGATGCTCTTATTTATGATTTTTTAATATCATGTTTAGCTGCTGTTGCTAGTATACTGATTTCTTAATACTTCATTTCCAGCAACTTTAGAATACATATTATTTGTTCCTAAATTCCAATTACAGATAGTTTTGAACTTTCTACATATTATCATCTGTAGGAAAGTTTTATTTATTCCTTCCCAACCCTTCTAACTTTCATTTCTTCTTGCCTTGTTGTATGGGGACTTCCTCTGGAACAAGTGTAAACAGCTGGAGTTTATCTCGTTCTCATGCTTGGGGGGGCAGCTACTGATTGTTCACATTAGAAATGATGCCTGCTCTTTTTGTTAACGCTCTGAGTTGTTACTTGTCAATACTATTGTCACTATGCCATTATTGATGGTTTTGTAAACGTTCCCTTTTTCCCTAAATCACAAATGGGTGTGGTTTATCAGCTGATTTTTCTGTCTCTATGAAAACAGCGGCCAGAGTCTCTAAATCAGTGTGATGAAGAACAGAGTTTGGAATGTTAAAAGCCACCCATGCCGTCTTGCAACACATCCCCTTGGTTTAAACGTCTCGTGCTTTTCACATTTCAGTGGACGCCATTTGTTATTATTTTAAGATTTGGATATCTTGATCAGGAAAGACCGACATCAATTTTTTTTCTTGTAACATATTCATGAGTTCACTACCAAAGTTACGCAAGTTTATAAAGGCCTTTTCCTAAGTCTTTGAATTTCATGTGTGATAATTTTTCTAAAAATTGATTTCGTTTCACTGAGACCGGTGTGGCTCAGTGGACAGAGCGTCGGACTGCGGACTGAAGGGTCCCGGGTTCGATTCCGGTCAAGGGCATGTACCATGGCTGCAGACACATCCCCAGTAGGGGCGTGCAGGAGGCAGCTGATCGATGTTTCTCTCTCATCGATGTTTCTGACTTTCTACCCCTCTCCCTGACGCTCTGTAAAAAAAATCAATTAAAAAAAATTGATTTCGTTTCAAAGGAATGTGTTCATGTCACCTAAAATGGTGAAAAAGCACGCTACCCCTTTCAGAAAGCTGTCTGCAGACTGCTCACTGTCCTGTTCCGGTGCCGGTACTGACCGCTGCGGTGCCCCCCTGTACCCCCTAACCCTCAGTCTCACCGGGCCTTCCAGGCCATTCGGCTCACCGAGGAGAAACTTCTGGGCTTTTTATCATGTCGCTCAATTTCTGCCCTCAGCGCAGAGCCAGTCCTCCTGCTCAGCTGTGACTGGGGCTCGGTCGGGTGCCCTCTGCCACCCGGGCCCCGGGGGCTGGGCCGGGCGAGGGCGTGCGGGCCCAGCGGCCGGAGCAGCCGCGCAGCCCTGGCCTCGCTCTGCCGGAGCCCGGTCCCACAGGCCGCCCAGCCGAGCCCGGTCCCACAGGCCGGCCGAGCCCGGTCCCACAGGCCGGCCGGCCGAGCCCGGTGCCACAGGCCGGCCGAGCCCGGTCCCACAGGCCGGCCGAGCCCGGTCCCACAGGCCGGCCGAGCCCGGTCCCACAGGCCGGCCGAGCCCGGTCCCACAGGCCGGCCGAGCCCGGTCCCACAGGCCGGCCAAGCCCGGTCCCACAGGCCGCCCAGCCGAGCCCGGTCCCACAGGCCGGCCGAGCCCGGTCCCACAGGCCGGCCAGCCGAGCCCGGTCCCACAGGCCGGCCGAGCCCGGTCCCACAGGCCGGCCAGCCGAGCCCGGTGCCACAGGCCAGCCGAGCCCGGTCCCACAGGCCGGCCGAGCCCGGTCCCACAGGCCGGCCAGCCGAGCCCGGTGCCACAGGCCAGCCGAGCCCGGTCCCACAGGCCAGCCGAGCCCGGTCCCACAGCCCAGCCGAGCCCGGTCCCACAGGCCGGCCGGCCGAGCCCGGTCCCACAGGCCAGCCGAGCCCGGTCCCACAGCCCAGCCGAGCCCGGTCCCACAGGCCGGCCCAGCACCCGGCGGGCAGCACCGGCCCAGCAGGCGGTGGTGGCGGGTTCTGCCGACCCCCACCGAGATGGGAGCGTGGCTCCAGGGTGGGGCGCCCTCCCGGCCCTGCACCGCTCCCTCTTTCAGCCTGGAGGTCACAGCCTCTTTCCGTTCCCGCCCTGAGCACCCCTTCCCACCCGGCCAGGTGCGGGCAGGGGGCCGTCCTGAGCGCCCTCCGGGAGCCGCCGCCAGGACGGGCTGAAACCAGAGCTGAAACCGGAGCGTCCCAGCCAACGCGTCCCAACTGACAACCAGGCCCGCGCAGTCCCGTCCAGGCCGGTGTCCGCCTGACAAAGGCCCACCCCCCCCAACGGAGCCCGCTGTCTGTCTGCGGTAACGGCCCCTGCAGTGTCGGGCAGTCTCCCTTCTGCTGGGCCCTCGGGGCAGCGGCTGCAGCGGGCAGAGGCCCGTGATTCTGTTCACTACCCCCCACCCCCTGCACCCCCTGCACCCCCAGAGGTGAGGGAAGCCTGTCTGGTCCTTCTCCTTTCCCATCCCAGAGACCCGCCGCCTGCTTTCCGCAGCTCTGACGGCCGTGGGGAAACAGTCAGACCGCCCTTCCCGGAGCACTTCCTCAGTCCCGTGAGGCGCTGCCCCCGGGAACTGGCCACAGCGCCCCCCACACTCACAGAAATCCTCTAGGTCTGAACCTGTCTGAGGCTGACAGTTAGCAGTCCCGTGTATCACGTTATCCCTGTTCAGACAACAGGGTTAGCCGTCTCAGGACTGAACCGAGCGATATAGTCATTTTCTATATCCTCTGTGGTTCTTAATCCACTGATTTTGCGGTTATCTTTATGATTTCCTTCCTTCCATTTCCTGGGTTGTTTTTTTTCTCTGAGAGGGCCGATGGCATTTGTCTTCGCCACAAATATTTACATGACACTTGCATACGACTCCAGACCATTTTCTCGTTAGGACTGTGTGTGTGGCCCTACTTTACAGCCATCAACGGCCACATTCTCTGCGACACGATTCCTAGGATGGAAGACGATGGTGAAATGTCTTCTGGGCGAGCATTTCATCCACTCACTTTCTTAACGTCCCAACAAGGTAAAAACATCCATAAGATAAAAAAAATCCTCAGAAAAAGTTACGAAAGCATTTCCAAAATAAAATATAAAAGGCAAAAAGGTAAATGGGCAACACACCTGTACTCGTTAGTATAGTCGAAATCTTGCTTATTGTGCGTTGGCTTTAGGAAGTTACACTCGATAATTCCCACGACTCCAACACCCATGTTGTTGGCCTGGGAAGGAAAATGAGATTGGCATGGTAAGCACCAAGACATGATGCCGACAGGAGTCCCCTCCATGAAGGTTTATAATTTGAACCAAACATCTCCCTGTATTTCATCGCCTGCGATTCGGCCCGAAAAGCACCGGCTGGCAGCGAAATTCACTTTTCCGGGAGTTCCTTCCGATGGTGCCAGAGCCGCCCTCCGAAGCCACGCCCACCGCTGTCCGGTGTTCACTCGGCCCAGTATCAGCGCCCCGACCTCATACAAAGGGAAGAGAGCACCGCCGCTGGGGTGCAGCTTCCCGACAGCAGGGACCACAACCGGGTCACCACAGCCCACGCCAAGGCCCCGCCTCAATCCTCCACGTTCACGTCAAGTCAGCATTTTAAACCCAACTCGTTTACCCCAATGAAGTGAAAATCTGTTATCAGTAAAAAGTTTTTAACTTTTACTCTGCTCGCTAAAATACTGAACGCAAAGCACAAGTCATATTCTGATTATCTATGTGTGATTATCAGGTATATTTTGATTTATGATAAAATATCTTTGCAATATTTTGATTGTAGTTTACTTCTTTTTTAAACTTATTTTTATTGATTTCGGGGGGGGGGGGAGAGAAACGTCAGCGGTGAGAGAGCCCGCAGTCTGGCACTGAACCAACCAGGCCTCCTGGCTCACAGGCCGGCGCTCGGCCGCTGCGCGGTGCCAGCCGGGCATCGGTGTGGTTTACTGCCAAGTTGACATACAAAGTGAAAGAAAATATAATTTACAAAATGGACATTTTCATAAATATAACACCGGTGGCACAAAAGTAGAGTTATAGTTGTGAGTACAAGAAACAGAGTTTATTCTTTCTTTAAAATATATTTGTTTATTGATTTCAGAGAGGAAGGAAGAGAGAGAGAGAGAAACATCAATGATGCCGAAACCGGTTTCACTCAGTGGATAGAGCATCGGCCTGCGGACCGAAAGGTCCCAGGTTCAGTTCCGGTCAAGGGCATGGACCTTGGCTGCGGGCACATCCCCAAGTGGGCAAAGTGCAGGAGGCAGCTGATCGGTGTTTCTCTCTCATCAATGTTTCTGACTTTCTATCCCTCTCCCTTCCTCTCTGTAAAAAATCAATAAAATATATTTTAATAAAAAGAAAAGAAACATCAATGAGAGAGAATCGGCTGCCTCCTGCATGCCCCCTACTGGGGATCGAGCCCACAACCCGGGCATGTGCCCTTGGCCAGAATCGCACCGGGACCCTTCAGTCCACAGGCCGATGCTCTATCCACTGAGCCACACCGGCTAGGGTCAGAGTTTATTCTTATATTATTATTTATGCATTACTTTTTACTTATTGTACTGAGTTCCAGCTGAACAACTGCACACCTACTATTGCCCCACCTGCAGATGAAGGCACAGAAATGTAAGATAACCCTGCCCCATGAGAACCCTCAGTGGTCCCACTCTCCCTTACAAACCACAGTACCCCTCCATCTGGAGCTCCTTCCACCTTCTCTCCAGCCTCCTCTTCCTCCCCCCGATCACTCCATTTCCCACTCATCTAATGCAGGCCCAGCAAATCGCTCCGAGTGCCGGCACCGTCTCAGAACCTTACTTCCTGCCTCTGAGGATAACGCTCCCTGCCTGGAAGGCCCTGCCAGACTTCCGACACGGGAGTCAACGGAGACCCGTGTCAACCAGTTTCTCCCAGAGGCCTTCTCTGGTGCTCCGTGTCTGATCGCCTCTCTGCCGAGATCCACCATGGGAAACCATCCCACTATCGGACACACCTACTTAACCATGTTTACTGAATCCACAGAATGCAAACACTGTCCAATCCATCATCTGGGGAAAAAAACAAAAACAAAAACAAAACCAACATTAAAAGTTGGTTGCAGCCGACACCGGTTTGGTTCACTGGATAGAGTGTTGGACTGGGGACTGAAGGGTCCTGGGTTCGATTCCGGTCAAGGGCATGTACCTTGGCTGCGGGCACATCGCATCCCCAGTAGGGGGCGTGCAAGAGGCAGCTGATAGATGTTTCTCTCTCAGGGATGTTTCTGATTTTCTATCCCTCTCTCTTCCGCTCTGTAAAAATCAATAAAATAAAAAAAATAAAATAAGTAAAAAGTTGGTTGCAGAGCCCATTTTGTGAGGGCCCAGCATAACCAGAAATCACACATATGCAAATTTACCTGGCTGGGAAAGGGCTCTGTCTCTTACTGAAGTCAAACTCATAAATGGGAAATGATAAAAAGAATCCACATTCTGTGGCAGGTACAATGATTGCTTTTGAATCCCAAAGCACTTGATACCTCAGGCCTATTACCAAAAACGCATTTCCAATCACCAGCAACGTTCAGAAACTTAGTGGATATCGAGTCCGACATTCATCTGCTTTGGCAAAAAGGCTCTGTTCCGAGCTTGTCGTGAAGACCCGTAATGGAGACACAACCCGCGGACTCACATCCGAGTGAACCCATACCGTCACGCTACGTAGAACTCACATCATTTTACTAAGAATTCAGAGCGAAATAAGATAAATCGGAAATGAAAGCCATAGAATTAGAAAACAAAATATGCCTGGACACGAGATCTTTAAGAAGATGGTTTTCAGAATTGATCACTGAATTCACACACAAACACGGGAAAAAAAAAAAAAAACAGAACACCTGTCTGTGAAAACACGAGAAGGACGAACAGAACGACACAGGACAGTGTCCGTCACCCGAAACGGAACTCTACAATGGACATGGCTTGGGAGGAAGGCTCATTTCACGTAGGAACTAACTCCAAAAAAGCCAACCACCCACCAGCCACTGCTTTTCCAGGCTGGCGAGTCAGCACTGGGCAAGGCGGCCCGTTTCCCCCCAGCGAGAGCCGGGCGGGGCGCCGCTCCGGACGCGGCCCAGCTCTGCAGGGCGAGGCCTGGGCCGCTCCTGAGCCCGGTCCTCATCTGCAAGCCAGACCCAGCGTTCTGCCCGCTCGCAGCTCCTCAGCAGCGACCAGAGACCGCCAGCACAGTGCCCCGCGTCCACAGCCGCCCCGCCACTAACCACCGACAGGCACAGGTCACTGGGCAAACCATACAGCTTCACATCCGACCCAACGACAAGCGACCCCAACACCTGACAGACAGACAGTCCCTGCTCACCTTTAACTGATAGCCGACTTTTTCGTACGCTTTGATGAGTCTGTTTTTATGATACATCATTATCCCATAATGTTCTTTATTTTTGCAGTTGAATCCGAAAGTAATTTTCACTGTTCTCGTCTTAAAAGTTAAGGAGAATTCTGAGCACGTGCCCTCCCTCCCCTCAAGTCCTCCCGTCTAGTTCATTAACTCCGGAGGGCGAAGGCCCCGGGAAAGCCAGGCGAGAGGGGGTCCGAGTCCGCAGGAGGAGAAGAGGAAGGTGGCGGGGGACGCACAACTGACACAGCTCTGGGCGACCTCATAAAAAGCAAAGCAAAGGATACTAAAAACTTTGGTCGGTAAACATCATGCTCAATGTACGCCAGGCTCTTGGAAACCAGCTGCGTCTTCACTTTCTGTCCGCGCAAGATGATCTGCATTCTTGGCTTCAGATACAAGATGCTGCAGTAAGCCTGAAAGACAGGAAACACCGTCTGGGGGAACAGTCACCTGTCGCTGTGTTCAACTCCCCTCACACGTCATTTAAAAAGAAGCTACCACCTTGTTCATAAAGGACCAGCAACTCCTCAGTAACACAATCCGCACTAAGACACCTGTCGCTACAAATAAACTCAGAGCATCAGAGCCACTAAAAATGATCTGCAGAAAGCCATCTGCTGGCCCGTGTTGGTGCAGTGAGTGAAAAGGTTACAAAACAGCATGCAGGGCATCTCATTTCACTGTTTACAAATGTCTTCATGTACTTCTGACCCCTCTGGCAATGCGTGTCTGCCCACAGAACAGCTGAATATGCAAATACCCAAGACACTGTCACATCACGATCGGATCGAGCAGCGGGGACCGGAGGCTGCACGGTGCCTGGCCCGGGCAAAGGACCTCAGGCCACACCCCTTCACCGGCTGGGGGACCTCAGTCCACACCCCCTGCCCCGGCGCCGGGCTGGGGGACCTGAGGCTGCACCCCCTGCTCAGAGGGCCTCACAGAGGTGGGACCGGCCGGGTCTGGGGCTCACCCAATGGGGGTGGGGCCGGCCGGGTCTGGGGCTCCTGCGTTTTCAAAACTCCTGCAGGTGGTGGGCAGGGACTTGACCCTAGGTCCCACTGTGTGCCCCAGACTCTGACAGGAGGGAGATTTTCATACACATCTTACTAATTTTCTTTCATCTCTGACACTTCTAATACAGAGAAGACTCCCTTTCAATGTGCACAAATTTCGTGAACCAAGACACTAGTATAGCCATAATTTTAAAAACAAGTTTTATTTAGACAAAAACAAACATAATAAAAGGGACAGTTCCAAGTTGGAAAAGGAAAAAACCCTATATATATTAAGAGCCTAATATGCAAATTGACCTAATGGCAGAAAGACCAGTCGCTATGACAGACACTGACCACCAGGGGGCAGACACTTGCCACAGGAGCTGCCCTCAGTCCACAGGTGCCAGCAGGTCTATCCCTCCACCCCGATCGCCCCACAGATCAGCCCTGACCACTGGCCAGGCCTAGGACCCTACCTGTGCACGAACATCGTGCATCGGGCCTCTAGTTGTAAATAATAAACCAACACACACAACAGACAAGCACAGTCCTTTTTTCACAAGTGAACTACGGCCCCAGCTGGTTCGGCACCCACCTTGGCCAGCCTGGCGCTGGCCGTTCACCAGACCCAACCCCCGCCACCATCACCAATCGCCTCCCTCTTCGGGGTGACTGGTGGTGGGGCAATCAGGGGGCCCCCGCTGGCAACCACCTTGGCTGGGTTGAGGCCTATGGGCGGGGGCAGCTCCAGCTGAGCATCAGCCCCTGGTGGTCAGTGCATCATAGTAGCCATTTGTTTCACTGGGGGGTCAATTTGCATATTAGGCTTTTATTATATAGGATTGTGATATTGAGATATTAATTTTTTCAATCTCAAAAACATAAACATTTCTCAGCTCGTTTTTCAGAGGTATTTATCACAAAATTATATTAATGTATATTATCCCTAGTCTATACATAATTTATTGCTTTAGGATGTCAATGTATGTGTATTCTTGATTTTAAATTTTAAAAAAGAAAAAGAAACTCTGACTTTGGTATTTTTGATTGATTATTCAATATGGCCATAATAGGATCTGTCATTCTTGCAACTGAACCTGAATCTACTCTTAAAATAAATATTGCATTATTTCCAGTTCCATTAACCACATAGTGAGAGAACGACACACACTGTGTTAGACCTGATGCCTTCACAATTGAAAACTGTCCCGAAGCAAATAAAGCCACCAGCGTGCTCATGGGGCGGACGTCTGAGATGTGGCTGGCATTCAGAGCAATGGCAGCATTTGTAACCAGCGGGCCACACGTCCTCCATCAGTTACGCTTTTCTCACTCCCCCGGGAGCCTGGATACGTACCCTCAGGGAGTAGTCACTTTCGGGGGCAATTTGGTCCATCCTCTCTTGCTTCTTGTACCCTTTCTTCCCTGTTGTCTCATCCAAATCGTCTGGAATCCTGATGTCATATTTATCCTTCTCAAAATCAAACTCGGTTGCATTTTTGTAGCTGTAAAATTAATTTTTTGAAGAACAAAATTTTAACTTCATAACCAGATAAGCAAAGAAAAACTACTACGTAACAAAACTCCTATATACACGGTAGACACTACAGGGGGGGGGGGGGGGGCAAGAAATAAAATGAAAGAAATCTAAGAAAATGAAAAATAAATAAATAAATAGATAGATAGATAGATATTCGCACTCATTCCTACTGGGAAGGTCAAATGGTAGACCTACTTTGAAAAATATTCTGGCAGTTTCCTAAGAAAACCTAAACGAGCAACTCCCCTATGGCCCATCATTGACACACTGCTGGTCATTCCCTGTAGACAATGCAGACTAGACCGAGCTAGTCTGGCTCAGTGGATAGAGCGTCGGCCTGCAGACTGGAGGGTCCCGGGTTCGATTCCGGTCCAGGGCATGCGCCTGGGCTGCGGGCACCTCCCCAGTGAGAAACGTGCAGGAAGCAGCTGGTCCATGCTCGTAACTCTCTACCCTTCTCCCTTCCTCTCTATAAAAAACTAATAAAATAAATATATTTTTAAAACAAAATGCAGACTATCTCCCCACAAAAACCTGTCCACAAATGTCTCAAGTAAATCCGTAATGGCCAACAGCCGAAACCGGTTCATCTGCCTGCGGACTGGAGGGTCCCGGGTTCGATTCCGGTCAAGGGTATATACCCAGTGGGGGGTGTGCAGGGGGCAGCTGATCGGTTTCTCTCTCATGTTTCTAGCTCTCTATCCCTCTCCCTTCCTCTCTGTAAAAACTCAATATATATTTAAAAAAACAAAACGTGTAACGGCCAACAGCTGTAAGCACCCCAGATGGCCCTCACCAGGGCCTGGTTGGACACCCTGCGCTGCCCCCCACGGGCGAGCACTCGGCAAACCGCTGCCGCACACACAGCCTGCATGACTCTCAGAGACTGACGCTGAATGGAAGAGGCCAATGGTTTCGCACTGTGATTCCTTCTAGGCCACATTCTGGAAGGGACAGTCACAGAAATGGAGAATCGGAGGCTGCCGAGGCTGCAGGAGAGAAGGGCTGTGCGCACAAAGGGCTACGTGAGGAGCCTCTGCAGTAACCACAACGCCCTGGCCAGTGCCCGGAACAGTGGCTACAGCTCTGCGAGGTGTGCCCACGGGGGAAACAAGGTAAGTGACGCATGAGACCTGTCATTATTCTTACAACTGAACATGAATTGCAACCCTCTTAAAATAAAGTTTAAACTGCCGAAACGGGTTTGGCTCAGTGGATAGAGCGTCAACCTGCCGACTGAAAGGTCCCCGGTTCGGTTCCGGTCAAGGGCATGTACCTTGGCTGCGGGCAC
The DNA here is from genome assembly GCA_027563665.1 of Antrozous pallidus. Classification (NCBI taxonomy): domain Eukaryota; kingdom Metazoa; phylum Chordata; class Mammalia; order Chiroptera; family Vespertilionidae; genus Antrozous; species Antrozous pallidus. Next base: position 3,311,984 of record CM050514.1, on the reverse strand, counting down.
ATCCCCAGTGGGGGATATGCAGGAGGCAGCTGATCGATGTTTCTCTCTCATTGATGTTTCTGACTTTCTATCCTCTCCTTTCCTCTCTGTGAAAAATCAATAAAACATCTTTTTTTAAAAAAGTTTAAACTGAAAATAAAGAAAAATGGGAGGGGGGGAGTATAGGGAAGCAAAAGTAAGAAGAAAGAAAAGAAAAAGAAAACAGGAGGTCAGAAAAGCACAAGATTTAACGAAATTTTAGTTTATTCCTATGGTTCAATATGTATTAGATATCTCAATGTTACACATCCATTCTACTTTTTAAAACTTTTATTTGCAAAAGATCTTATTCTCATCGTAAGGACAAAGAACTACAATTTCAGCAACAGAAGTCTCATCAGTATTTTTTCTCACCAGATGCTAAGTCATGCTTAGCTTTAAGTAATGGACTAAATGGACAAAAATTTCTAATAGGTGGGTCTCTATTATCTATCTCATTTATGGTTTGAGGAGAGGGGTGGAGTAACAGTAAGAATAGAGTGCTCTGGAGACTAAACCTCAAGGTTAGGAAATCTATTTTTAATATGAAACTATTCCAAATTGAAGCCAAAATGGACTCAATAAAAATATCCTCGGAAAAGAAACCATGAACTATACCAATAAACAAGCCCCTTTCAATGCACTTCTACTCTGTCTGGCAATCCAGGGATGAAGGTAACACAATCAATCACTCCTGCAGGCGAACTTGACCTCCCCAATGGCTAACAACTTGGCAGTGGTCTACACTTACCTTCTCAGGTTCCAAATGATGATCCTCGTCCCCTTCTTCCCTATGATGGCATCCAGTTCTGCGAGCAGACTCTGCTCCGAGGGAAACAGAGAGTGCTTCAGCATGGCGGCCAGGCTGGCCTCTGACTCCGCCAAATTGATCATCTGTCGTATATCCGAAGTTAAAGACTTAGACCAACGCCGTCGTTCCCACAACTCACACCAAATGGCAGTCCAATGCCAAATGAATACCCAGGGTGAGGTATGAGCAAGTTTACTGCACCGCATTTAATGGTTCCAGCATCTGAAAAGTGGTTCTACAAAGGATATTTTCCTAGAGATACCTTATTTGTCATGGTAATTAGTGAGATTTTCCAGCCAGACCACAAGTCTGATTAGAGCACAGTAAGGCTGAAATAAAGAGGAAGGCTACAGAAGCTCAACACGAAATGCAACCGCCTAACTGGTAAGGACTTCCATGGCAAGAGTCCCGCAGGCGACAGAGGAACAACACTGAGCCACAGACAGAAGGCAGAGGTAGGGACAGGAACAGGAGCTGGAACGGGAGAATCTGGAGGAAGGCAAAAGGATGGACGGTTCACATGATTTCTGCTGAGTTTCTACATCGTTTCCATTTCCAAATCGAAAGGATATGGTGTTGGTTGAAGGCCACTATTGGGACGACAACATGTTCCGCTTGGATGGCTTCCAAGTATGTCTGCGACAAGAGGCCCACGCTCATGGTTTCTCCATTTTTGGTGAAAACAATTGCATCTTTACCCAAACGCATAGAACCGGACTTGAAACCATTCCCGTACAATCCAACGGGGACATGACCATTCATGGTGACTTTGTCACTGAAGCCAAAGCTAGAGAGAAAAGAAGGATTGTAAAGATAAAATATGTATAGCCTTCATGTTTTTAATTCAAAAGCGGTAACAGGTGAAGAGCCTCGCTTTGTGTGCTGGCCTCAGCCTTTCTGGATCTGTAATCTTGGGCAAGTAACTGCTGGTCTGCCTGGCCTGCTTTCCCGTCTCCGAAACGCAGGGAACGGTCTACACACACGGGTGTTTAGGGCTCACACACACCAGACAGGAGCGTGTGGCCCGGCACATCCTGGCTAAATGGCCGAGCTGTCATCTGGGTCCCTGGGCCCTTGAAATTGCACCCCCTCAAATCTCTCCTGTAAGGGCGGATGGCTCTCTTGTTCTCAGCAAGCCTTTCGGCGGCAGCAGGAGTGCCGGAGGAGCAGAGAAAGACCGCCACCACCCGATTCTCCCTCCACCCTGACCTGCGGCTGAGCAGTTGTTTCCGTTTCAGCACATCTGGCTTCGCACTGACGCCCTGTGTTGTGGCCCTGAGCCCAAGGCCTTATGACTCTTTCATGCTCTTCCTCGTCCCCTGAAGAACACCTTTAAAATTACCGCCCCCCACAAAGTGCTACGTTTCATTGGAAATACTGGTTAAAGCTTACACTAACGTATAAATGAACTGATACCCATGTGCTACAGTGTCAGGAGCCAATCATTGTTAATGCAGAGCTGTGGACGGGGAGTTGGGGGGCTGGTCCACCTTGACTGCTCTGAGGGGTCGGAGCTGGTCACTGGGATGTTGCTGGTTGAAGCAGCCCCCACCCGTTAGTCCTAAGATCTACTGATAGGCTTTTACTGGTGTTTCCGGCCTGGGGGAGACAGCTGTTCTCTTACAATTTTAATCTGAATAAAAGGGGTGGTGAAGCCAGAGTGAGAGGAGTTCTCCCACTAGAGTTGAACTACCGCCTGGCCCCCATTTTCCAAATTAATATTTTCCCGAGTCTCTTTATTGACTTGTGTGCGGCCTCTCCAGAAACCCGAACCCCGAACCGGGGACCCTGCATCACGTGGGACGTGAAAGGGGTTCTCACACTACAGCTCTATAAGTGGTGGAATTCTAGATTAGCTCGGACGGGGGGGGAATAGTGAGAAGAACGGTAGGAATTGCCCAATAACCTAACGGCAGCACATTGCGAGTTTTGCACAAACAAAAACTACGGGCGCGCACAGAGCACAGGAAGCCCGAGACAGGTGGAGCGGTGACCTTCAGGGGGGGGTGGCTTCCCGAACCTCAGCATCTTGTGCAGCTTATCGGGGGTCATCCCGTTCCCGTTGTCTGTGAACGTCAGGCATATGTGCTTGTCTATCACAGTCTTGTCGATCCATATCTGCTTAGCGTTCACATCGGGGTCGTACGCGTTATCTGAGGAACAAAATTTGGGACATTTTGTGTTTGCATTTTTTTTAAAAAAACACAACCAGTTCACGACAATCTTTTAAGAAGCAACAGATTAACGTACTTTAAGGACATTTAAAAAGTTGAAATGTTAATTCGGAGATTTAAAAACACACAACTACAGCATTGTACCCTGCTATATATCTCACTGACTATTGCAGAATTACCGTATTTTCCGGCCTATAAGGCGACTGGGCGTATGAGACGACCCCCAACTTTCCCAGTTAAAATACAGCATTCGGCATATACTCACCATCTAAGACTACCCCTCTTCCAACACACACCAAATAAAAATTAAAAATACATCAGATTTGATTTCAACATGGCAATTTTGAGAAGACTTTCCTGGGTTAAAAAGTCGTCTCATATGCCGGAAAATACGGTCACTCTTTCGGAGGCTCCACACAGAGAGCAGGTGCGGGTACTCAGGACACTGGACAAGGACAAAAGCAGGAATCGCTGGCCTGCAGGGACGAGAGAAGGTCTTCTGCCCGAAGACCGGCCTGGCTGATATCACAGGGAAGCCAGGAGCTGGGTCTCGGCCAGCTCAGCTGATGCAGAAGAGACAATTTTCTGCTAAGCTGCAAACACAGGTGAAGGTTTATCTTCTGCAGAGTTCTTCAAACTGTGTCTCTCTCCGATAGTTAAAGAGAAAACCGCAGGCCCCAAACGGTGCTCCTTGGGCTAAAAAACCATGAAAGCAGACCTCGCTGGTTCTGCTCAATAGCAGAGCGTCGGCCTGTGCCTGAAGGGTTTCGGTTAGACTCCAGACCGGGGCGCGGGTTTCCGCTGCAGGCTTGGTCCCCCCTCTCCCACTGAGGTCTCCCTCTCCCCATGTCCTCCACTCTCTAAAAATCCTTGGGGAAAATATCCTTCCCAACTATTAAAAACACATTACTAATTTCTTGTAGATCTAGTTCATTTATAAAGAGGATAAAAACATTTTCAACATAAACATTTTATGGACTCAGTGAATTAAAGTATTCTGACAATAGTACAGTAAAGCTGGACAGTGACTAGTCTGACATCCATTGAAGGACTGTCATGTTAGGTAACATTTATCCATGTTATCCTTCAAGATACATTTTTTAATAAAGCACGTTTATATAACATTTTTTCAATGGAAAGTTTTCTTAACACTTCAGTTGCAAGCAACAGGTTACGTATGAAAGGCCCATTTTACATACCTATTAACTCAGCAACCGCACTGAACGGCCACGTGTGACTGGTAGAGTTGGTATGTAAGAACCGCGGGCAGAGCTGGAAGAAACCACGATTCAGGTCAACTAATTCAGGTCTCGCTTTGGGCAACAGAAACTGAGAGAGAACTCTGAGGCTCTGAATAAAACGCAGCGGGCGAGAGCGGGAAAGTCACCGGTCGAGACCTGCGGACCCACTCGCGACAGACCGCTTTCCTCCTGCCTGCGCGTCGCCTCTGCAGCGTTCCCGAACTTTCAGGTGGTTTCCCACAACCGATCGCAAGTGTCAGCATCTCTTCCTCACAGGCTGTGCACCCCCCCCAAAACTGCCCCCCCCCCCCGCCCGTCTGTAGGCAGTGTCAACTCGCTCACAGCAACTGGCACCCGTCTGTCCCAAAACACAGCGCCCGTCACCTCCATCCCGGGCACATTCTGCCCTCTCCGCCTGGCCTGCTGCTGGGGGTGAGGCTTCCTGCCCAGGCCTTGGGCCCTCCCTGGCCGGCAGGGGCTCAACAGGCCCTTTCTTTCAGGAAAGCTTTCGGCCAGGAGACGTTTTTGTCTGAACAAAGTCAATGTCAGGCCCTGTCCTCTCACCGAACACCGAGGCCCTGGAAAAGTCGCCTGGCTGCTGCTCCCGGGACACGCCTGGGAAACAGCCCCAGAGGTCGGACTCCTGGAAGGTAAGACTGGCAATCTTCAGGTTTCTTCAAAACCCTCGCCTCCTAATATCCACCACCCAAAGCCACGGCATCAAAAACTGCCCGACCCCAAAGTTACCAACTTCCAAGACTTTCCTCAAAATTACCAGCCAGTCTCCTAATCTCTACTGGGAGCCAGCTAAGGCTTCGGCCCTTAGGCTTCAGAAACCCAGCTTTCCCCAAAGCCGGTGTGGCTCAGTGGACAGAACACCGGCCTGGGGACTGAGAGGTCCCAGGTTCGATTCCGGTCAAGGGCATGTACCTTGGCTGCGGGCACATCCCCAAGGCGGGGGTGTGTGTGCAGGAGGCAGCTGATCGATGTTTCTCTCTCATCGATGTTTCTAACTCTCTATCCCTCTCCCTTCCTCTATGTAAAAAAAAAAAAAAAAAAAAATCAATAAAATATATATTTTTTTAATTAAAAAATAAACTTAGGTTTCTTTTTAAAGGCCTTTCTGGCAGTCTCTTGAAAAGTCGTCACAGTTGTATTTGTGGCAGTATTGTACATCGATAAGCCCTTTAAACAACGTTCACATACAACGAACCTTCTTGACTTCCAAGGATTTTATGTTTGATTTAATTCACATTAATAAAGTCTGGGAGAAATGCCAATCACACTCACGAATAGGGGTCTCTACATCGCTGAGTGATGTAAATATCAAATGCATAAACGTGCACAAATGGCCTTAAAAGGCTGAGGCTTGGATACTTCAACAAGCAGAGACCTTTCACGCAGCGAGGACTTGGTGCATTCACCGTGAACAGACTCCATCACAGCTAAGGGGGCAAGAGAGGCACTTCCTAGGAAGCCCTAGAAATGTGATCCGACTGTAAAGCACACCGGCCACAGGGTGTCGGGAGGCCTGCCCTCCTCTGCCCACACCAGGTTTGGGTAATCCGCGCTCGCTCGGCTCTGGGGTGAAGTGCACTGGGAGAAGCGGTGCCCCGGTTGGAGGCTGTGTAACAGGTTTGCCAGGAGGGACACAGGCAATCGGACTTTCTCAGGCACACGCGCCTCGCAGAGCCCTTCCTGCAACCGACGCCCAGACTTGCGTGTTGCCACGAAGCCTCTCCTGGCCCGCTCCTTCTCAGCTGTCATTCCACAACCTGTGTTTCCAAACCTTACCATGGGCCATGGCATTAGGGCATAAACCCTTAGCTTCCGGAGAGAATATCGTTAACCAGCCACCATGACCCTTGGGCCTGCCTCTGTTGCATGCATTTCTGCCGGTGTGGGGTCGGAGTCGCAAGGTGGCATTGGGGCTGTGACTGCAGGTGTAAGGCGCGTGGCGGAAGGAATGTCAAGTTTCACTTCAGGACTTCACCGTGTACACGGCTCCAAACGGACACAACCCAAACTGTTACTCAGAGTCCAGGAGAGCAAAGCAAAGGGGGCAGCAGCGAGAAACAGTGAGTGCTAACAGTGGCTTCTGGGTATGGAAACGGCAATTTTCAGCTATTTTTTATGCTAACTGGAAAGAAACCCACTTCAACAGCCAAAGCAACAGTGTAACACTTTCTCTCTCTCTCTCTCTCTCTCTCTCTCACTCACTCACACAAGCAGACCACGCTGTGGAACGTATTTAAAGTGTACGATCCCGGGCAGTAAATTAACCTCTGTGCTTCAGGTTGTGAAAATGAGGCTAACAGCATCCACTTACAAGACTGTTAAGAAGAATTAAATAACTTAGTATTTATAAATGCTAAGGACATCTGGAACGTAAGCACTATAAGTGTTTTAAAATGTATTCCTTTAGCCCTGACCGGTGTGGCTCAGTGGACAGTGCGCTGGCCCTTGGACTGAAGGGTCCCAGGTTCGATTTCCGGTCGGGCACGAGCCCAGGTTGCAGGCTCGATCCCCAATAGGAAATGTGCAGGAGGCACCAACCCATGACTCTCTCTCAGCATGATGTTTCTCTCTCTCTCTCTCTCTCTCTCTCTCTCTCCCTCTCCCTTCCTCTCCAGAATAAATTAACACAAAAATGTATCCCTTTAAAGGCACAACCGATTCATAAAAATAAGGAACATTCTCAAGGCCTCAAGTAAAGAGGATTAGATTAAGCACAAAACTGAGATTTGAAAACGGGGATGCACTGAGGTTAGACTGGGGTGCTTCCAGGGAACAAAGAGGTCCCAGTTTTAACGGTGACCTGTGACTGATCTCAATAGAGAGACAGGAAGGAGGGAATCTGCCGACGCAGTTTGTCTGTTCGGGTCTGGCCTCTAGGGATTAAAGGGGAAAAGCATGACATGAAGATGCGCAAAAGGAGGCAGGCCTTCACCTGCGGGCCGAGACTGCCGGCAGCCCAGCTTCCGTAGCCGCAGCATTACCCTGCAGACCTGGCTGCAGCCAGCCGGCACAGGCCCCGGGCCGTTATCCGGGGAGAGCCGACACTCGGAAATAACGCCTCAACCCACCAGGGAAAACGACACTCCCCCCTCCAACACGAGGTAAAAGGCACCGCCCCACAAGACAGGCATCCCTTAGAGCACGAGGCATTTACAAAGTAACCTCCAAAAACCTGCGCGCACCCCAATGAGATGTGAAGAGCACGCAGATTTAAAAAACCAATAGTCACAAACTTTCAATAATTCTTTATATTTGTACTGACTTTTAGGGAGAGGGACAGAAAGAGAAACACCCACGATGAGAAAGAAGCGTCACTGACCGGCTGCCCCCTGCGGGCCTCCCGCTGGAGGGAGGGCCACGCCGGCAGCCTTCGCCCGACCCGAACCCAACTCCGCACAGGGGCGACTCCCACAGGAAGCTTTCACACATGGGAGTCTGCACACACAGAGGCTGCTCCCCTCCTCTCCGTCCCGCTCTGATGGGAGGGAAAAGACCTAAACCCAGGAGAGCAACGCGAATTAATAAGAGACCAAAGTCAGCAGTGTGGAAACGGGCAATCTTAACTGACTTCACAACCTGGAGGGAGAGAGAGATCCCAGGCGGGGGATGAGAAGCCCAGAAGGGGAGGAGCCAGCAGCCCCGAAAGACCCCTGGGAAGCCAGGCGTTAGACTCGGGCGCCTTTCCACTCCAGGCACTGGAGGCGTCACGGAAATAAGAAAGTTGAAAGTCTTTACAAGAATCGGTTAAGATTCCCTGAGAACCTTCTTTCATCCTGAGCAACCTTCAAACATCCTGTCCGCGACGGGAGAGTCCTCCACACTCGGGAGAAACCAGAGGCGGCGGGCTCGGGACAACTCAAAACCACGTTCAGGGCAGGCCAGCAAACAGCCCCAAACAAACCTTCTCGTATACACACGTATGGTCAAATGGTTTTCCTAAAAATTCATGACCACTTCACTGGGGGGGGGATCTCTTCAACAAATACAGCCGGGGAGCTGAATATCCACAGGCAACAGCATGAAGTTCTCTGTACCCTTCCTTCATCACATACAAACGGTAACTCAAAAGACCTAAACATCAGAGCTTCAACTATAAAACTTATAAGGAACAGGTGGGGGGGGGGGTCATGACACTGGATCTGGCAATGATTTCTTGGACACAGCACCAAGTGGGAAAAATGAGGAATTTTAGGGGAATACAGGCCGGCGTGGGGAATTTTTAGAACTGGGGTCCAGGGGAAAATCACAGAGCCGCAGACTGGGAGAACATCTCCATAACACCAGGAGGCCAGTGCAGTGACATTTCCATAAGACTAGGAAGCAGCAACAGGGACATCCCCACGACTCCAGGACTCCAGGAAGCCGGTGCAGGGCCCAACACCTGCATTTACATAAGACAGAGGAGCTGGAAGTAGCTGCAAGGGTCCGTATTAACAAAATAAAGCAGAAGGCCAGAAAGGGAAGAACAACGAGGGAAGAGGGCAGCACGTGTCCCACGTGGTTGACCTTTGAGTTCAGGAGTTGCTATAGTGACCAAATCAAAAAGGGATAGTGGCCAATCAGAGGGGATATCAGGAGGCAGGAACTACAGCCTTTATAAACCATGGAAACAGGAAGTTGGTGGGACCCTATCCCCCTCCCCACGTGGGGGTCTGTACTTGTTCTTCAGTAAATCTCCACCTTTGCTCTACTGCTCTGTTCATGGACTCATTCTTGGACTGTGGCGGACAAAGATTCCGGGTTCCAGTCCAAAACCTCTGCTTCATGTGTATCAAAGGACAAAATCAAGTGAAAAAGCAACCTGAAGAATGGGGAAAAGCATCTGGGCTGTTTGCTGCTTGCTCGAGTATCTAAGAAGTGATTAAAATCCAGAAAATACAAAGAACTAATTCTCAACAACAACACAAACTGACTAAAGAACAAAGAAAGGACTTGGATGGCCACCTCTCCAAAGATGGGATACACGCGGCCACTGAGCACATGGGAAAGATGCTCCCAGCACACGAATCATGAGGGAAAGGCAGACTACACACACAGAAGTGAGAAGCTAGGTGTGCTTCACACACACCCAGAAAACGAGACGTGCTGGGGTGCGGAGAGGGTGTGGAGAAGCGCCTCCTGTGCACGCTTTGAGGAAACAGGAAAGGGGCAGCCACTACGGAGGGCCCTCAAAAAACTGAACACAGGATCACCACCTAATCCAGCGTTTCCATTTCCGAGAAAATACTGAAAAGTACTGGAAGCGGAGTCTTAACAAGGTATTTGCAGACCCATGTTCTTAGCAGCACTATTCACAGTAGCGAAGTTGCCTAAACCGGTGTGGCTCAGTGGATAGAGCATCGGCATGCGGACTGAAGGGTCCTGGGTTCGATTCCGGTCAAGGGCATGTACCGTGGCTGCCGGCACATCCCCAGCGGGGGGCGTGCAAGAGGCAGCTGATCGATGTTTCTGACTTTCTGTCCCTCTCCCTTCTGCTCTGTTTAAAAAAAAAAAAAAAAAACAGTAGCGAAGTTAAATAAGATAATCACAAACAAATCAAATACTTATGATTCCATTTATATGAGGTTCCTGAAGTAATCGAACTCACAGCTAGTAGAACGGCGGTCGTCAGGGGCTGAGGAAAGGGAACAGTCATTTTGTAGCGGGTAAAAGAGGCCGGTTTTTGCAAGATGAAGAGAATTTGGGAGACTGGTGCACAATGACGTGAATGCACTCAACACTACTGAACTGGCTGCTTGAAAAGGTTAAGACACCCTGACTGGTGTGGCCCAGTGGATAGAGCACTGATTGGCCTGTGGACTCGAGAGTCCCAGGTTCGGGCACATCCCCAGTGGGTTGTGCAGGGGGCAGCTGATCGATGTTTCTCTCCTATCGATGTTTCTGACTCTCTATCCCTCTCCCTTCCTCTCTGTAAAAAGTCAATAAAATTTTTTTTTAAGAAAATGGTTAAGACAGCCAATCTTGTGTATTTTATCACAACAAAAGCCAAGCGAGCAAGATGAACAGCGTGTGCTTCTGTCTCCTGCCCCGTCCGGAAGGCGGGCCGGCAGGAGCAGGAGACTAAACACGAAGCTCCTCTCTCGGAAACAGCACGACGTCTAAAAGTTCTACTTGCTTCCTTTGCAGTGCTTTCTGGATAACGTGTTTTTGTTATTATTCTCACTTTTTAAAAACTGCTGTAAAGAAGGCTGTCTTCAGCACAGAGGTTCTCCGGGTGCAGACACAGCTGGTCCTCACGGCCAACTGGCTTGGAGATCAATTCCCCCCAGTGATACCAACAACAATCAGGACTAACTACAGCAAGACTGTGCACACACCCACAAAGGGGCGCACCAAGAGTGTCCGCCTCAGGTAACTGGGGGGGCTGAGCCACTGTCCCCGCGAAGACACCTACCACACAAAGCCACTCTATCAACTCAGGAAAGCAGCGAAAATGCAGAGACAAAGAAATAGATCACAAACGAAAGAAATGGAGGAAAGCAAACTACTGGATATAGAGTTCAAAACCTCAGTTATAATAAGGTTTTTCAAGAATATTCTCGAAAAGGCCAATAACTTCAGCGAGACCCTCGAGGATATGAAAAAGGACCAACTAGAAATTAAACATAAACTGACTGAAATAAAAATTATTATACAGAGACCCAACAGCAGACTAGAGGAACGCAAGAATCAAGTCAAAGATTTGAAATACAAAGAAGCGAAAAACACTCAACCGAAAAAGAAAAAAGAATCCAAAAATTTGAAGATAGTGCAAGAAGCCTCAGGGACAACTTCAAGCGTACCAACATCAGAATTATGGGGGTGTCAGAAGAAGAGAGAGAGTAAGATACCTGAAAACCTATTTGAAGAAATAGTGACCAAAATCTTCCCCCACCTGGTGAAAGAAATAGACTTACAAGTCCAGGAAGCACACAGAACCCCAAACAAAAGGAATCCAAAGAGGACCACACCAAGACACACCATAATTAAAATGCCAAAAGCAAAAGACAAAGAATATTAAAACCAGCAAGAGCAAAACAGTTAATTACTTACAGGGAAGCACCCATACAATTGTCAGCTGATTTCTCAACAGAAACTCTGCAGGCCAGACAGGAGTGGCAAGAAATAGTCAAAGTGATGAATAGCAAGGATCTACAACCAAGATTACTCTATCCAGTAAAGCTCGTTCAGAATTGAAGGTCAGATACAGAGCTTCACAGACAAGTAAAAGCTAAAGGAGTTCATCACCGCCAAACCAGCATTATATGAAATGCTGAAAGATATTCTTTAAGAGGAGGAAGAAGAAAAAGGTAAAGATAAAAATTATGAACAACAAATACACATCTATCAACAAGTGAACCTAAAAATCAAGTGAATTAAAAACCCGATGAACAGGATAAACTGGTGAATATAACAGAATCAGGGGCACAGAAAGGGAGTGGACTGACAATTCTCAGGGCGAAAGGGGAGTGGGGTGCGGGAAGACGGGACAAAAATCGTACACCTCTGCATGAGGACAGTGCCTCACGGATACGGGCAGAAGGGGGGTGGGAACCGGGTGGAGGGGCCCTATGGGAGAAAAAAAAGGAACAACTGCAATAACCTGAACAATGACAATTTTTTAATTTAAAAAAAGTTACTGACATGTTTTTTCTTTTTTAAACAGTTACTCTATGGTCTGACATGTCCATCCTTTGGTGTCTGCAGAGACACTGACAGAGCGCCCCAACAGAAAAGTGGGCTCCCTGATCTGATCACACAGCCCTGAAGCCACCAAAGGGCTGGCTCTACTCAGGCTGCCATTTTCAGTCCCCGGGCAGCGTCTCGCTTGGAAACGGAAGCTGCAGGCTAACGGTCACCGGGCATTAGAGATACCTTCTGGGTGGCAGCTCCGGTGAACGCTGGCACTCGCTGGCACCCACAACCACATCGAAAGCACAACTGAAACACGGGACAGCCAAGTATCAGAACCAGCTGAAAGCGGGCCAACCGGCCATCTCACAGCCACAGAAAAAGAAGCGCACACACAGGTAGGAAGGGCGAAGGCATGGAATAGGCTGGCCTGACACCCACGGGCGCCTTTTTTTTAACCGGGAGGGATGTTTCCGCTGCAGAGAACCCCTCCCCCCACCGCACCCCACCCCACCCCCGTGAGGCACAGGAGGCCCCAGCCCCACCCCAGCCCTGCGGGGACTGAGCCCGAAACCCAGGCCTGTGCCCCAACTGAACCGAACCTGGGATCTCTTGGTCCAGGGGACAATATGCAACCACGGAGCCACCTGGGCCCGGCAGCTCACGTGACTTTTTAAAACGACACCACGAGCCGAACCGGTGTGGCTCAGTGGATAGAGCGTCAGCCTGCGGACTGAAGGGTCCCAGGTTCGATTCCGGTCAAGGGCATGTACCTTGGCTGCAGGCACATCTCCAGTGGGGGGTGTGCAAGAGGCAGCCGATCGATGCTTCTCTCTCATCGATGTTTCTGACTTTCTGTCCCTCTCCCTTCCTCTCTGTGAAAAATCAATAAAATATATTAAAAAACAATAATAATAAAATAAAATAAAATGACACCACGAGGTGGGTGGATTACTCCCCCACACTTCAGACGGGACACTTAGCACATAGAGGTTAACTGAGGGAACTGACCAGTGTCACATCTCCACTTGTCGGTCAGGATGGGGACCCCGGCAGCTGGGTCCAGAGCCCCCGGCTCTCCGTCACTGAGACACTGTGCTGACCGAGGGAGAAAACCTCAGAAGAGGAATGTGTAGGATGGAGACACAACAAAAAGGGGAAGGAGGTTTCTAGAAGACTAGTAAAGGGAAGTAAGTCCCCAAATCACAGCTGAACCAATAAAACAGACAAAATATCGGGGTGTCTGGAACACACCTAGAAGAGCTTTCCCAGGTCTCTGAGAGTTTGAATAAAAAAGTGATCGATCAATCAATACAGAGAAAACTGAGCAAACAAGCAAACAAAATGCAAACCAATTACGAACTTCAGGGAAAACAAAAAGCTGTCCAGCAGAGAGCACGACGGCGTTCTGGCTGGCTCATTTGTGAATAATGAGAGTGGGGCGTCCCACAGTAATTCAACCAGACAGACCTAGGAGCGCTGGAAGGATGGGCGATGAACAGTGTGGGCAAGTGTCAGCTAACAGCACAGCAGGGTTTGGGGAAAACAACAAAATGGAATAAGCATTTTAACTTAGTAACATGGAAGCAAAAGGCAAATATTTCAATAAGTCCTTGTCACTCCCCATTCCATTCCGGGATCTCCTAAATTACGGAGTGATTTTTTAAAGGTCTGCACACATTATGGCTCACCCCTTGTGCCTCGGGATTTTAACATTTTCCTGGACCCTCTCCTAACGCAAGCATTTGAGAGCTGTTCCTAAGGGAATGAAGATGGCTATATTCCAATGAGACTTATGAATGGAAACTAAAACGTCTGTTTCGCGGGATTTTTTATACCAGTGTTCTGGCCTACAATGTATTTTGGTAACCGTTTAGGAATCATTCTTAGCTCTCGGGCCATACAAAACAGGTGGCAGGCTGGATCTGGCCCATGAGCCGCAGTTGGCCAAGTCCTCGCCGAGAGCAACAAGGCCAGTGGAGCCGGTCCAGAAGCTGCAGATGGGCGAGTCCATCCATGAGGCTCCAAACAGCCCCCATTCCGCACAAAACAAAGATTCAGCACGCCGACAACTGCCTCCCCCAGACAGCGCTAACAATAGGGGCCTCTGCAGAGAGCTCTGACCCGTATCTCTGCTCTCCTTACCTCAATCTTGAAGGGCAGACAGACACAGCTACCGGGGAGGGGAGGGGAGGGGAGGGGAGGGGAGGGGAGGGGAGGGGAGGGGAGGGGAGGGGAGGGGAGGGGAGGGGAGGGGAGGGGAGGGGAGGGGAGGGGAGGGGAGAACACTAGCGCACACACGGGAAAAACCAGCTCGCTGCTCTTCCCCATCCCAGGTCTCTGGGCCTGAACTTGGCTCCATTGAGAGGGTGGGGTCTGAGTCACAGATTTGAAACTGGATGAGATCAGACTGCAGAACAGTACCTGAGGCTAACCGGAGGGTGGTAGAATCTGCCCAGGTTCACCCAGGTGCAGGCACAAACAACTAGCAAATAACGTTTAAAGGCAATCGCAAGAAAGAATAAAGTCTCTCTCTACGTGCCTGCTAGTAAATGCTATCTCATACCATAAACCAGTTATGCCGAAACCGGTGTGGCTCAGTGGACAGAGCAGTCGGCCTTCGGACTGAAAGGTCCCAGGTTCGATTCCGGTCCAGGGCATGTACCGTGGTTGCAGGCACATCCCCAGTAGAGGGTGTGCAGGAGGCAGCTGATCGATATTTCTCTCTCATCAATGTTTCTTTTTTTAAAAATATTTTTTATTGATTTTTTACAGAGCGGAAGGGAGAGGGATAGAAAGTCAGAAACATCGATGAGAGAGAAACATCGACCAGCTGCCTCCTGCACACCCCCCACTGGGGATGTGCCTGCAACCAAGGTACATGCCCTTGACCGGAATCGAACCCGGGGCCTCTCAGTCTACAGGCCGACGCTCTATCCACTGAGCCAAACCGGTTTCGGCTCTCATCGATGTTTCTAACTCTCTATCCCTCTCCCTTCCTCCCGGTAAAAAAAAAATCAATAAAATATATTTAAAAAAATAAAATAAACCAGTTATGTTACCAAAGGACTTTTATTCAGAACCAGCAAAGAACGCTTTGGAATCAATAGATTAACAAACACGCGCACACAAAATAAATTTTAAAAAAAAGAAAGAAAAACGAAACAGGACAACGAGCAAAGAATAGTTCTTTTTCAAAAACAACAAGAGTGAAACATGAAAAACTTTCCATTTCACCAGCAGTCAGGGGAATGCAAAGATGTCGCTTCCCACTCGGCGATCGGGTCGCACAACGCCAGGTGCGCTCAGCAACCGGCCGAGCGAGCGCCGGCGGGCCGCGGCGATGCCCCCTCTGCGGGGCGAGGCGGTGCCCCGGCGGCCGCTGCGCGGCCAGGGGCTGGGCGGCCAGGCCACCCTCTGCCGACTGCACGGCCTCTCGGGAGGGGGTCCGCGTTTGCATAACAAACACCCCAACTTTCCTTTTGGACTCGCAGGTAGGAAGGCCACGCCCACACCTAAGAAGGGGAAATTTTAATTCATATTCTGCGGCCGCTCCCTTCCATCAGAAAATGCTGCAGGGCTTCCAAGAAGCCGAAACGGACGCTCCGGGGCCGGAGGACAACGAGGAGGAGGAGGGTGGATGGCCCGGCGCCTCGGCCCGGCTGCCCTGCGGGGAAGCGGCCGGACTCCACCGCGGCGGGAAGGCTCGCTCCGCAGCCACCGCCAGGAGGTCAAGGCCGCCGGCGTTCCTGGCCGCAGCCCGGCGTTCCCTTCCCCCACCCCAGTGCCCGCGGGCCGCAGGCCGGGCAGGGTCGGGGGCCCCGCGGGCCGCCCAGGCCTCGCCGCAGGACACAGCGGCCCGCCAGCCAGCACCGAGCCGGGAGGAGGGGCCGCGGCCGGGCCCGCCCCAGAGCCTCGGGCGCAAAACAGAACCCCAACCCGGAGAACGCGGGACGCAGCCCGGGAGGACGCGCCGGCCCGGCCCTGCCCGCCGCCGAGCGCTCCGCCACCGCCGGGGCCGAGACGACCGCCCCGTCCCCCGACCCTGGCGCGGCCCCAGCCGCCCGGCCGACCAGTCGCCACCGCCCACTGCGGCCCCCCCTCGCCCGCCCGCCTGCCCGCCCGCCCTCCTGGGACGCGGCCGCTCCACCCCTCGCGCTGCTCACCGCGCTGAGGCGGATCCCGCTGGGAGGCTGCGCCGCCATCTTGCGCGACCTGCACAGTGTGGGCCGGCCTTCGCCGCAGCGCGCCTGGGAGGGAAGCCGGGGGGACGGACCCGCCCACTTCCGGGGGCGGCTGTGGCTCCGCCCACACACTTTCCGGTGTGGCGGCGGCCCCGCCCACGCACTTCCGCCTGCGGCCAGCGGCGCGCTGGGTGTGGGAAAGACAGATGGGCGGGCGGGGCGAGGCCGGCGGGCGAAGTCCGCGGTCAGGGCTCGGGGCGGGCGGGCTGGGGAGCGTGCGGGGCGCGGCGGGCGCCGAGGAGTCTCCGCGTTAACCAGACACGGAGGCTGGAGGGTCCTGAGTTTGAAGCCTGGCGCGATGGGCGATGGTGGCCTGGCCCCGCCGGACTGAAATTGCTCTGAGGAAAGCTATCCCGCGCCCACCGGTGTCCACGTGATTTGAAAGCATATTAACGAAATGGAGACTTTGCACCTTTTTGGGTTCACCCGGGAAATAATCATCCTTCTTCCCGACGAGAGTCCTTTGCTGCACGCATGCCTGTGGAGCCTGTCCCGGGTCAGCCCCCTGAGCCCGAGGGGCTGCGGTCTCCTCCCCGCTCTTGTCAGTCTCATAAGAAAGATTTCGGGGGAGTGACAAACAGCAGCATTGCAGCAAAGCAAGCGAGTTTATTAAAAACTAGAGGCCTGCCCTGACCAGTTTGGCTCAGTGGCATTCGGACTGAAAAGTCCCGGGTTCAATTCCGGTCAAGGGCATGTACCCTGGTTGCAGGCGCATCCCTAGTGGGGGTGTGCAGGAGGCAGCTGATGGATGTTTCTCTTATCTATGTTTTTAACTATGTATTCCTCTCTATAAAAAATCAATTAAATACATTTTTTTTAAAAAAAGAACTAGAGGCCGATCCCTAGCTGCTGAGCTCCCCCCCTTTCCCCTCACCCCCAGCAGGCCCCGCCCCCTGGTCAAACTCCTAGTCAAGGGGACAATTTGCATACTTCTCTTCTTACATAAGAGTAGTATATTCTTACTGGCATATAGCAAAAGCAAGCAACTCAACTACCTGAGCAAACACCTGGTGGAGGGTCAGGGCGTTTTACCTTTCTCCCTGCAGGCTTCAGTTTCAGTTTCCCGGCCTGTATCTTGGGTAACAGGCTAGGTTTCAAAGTCCCCTTCTACGCTGTTGTGGCTCATCTTGGGATGTTTGCCCATACAACCGGTCATCGTGTTTGGCAAGTCCTAAGGCAGCTGACATCTCTAGTGGGTGAGCTAAAGCTCCCCCTTCTTTCTCCTTTCCCCCCTTTCCTGGCCTCACAGCCCCCAAGTGATCTGTCCTTGGGTATAGCTGGCACAAATGCTGTTTATGGGGTCTTCGTTCTCTGTTTTCTAGGCCAGGGTATCTGAGCTATGTGTTCTCTGGATTGGGAGGAGAGGAATTAACCACTTGCTCTCAAGTGTCCTTAGTTGGGATTCACAAGCTGGCCGCACATTGCCCAAACTGTCTGGCCTTGTTTGATTTTCTCGTCTCAGTTTCCCCATCCTACCTGCCCAGGAGTTTCCTGGCTTCTGACTGTCCTGCCTCATGTCCTTTCACTCAAGCACACTTCTGTGGTGTCGGCGCTGAGGCTTGTAAGGACTAAAACACTTAATCTATAAGAATAAAAATGTAATATGCTAATTAGACCAGACAGCCTTCCAGACAAAGCCGGGGCTGGGAGGGAGGCCCAGGTGCTGGGTGCCAGAGCCCGTGCCGGCAGCAGGAGAAGGAAGGTCCACTCTTGCACGAATTTTGTGCATTGGGCCTCTAGTTAATAAATAAATGAATGTGCCGAGACCGGTGTGGCTCAGTGCATAGAGTGTCGGCCTACGGACTGAAGAGTCCCGGGTTCGATTCCGGTCAGGGGCATGTATCTTGGTTGCGGGCACATCCCCAGTAGGGAGTATGCAGGAAGCAGCTGATCGATGTTTCTCCTTCATCGTGTTTCTAGCTTTCCGTCCCTCTCCCTTCCTCTCTGTAAAAAAAAAACAAAACAGTAAAATATATTTTAAATAAATAAATGAATGAGGAAATATTTTTTAAAAAATCCTAAACACCTGTGGCCTGACCACTGCAGTTTGGGTACATGACAGAATGGGAGTCCTCCGAGACGAGTGCTAGCTCGTCCTGTTTGAAATGCTCCGGACTCAGCGGAGACCGGTGTGGCTCAGTGGATAGAGCGGAGGACTGCGGACTGAAGGGTCCCGGGTTCGATTCCAGCAAGGGCATGTACCTTGGCTGCGGGCACATCCCCAGTAGCTGATCGATGTTTCTCTCTCATCGATGTGTCTGACTTTCTATCCCTCTCCCTTCCGCTCTGTGAAAAATCACTAAAATATAAAAAAATAATAATAAATACATGAAATGCTCTGGATTCAGCTGGTTCCCAGGTTTCCTCTGGCTTCAGGATGGTGAGCCAGGTCCCGCCAGTGCGGTGCAGGTGCGGGCGGCATCCAGCGCACCCAGGGCTGTCAGCTCAGCTCCTGGCCAGGCCCACATTGTGGGCTTGAGTCCCAGTGTTGGGGGGGGGAGATGGGGGGGGCTGTAAGAGCCAGCCCATTGATGTTTTGGCCCAATGGTGTTTCTCTCCCTCCTCTCTCTCGAAAACTCAATTTTAAAATCTTAGAAGTTAAAAAAAAGGCACTGGGAGGCAGGATAGTAAGAAGCCAGAAAAATCTTTGGCAAGTGGAACAGGGAACTGAGACAGATGGCTGAACAAACTGGCCTCAGCCGGCCCTGGACGCACCCTACGCCTTCCCCACTGCAGGAGCACCCCTTTAGGCATTAAGCCCTCGGGACCCGGAGGCTTTGCCTTTTTATTATTATTATTATTGATTTTTTACAGAGAGGAAGGGAGAGGGATAGAAAGCCAGAAACATCGATGAGAGAGAAACATCGATCAGCTGCCTCCTGCACACACACACACACACACACACACACACACGCACGCACACACACACGCACGCACACACTCACACACACACACACCCACACACACACTCACACTCACACACACTCACACGCACACACACGCACACACACGCACACACACCCACTGAGGATGTGGCCGCAGCCAAGGTACACACCCTTGACCGGAATCGAACCTGGAACCTTTCAGGTGTTCTATCCACTGAGCAACACCGGTTTCGGCTGAGGCTTTTCTAATCAGCACCAAGTAATCTTAGGAACAAAGACTCAGGTCAACTGACCACGGAGACAGTTTGGGTCACACCGGAGATAACATCTAGGCCTCGGCTGTGTTTCAGCTCCAGGCCCAGAAAAGCTGCAAAACCAGAAGAAAGCAACACCAAGGCTGGCCTCGGGACCAGATGCAATGAGCAATGGCCCCCACCCGAGCACCGTGACCTTGAAAGGATACACTTGGAAAGTGATGAATATTCTATTGAGATCTTCCTGAGCTCTGGCTGGTGTGCTCAGTGGACAGAGTGCTGGCCGCAGACTGAAGGGTCCCTCCTTTTCCTCCCTCTCCCTCTCTCTCTGTCTCTCCCTTTATCTCTCCCTCCCTCCATCTCCTCCTCTCTCTCCCTCTATTTTCTCTCTCCCTCCCTCCCTTTCCCTCTCTCCCTTTATCTCTTCCTCCCTCCATCTCTTCCTCTCTCTCCCTCTATTTTCTCTCTCCCTCCCTCCCTTTCCCTCTCTCCCTTTATCTCTCCCTCCCTCCATCTCCTCCTCTCTCTCCCTCTCTTTTCTCTCTCCCTCCCTCCCTTCCCCTCTCTCCCTCCCTCTCTCTCTGTCTCTCCCTTTATCTCTTCCTCCCTCCATCTCTTCCTCTCTCTCCCTCTCTTTTCTCTCTCCCTCCCTCCCTTTCCCTCTCTCCCTTTATCTCTTCCTCCCTCCATCTCTTCCTCTCTCTCCCTCTCTTTTCTCTCTCCCTCCCTCCCTTTCCCTCTCTCTCCCTCCCTCTCCTTCTCCCTCTGTATCTCCCTTTATCTCTCTCTCCCTCCATCTCTTCTTCTCTCTCCCTCTCCCTCACTCCCTCCCTCTCTCTCCTTCCCTCCCTCTCCTCTCCCTGCCTCTGTCTCTCCCTCTCCTTCCCTCTTTCTCCTCTCCCTCCCTCCCTCTCTTCCCCTCCCTCTCTTCCTCCCCCTCCCTCACTCTCCCACCCCTTCCCTTCCCCTCCCTCTCCCTCCCTCCCCCCTCACATGCATGCCCCTCCTCCACCTTCTTTCTTTCCTTGGCCCTCCCTCAGCTTTTCTCTCCCCGGGCGCCCTTTTGTGAGTTGGTAACACTGCAGGAGCCAAGGGCCATGTAGGCATCGCTGGGACAGGAGCTGCTAGACAAAGCAGTTCTTCCGAGCACAGTCCCCTCCAGGAGCGGACCGGCACCCCGGCTCAAACAGCACCCCTGCCACAAAGGAGCAGTGAGCCCCAACATGGGAGCCTCCAGGAGCCTCAGAGGACTTACAGCCTCACTGAGCAGCCCCCCGGCGAGCTGCCTGCCGGTCAGTAACATCTATAATAATCCTATCTAATAAAAGAGTAATATGCAAATTAACTGTTACTTCGCAATAAAGATGACTGTGTCCACAGCCAATAAGGAGGGAATATGCAAATTGATGCCACAAAGATGGTGGCACTGGCCAGAGCCAGGAAGCCTGCCAGAGCGGGCGGGAGGCTCGGCATCCTTTGTTGCCCCAGTGACGAAGGAGGCCAAGCTGGGGTCACCCCAGCCGGCTTCATGGCCGCTGCCCAGACCAAGCCATAGCGGCATAGCTGAGGCAGAGGCAGTTAGGGGCAATCTGCCCAGGAGGGGTGGGCAGTTGGGGGTGATCAGGCCAGTGGTGAGGGAAGTTGGGGGTGAGTAGGACAACAGGGTGGGGACAGTTGTGGGCGAGCAGGCTGGCAGGGGGGGCAGTTAGGGTTGATCAGGCTGGTGGTGGGGCAGTTGAGGGCAATCAGGCCAGTGGTGGGGGAAGTTGGGGGTGAGTAGGACAACAGGGTGGGGACAGTTGTGGGCGAGCAGGCTGGCAGGCAGAGTGGTTAGGGGTGATCAGGCAAGCAGGCAGGTGAGCAGTTAGAAGCCAGCAGTCCCAGGTTGTGAGAGACAATTTTTAAAATTCTGTATGAAGGTTAAAATAAGGATCAGACAAATAGTTAATTAATTAAAAAATAAAATATTGGTCAGAGAAAATAAAATCTGACTGGTCTAAGTCAAGCACAACGTGGCCCCTCCCCTCCCCACATCATTTTCTTCCAGCCTCCTGCCCCCTCCCCGTCTCCTGCCCCCAAAGACCCCGGGGACTTGGACCTTTCCCCCTCTCTCCAGCCCCTCCCTGGCCCGCCCCGTGTTAAAAAATAGATAAATCAAGCACAATGTGAAATAGCTACCAAATTTAGGGGGGTTGCTTGGGGTGTTCTATTAAAAAAGGAGCTATTAAAGTTGTCACCAGGCAGCTTTATGTCCTCATAGCAACGGAAACAGAAGGGTCACAGCCAAAGCTGCCTCCCTGCAGGGAGGCGTAGCCGTCCCTTCTGCGCACTCTGTGGCGGCTCCCACAGACCTACAGGGACCCGTCTTCCCTTACCCTGAACAGTGCGTCCCGGGGGCCTCCGGAAAGAGCCCCCTCACCTGCCATTCTGTCGGTGTCGCTTACGCAGCCGTCGCCTGCTGTGGACACAGGGTGTCCCAACCTTGGCTCTAGTCAATAATGCCGTAACTGCCGAGCCCGGTGTTGGCTCGTGGACAGAGCAGGCAGCTCACCGGGGGGCCGCTCAGTGAGGCTGCAGCTCCTCTGAGGCTCCTGGAGGCTCCCATGTTGGGGCTCACGGCTCCTTTGTGGCAGGGGTGCTGTTTGAGCCGGGGTGCCGGTCCGCTCCGGGAGGGGACTGTGCTCGGAAGAACTGCTTTGTCTAGCAGCTCCTGTCCCAGCCATGCCTACGCGGCTCTTCTCGGCTCCTGCAGTGAAGACTCTCTTATGTTCCCACAACTTTTTTACTCTTTTGGTGTCAAAATGCACATTTATTTAAAAACATTCCTGAATGCACAGGAGCGATCAGTCATATATTTTCCCAAGCAAGGAGGCACTAATTAGGAGGGGATTTCAACAACATATGTATACATTTAAAAAAGTGCACGTGAAAGCATTGTAAATCTCTGATGTGAAAGTTTTATTTTTTTTTAAATATATTTTATTGATTTTTTACAGAGTGGAAGGGAGAGGGATAGAAAGTCAGAAACATCGATGAGAGAGAAACATCAATCAGCTGCCTCTTGCACGTCCCCCACTGGGGATGTGCCCGCAGCCAAGATACACGCCCTGGACCGGAATCGAACCCGGGACCCTTCAGTCCGCAGGCCAACGCTCTATCCACTGAGCCACACCGGTTTCGCTCTGATGTGAAAGTTTTAAAGTTTTAAGAAAAGTGGACGCTTAAGAGACAAAGCATTTTGGAAAAAGAGACCGTTTCAGGACTCGTCAAAGAATTATCAGCACCTCCAAACATGTATGTTAGGTACAAATCTATCTCCCAGGTTTGCAAAGGCATAACATAGTTATTTTGTACCGACAATCGTTGTGAACCATCGCGTTTGCAGAGTATAGACACTGACAGGAAGCAGATGTTTTCCCCTGCAGCTGAGGCTTGCCACCGTCACCGCGCCCCACACCCCCTCGTGTTCTCCGCCAAACACCTGGCGTCCCGGGGGCCCAGGCCCCGGCACAGGCGCCCGGACCGACAGCACGGACGTCAGGTTGACGCCCGAACGGGGCATTGCTGGGTTGACGGGATACCCGGGCACGGTTCGGAGGGCGATCGCCACGTTTCCTCCACGCGGTTTGTAGCGCTAGTGTGTTCCCTGCAGCGGTGTAGGGGGACCCTGCTTCCTCCTGAGACCGCTGTGTGCCGAGCTAGTCATGGATCAGATCCCAGAGCAATTGTATTTTATTTTTAATACATTTTATTGATTTTTTACAGAGCGGAAGAGAGAGGAATAGAGAGTCAGAAACATCGATGAGAGAGAAACATCGATCAGCTGCCTCCTGCACACCCCCCACTGGGGATGTGCCCACAACCAAGGTCCATGCCCTTGACCGGAATCGAACCCGGGACCCCTCAGTCCGCAGGCCGACGCTCTGTCCACTGAGCCAAACGGGTCTCGGCCCTCAGAGCAATTTTAATGTTTATCGTCACGTTGTAAGGTCGGGCATCTTTCTACACGTATAAAAACTACATGTTGTGTGCGTGTGTGGGTGTGTGTGTGTGCTCCCTGCACATAGCTTTCGTCCCTTTCTTTCGCAATCCCTTTCTTTCAGTGAGAGTTAAGTATTAGAGAAACTAGCCCTTGGTGATATGAGTCTCAGGTATTTTTTCTCAGTTTGCCATTTGTCTTTTACTTTGTTTATGATGATTTATGTTACACAAAATTTTTATTTTTTTAAAGACTTTCTTTTGTTTAAATATATCTTATTGATTTTTTTAACAGAGAGGAAGGGAGAGGTACAGAAAGTCAGAAACATCGATGAGAGAGAAACATCCATCAGCTGCCTCCTACACACTCCCTACTGGGGATGTGCCCCCAGTCAAGGTACATGCCCTTGACCGGAATCGAACCCGGGACCTTTCAGTCCACAGGCCGACGCTCTATCCACTGAGCCAAACTGGTTAGGGCTGTTTGGAATTTCTTTTGGTGAAAGATGTGAGGTGTGAATCTAACTTTCCCCCCTTCATTACCCAGTTATCCTAACATTATTTATGGAATAGGCCACTTTCCTGCCCCCTTTGGAGTTAAAGTGTCCCTCTTATTGTGTACTGCCTTCTCTGCCCCTTTCTGTCCACTACAGATGGACTTTCTCTTTTGCCCCATCAGCCTCCTCCCTGTTCCTGCTCTGACACCAACGATTTCAGCTTCACATTGTGTTTAAACATCTGCTCAGGTGCGTTCTCTTCATTACTTTGCTCTTTTAGGGAGTTTCTGGCTACTTTTGCCTATTGTTACTTGTACATTTTTAAAAATATACTTTATTGGTTTTTTTGCAGAGAGGAAGGGAGAGGGATAGAAAGTCAGAAACATCCATCAGCTGCCTCCTGCACACCCCCTACTGGGGATGTGCCCGCAACCAAGGTACATGCCCTTGACTGGAGTCGAACCTGGGACCCTTCAGTCCACAGGCCGACACTCTATCCACTGAGCCAAACCGGTTTTGGCCTCTTTGTACATTTTTAAGTGAGTTTATGTCGTTCCCAAATTCCGAATGTTATTTTTTGGGGGATTGCTTTAAATGTATAGAATATCTTAGATTCTACAACATATGATATTTAATTGTCCTCTTCCAGACCTAATTGACGTTTCCCTTCAGCTACTGGGCTTTACGCCTTTGGTAAGGGAGTAAAGGATCTTCTTTTTTTAAAAAATATGTTTTTGTAAAAAACTGATTTGAGAAAGAGAGGAAGGTAAAGAGAGAGGGGGTCGGGGAAATCAATGTGAGCGAGAAACATCTGTCAGTTGCCTCCTGTTCTCGCCCAACCAGAAACGAACGGCGGCCCGGGAGGGGCCCTGCCTGACCTGCCTGGATGGGGACCCAAAGGGGGCCTTGGGTGCCCGCGATGACACTCCACCAAGAGCCACTGGACTGCAAACAGCGGCTGGCAGAGGCCTGTCTGGCATCAGAGCCCGTCCTTCCGATGGCACAGAGTTCCCTCCGGGCTCCCAGGTCCCCGTGTGAAACTCCACCCGCTGTTGCCCCAAACTCAGCCGGTCCTCCTCCTGAGCTAACTGGGCACAGCACGCAGATCCGGGGAGACAGGTCCACCCTCCTCCAGGACACGCCTCCCACGCCGGGAGCCGGGAGCCAGGAGCCGGGAGCCAGGAGCCAGGAGCCAGGAGCCAGGAGCCAGGTGCCAGGAGCCGCCCGGTGCTGTGGCCTCAGCCTGGGAACTCTGCGGGAAGCCAGGAGGTCAGGGCTGTCTCAGGACTGACCTCCGGGCCTCACCCGCCGCAGCCTTCTCGAGGCTTCATGTCTGGCTTCCTGGGCTCCGGGCTGAGAGCAGGGCTGGCAGTGCGGCTGATCGGTTTCAGTTCCTGGCTCCGCTGGCTCAGCCCGCACCCCTCAGGGTGGGGTCGGAGAGAAAAGCAGGCACGTGACCCAGCAGGCCCAGTGGGAACCCTCAGAGCACCCAGGGACGGGCACCCTCCCGCACTCCTCCCCCCCTGCAGCGGTGAGGACCGCAGTGGCTCCCGCGCTGGGGCCCACGGGGCGATGCCCCCGTCCTGACTCACTGCTGGCCCTCAGGGCAGCGGCCCCGGTTCACTGGGTGGCCTGTGGCGCCCACTCCCTGGGAGGAGCCAGTCAGAGCTGTCATCTCCACGGCGGTGCAGATGGCCCTGGGAGGGAGGAAGAAGACGCCGTGAATTCCGTTTTCCTCATAGCTTCCTCCATTTCCTCTTATGACATACACGTATAGTTGGTCTTCAACTGAAAACACCGATTTCCTCTTTTATAAAACACTAGTGGCCCAGTGCACGACATTCATGCACAGAAGGGGGGTTCCCTCAGCCCAGCCTGCACCCTCTCCAATCAGGGACCCCTTCGGGGATGTCTGACTGTTGGCAGTCAGAGATGTCTGACTGTTGGCAGTCGGACATCCCTCTCGCAATCTAGGAACACTGGCTCCTAACTGCTCACGGGCCTGCCTGACTGATCGTCCCTAACCCCGCTGCCTGCCTGATCACATCTAACCACCTCTGCCTGCCTGTCTGATCACCCCCTAACTGCTCCCCTACCAGCCTGATTGCCCCTAAGTGCTCCCCTGCTGGCCTGATTGCTCTTAACTGCCTCTGCCTTGCTCCACACCTGGGACCCAGGCTTCCCTCCTCTGCTGGCCTGGTCACCCCTAACTGCCCTCCCCTGCAGCCTTGATCGCCACCAATTACCCTCCCTTGCAGGCCTGGTCCCCCCAACTGTTTTCCCCTGCTGGCCTGATCGCCCACAACTGCCCTTCCCTGCTGGCCATCTTGGGGTGGCCAACTTGTGTCCACATGGGGGCAGCCATCTTATGTAGGAGTGATGGTCAATTTGCATATCACTCTTTTATTAGATAGGATACAATGTATGTTGGGACTCAGGTAAGTTACTATAGCACATAGGCTTATGGATACTGGGGTTGGTACAGGCTTCACTTTTTAAATATATATTTTATTCATTTTTTACAAAGAGGAAGGGAGAGGGATAGAAAGTCAGAAACATCAATCAGCTGCCTCTTGCACACCCCCTACTGGAGATGTGCCCGCAACCAAGGTACATGCCCCTGACCGGAATCGAACTTGGGACCCTTCAGTCCACAGGCTGATGCTCTATCCACTGAGCCACACCGGTCTCAGCCCAGGCTTCATTTTTACTGATGGGTGCATGATCCAAACTGTTTGTATAGCCCTGGCCAGTGTGCTCAGTGGTCAGAGCGTCGCTCGAGGGTTCGATTCCTGGTCAGGGGCATGTACCTGGGTCGCAGATTCAATTCCTGACCCCGATATGGACGTGCTCAGGAGACAACCAATCAGTGTGCCTCTCTCACATCTCCATCTTGCCCTCTCACTCTCTCTAAAATCAACGGGAAAACACCCTAAGATCAGGATTTACTACACCAACAAAAACAAGATGTCTGTTTATGGAAGTCACAGAGGTGGCAGAGATGGTGGTTGCTACAACGTGAAGAGGTGTTTTCCATTGGTATTCCCACTTTACAGATGGAAAAACTAGGACACTCAGTAAGTTCCCAGGCTAGCGTGTGGGGAAGCTGGTTGTCAAACCCAGGCCAGCTGACGACAGAGCCTATATCCTCAACTACCGTAGTACACACTGATAAAAGAAGAGATTGAATGTACTCTGTATTCGTAAGACTGTTTCTTCCTTTAAATATATATTTTTATTGATTTCAGAGAGGAAGGGAGAGGGACAGAGAGCTAGAAACATTGGTGAGAGAGAAACATCAACCAGCTGCCTCCTGCACACCCCGCACTGGGGATGTGCCCACAACCAAGGCATGCGCCCTTGACTGGAATCAAACCTGGGACCCCTGAGTCCGCAAGCGATGCTCCATCCACTGAGCCAAACCGATTTTGGTGACATTTCTTTCTTTAAATATATATTTTTATTGATTTCAGAGAGGAAGGGAGAGGGGGAAAGAGATACAAACATCACAGATGAGAGAGAATCATTGATCAGCTGCTTCCTGCGCGGCCCCTATTTGGGATTGAGCCTGCAACTTCAGCATGTGCTCTCGACCGGAATCCAGCCAGGGACCCTTCAGCCCTCAGGCCGAGCTGTCCCCGGAGTCACAGCCGCCAGATGGTAAGACCTTCTGTGTTCTGTGAGAAACAGGGGTGTGTTGTTGGAGCCTGGCCCTGCCCTGTAAGATTTCGCTGAAAAGCCAGCTGGTGTGCTCAGTGTTTGAGCGTGTCATGCCCAGATTTCATGGTCCCCAAAGACCACCAGGGAGCCGAGCCCGATGCAGTAGTTTAGAGCCTTTATTACAAGCCCGGGCTTGGCTCTCTGCCCCCACCGCAGCAGCGGCAGGAAGCAAAAGAGAAAGAATATCCCTGAGCCTGACGATTTTACAGGGGGGCGGGGCCAGATGCGAACCACTGAGCTGGCTGATTCCAATTGGTCGGGTGAGGGCTGGAGCTGGTGACGCAAATAATCCCTAACGCATGTGACCTGTCCTTTGCTCTTGATTGGGGCTCAAGCGCACAGTCTTTCGGGATTGGCTAATTCAAAGGGAGGGGTTGGTCTTTGTGATTTCAAGATGGCAGCCCCCAGGCGAGTTTACACATCACGCGGCCCACATGGTGGCTGCCGAGTCACACAGTCCAAAATGGCGGCTGTCTTTGCAGTCCCGCTCTGCCCTTCCAAGCGTTGACCTATGGACCTCGAGGTCACGATTCAGTTCCCGGTCAGGGCACATGTCCGGGTTGTGGGTTTCATCCCCAGTGTGTGGTGGGGGAGGCCGTTGATCGGTGATTCTCTCTCATCATTGGTGTTTCTCTCTCTCTCCCTCTCCCTTCCCCTCTGAAATTGATAAAAATACACAGTCTACATAAAATAAAAGCTGTTGAGCAAAAAATAAAAATATATACGTAACAAACAAAAAGATTTCTCTTAAATAAGAAAGGATTAAATTATATATGGTATTCTCAGAGACCATTAAGTTGTTTTAGACACTGGAGGAAAAAAATGAAAAACAAAATTTGTAAATCCAAATACAGATGTAAGCACTACCTTTCATGGCATGATAGCTACTGACGCTATAAATAAGCAATTAGGTTTTTAAAAATTAATCTTTGTTGTTGTGAGTGTTCCATGTTCCCTTTCCTCCCCCATTGACCCCGTCCAGCCCACTCCTACCCCCGGCCTTCAGCACCGTGGTGTGTGTCCATGGGTTACCTTAGATGTGCACATATGCGCCCAAGGCCTTTGGTTGGTTACCTCCCACCCACCCGCCCTGCCCGCCTTCCCTCCTTCCCTCTGAGATTGCGCACCCTGTTCCTGCTTCCTCCCCCCGGATGGCCAGTTTGTTTTGTTCCTTAGATTCCACAAATGAACGTGATCACGTGACTCTCGTCTTTCTCAGACTCACTTATTTCACTTGGCACGATCCTCTCCAGGTCCCCGTATGCCGTTTCAAAGGGTGAGAGATTCTATTTTTTTTACTGCTGCATAATATTCCATGGTATAAACGTACCACAGCTTTTTACCCACTCATAAGCAATTAGTTTTGCTGTAAAATTTGGCAGATGGAACACTTATACCTACCCAAATGTTAACTGTTTTTTAAAAACATATTTTATTGCTTTTACAGAGAGGAAGAGAGAGGGATAGAAAGTTAGAAACATTGATGAGAGAGAAACATGGGGATGGGCCCGCAGCCAAGGTCCACGCCCTTGACCGGAATCGAACCTGGGACCTTTCAGTCCACAGTCTGACGCTCAATCCAATGAGCCAAACCAGTTTTGGCCATGTTAACTATTTTTAAAAATGTATATTTTATTGATTTTTTTTACAGAGAGGAAGGGAGAGGGATAGAAAGTCAGAAACATTGATGAGAACGAAAACATCGATCAGCCGCCTCCTGCACACCCCCCACTGGGGATGTGGCAGCAACCAAAGTACCTGCCCTTGACCAGAATCGAACCTGGGACCTTTCAATCCGCAGACTGACACTCTATCCGCTGAGCCAAACTGGCTAGGGCTAAATGTTAACTATTAACGAGCACATAGTTATCTCCTCAGAACCTGGGTTGTAGGTAATGCACGGTATGTTACAGAGGATTTATAATCCTCCACTTTAATATTTAAAATTGTAGTGGCCAAACTTGCAAATGTTTTCAAAGTTGTCCCAACACCCAAAAACAATTCCCATGTGAGTTTTAACACCTGTTTGTATAACTGTCACTAGAGGCTGGTGCACGAATTTGTGCACAGTGGGGTTCCTCGGGGTGGCCTGTGGGGATTGGACGCCAGCTTGTGCCCCCAGCCTCACAGCCCCAAATTGCACCCTCAGCCTCACAGCCCCGGAGTCCCACCTGGCACCCCACCTTGCCCTGGCGCCGCCCACTTTCCGGCTCCACCATCCCACCGAGGTCCCCCTCTTCCTGGGGCCCATCAGGGCTGGCAGCGTCTCCCCCTAGTGGTCAGTGCACATCATAGCGAGCTGTCGAACCCCCTGGTGTAAGGACTGCCCGAGGGGACAATTGGCATATTAGGCTTTTGTTATACAGGATGATATCTAGCCACACCTTCGGTGCTTATTTCTAGCCCTTATTTGGGGAACCATGTGACTCCGTGCTCCCCAGACCCTCTGTTGGGACTAATGACATGAAGGCTGCCCGCGCACAAACTAGGAAGTAGCAGGATGTTAGAACTTCATCCATTGTTCGTCAGGCCCCACCCGTCTGCGGAGAGGACAGGCAGGACAGCAGGCGTCGCTGGGCCCGGGGAGGGACTCCACGGCACAGGCGGGTCTGGGAGGCCGCCCGCAGCAGAGGGGCGCCCGGCCAGGACTCCAGGTGGGTGGCTGGCAGAGGACACACAGGCTTGGAGACAGTGGGTGACATGCTGCCAGGCTGGGGGGGTCTGTGCCTGGGGAGGGGTCACTTTAATGGGCAGCGAGGTGTGCACAGGGGCAGAGGCCCCGGAAGGAGTGAGGTTCCCCTGAGAGCTTTTGGGGCACAGAGGCTCCGTGACCGCTGATTGGCCTGTTAACTGCAAGGTGCTGGCGAGGTCAGCGTGGGACATGCCTAAGGGGACGGCTGTGAGCTGGACACCGGCGTTTCTCAGGCAGCTGAGCGCGCAAACACGTGACTCTACTGGGCAGGCGTGCACTCACTCTGATGACCCTGCAGCCCTCTGCTGAGCGGGTTACTGTTTCCAGAAAAGATCTTAGTTCTAAAATGTGGCGCTGAAACATACTCTAAAGGCATGCGTGTAAAAGGTTAAAAATAGTATTCGATCGGATTTGAGAGAAACAGGCTGGGCAGACCCGGCTGTCTATGCTGACGAAGAGAATGACTCTTCCTACTTCAGCTTAGACTCTGTGCGATCGTCAGATGATATATTAACTTTATTTTCTTTACGTAAGTTGAGAAGACACGTGTAATTCAGTCCACATATACTACAAGGCCTTTGGGGAGTGGGGCTTGTTGCGCAGCAGGAAATGACCGAAGTCCGCGTCCCAGGGGAGGAGCGAGTCTGCAGAGCCGGCCTGGCCGCCCCCCGCGCGGCCTCTGCCGCCGGAGACTCCGGCCAGGGACGCAGCCGTCCGAGGTCAGCATTCCAGATGCTCCAGAAAGTCGCCCTCCACACACGCCTCCAGCTGCTTCAAGACCCTCGGGCTGTGGGCGACAGGGCCCCCCGCGAGGGGCGGCTCTGGGGGGTCGGCGGGCGGCCCGCTTCGGGCTGTGAAGGCGCGGTTGAGCGTCCAGAAGAAGGGCAGCAGCTCCCGCAGGCTGGCCACGGAGCGCTGGCGCAGCAGGGGGAACCCGCTCTTGGCCGCGACCTCATCGGAGCAGCCGACCTCCTGCAAGACCAGACACCAGAGGAGAGACTCGGGGGCTGCACAGCCGAGGCCGGAGCCAGGGGAAGTGCGGGCGGGCGGGCGGCCCGAGACGGCTCTTCACGCCCCGCCTGGCAGCGCCACAGGCAGCTGCAGACACGCACACGCTCGGCCTTCGGGCCACTCTCCCACCCCATGTCCCCGCCACCCCCGAGGCCCTTCCTCCGAGCGACCAGCGCGGCTCCGCGGCCGGGCCGGAGAGTGGCCTCCAAGTGAAGACTAGGGATGGAGCCCGTGACCGCCTCCACGTTCTGACACTCAGACTCGCTGGGAAAACGATCCCACGCGACTAGAATCCGGTGGCGTGCCCACGTGCTTCCCTCAGCCTTTCTCCGTCCCCCAGGAGCAGGCGTTTTGGCAAGGAAAACACCTACCCCGTATTTTAGCTTCAGGAGCCCCAGAATCCGCACGGCGTGGGGGGTGCACTCCTGCTGGGCCTCCTCCAGCTCGGCCGGCAGGGCGGGGCCCTCGGTGTCCACTTCGGGGACGAATGCCCAGCGGTACCTGCGGGGGGGAGGCAGGTCGGCACGCTGCTCGGAGCCTCCTGGACACAGTGTTCTTTTCTCGTTTTTCATGTGTTTTATTGATTTTCACGGACAGGCAGGGAGAGGGACAGACAGCAGGAGACACCGATGAGAGAGAAACACCGATCAGCTGCCTCCTGCACACCCCCCACTGGGGATGTGCCCGCAGCCAACATACATGCCCTTGACTGGAATCGAACCCGGGACCTTTCAGTCCGCAGGCCGACGCTCTATCCACTGAGCCACACCGGTTTGGGCGGCATAACATTCTTGAGCTAAAATCTTGTGCAGTTCCCTGGGTAGAGCGTACAGCCCAATGGCCTCCATGTGCTGCAGAACTGTACATCCGTCACCATAACCATCCGTCACCATAACCATCCGTCACCATAACCAATCTTGCCCTCACGCCCTCAGGCCCCCACCCGCCCCCAATCCAGGCAGCCATTCAGACAGTTTCTCTCTCCCCCTGCAGCGTCTTCCTCTGGGCACTTCAGAGTGAGGGGGATCACAGGGTACGGGTCTGGTGGCTGGCTTCCTTCCCTCACACGTGCTGTCAGGGTCCCCGCGTGGCGGCAGGTGCCAGTGCTTCGTCCGTATTTGCCACCAAAAGGCCCCGCTGCACGACAGGCCTCCTGTCACCTCCCACTCGTCACTGGTGGGCAGTGCGGGTGTCTCCTTCCTTCGCCCGTTATGAATGATGTTCTATGCATATTTATGCACATCGGAACCCGCTTTTTTATTTTTATTTATTTTTTATATATATATTTTATTGATTTTTTACAGAGCAGAAGGGAGAGGGATAGAAAGTCAGAAACATCGATGAAAGAGAGACATCGATCAGCTGCCTCCTGCACGCCCCCTACTGGGGATGTGCCCACAGCCAAGGTACATGCCCCTGCCGGAATCGAACCTGGGACCCTTCAGTCCACAGTCCGACGCTCTATCCACTGAGCCAAACCGGTCTCGGCAGAACCCGCTTTTTTAAAAGTCTTTCTTTTTAAGAACAGTTTTAGGCCGAAACCGGTGTGGCTCAGTGGATAGAGCGTCGGCTTGCAGACTGAAGGGTCCCAGGTTTGATTCCGGTCAAGGGCATGTCCCTTGGTTGTGGGCACATCCCCAGTAGGAGGTGTGCAGGAGGCAGCTGATCG
Organism: Antrozous pallidus; assembly: GCA_027563665.1. Classification (NCBI taxonomy): domain Eukaryota; kingdom Metazoa; phylum Chordata; class Mammalia; order Chiroptera; family Vespertilionidae; genus Antrozous; species Antrozous pallidus. The sequence continues at coordinate 3,279,161 of CM050514.1, read as the reverse complement.
ATGTCTCTCTCTCATCGATGTTTCTGACTCTCTATCCCTCTCCCTTCCTCTCTGTAAAAAGTCAATTATATATATATATATATATATATATATATATATATATATATTTTGTTTTTAAAGAACAGTTTTAGGTTCACAGCAAAGCTGAACAGAAAGGCAGAGTTGCCAAGCACCCCTGTCCCCCCAGGCATGGCCTCCCCACGCTGGAGCGGGGCACACCTGACAATCGGTGACCCTGCACGGAGGTCACCACCCCCCGGGGCACGGTTCAGGGCTCCCTCTCACTGCTGCTAGGCATCCGAGGGTCTGGACTAATGCACAGTGACACGTGCCATTGCTTTTTTTTTTTTCTAAATACATTTTACTGATTTTTTACAGAGAGGAAGGGGGAGGGATAGAGAGTTAGAAACATCGATGAGAGAGAAACATCGATCAGCTGCCTCCTGCACACCTCCAACTGGGGATGTGCCCGCAGCCAAGGTACACGCCCTTGACCGGAATCGGACCTGGGACCCTTTAGTCCATAGGCCGACGCTCTATTCTCTGAGCCAAACCGGTTAGGGCTGTAAAAATCTATATTTACAAAAGGCTAATATGCTAAGTGTTCCTCCACCTATCTGACCAGTCACTATGATGTGCACTGACCACCAGGGGGCAGATGCTCAACGCAGGAGCTGCTGTGACACGCACAAGGAAATGGCATCGTGGACCTGGCCCCCACAAAGCAGCCCTTGGCTTCCCCCAAGTGGGACACAGGCCGCACCACCACCCCGAGCGACACCCCACCAAATCGCAGACAATGCTGCTGAGACCCCATGGCACAAAATGTGGTCCACGGACCAGACCGGCCCTAAATGATTGCTGTGGGCGCCAGGTAATGACATCACGTAGCAATGCCTGGCTTCCTCTCCCTAGCAACTAGCCTCCTTGGAGTCTCTTCAGCCCAGGAGCATGACTTGCTCTCCAGCCAGGGGAGGCCATTGAGCCTGCTGGTCCAGATTACCAACAGCAGAGGTTTTGGGGATTTGGCTCACAGTAGTGTGTTATGGGCGTGTGTGTGCTGCGGCGTCTCCTATGCTGACAGGAAAGACCCTCCGTCTTCTAAGAGGACACGTGGTCTTAGCCGACTTACGTCTGAAACAAGGGCATCTGGTCAGGTGGGAAAGAAAGTGCCGTGTCCAGGAATTTGCAAGCTGATAAATAGAAGGTGAGTTCACTCTGGGGCATCTCCCCCATTGAGGGCCCGTTTGCATCAGGAACTGATACTTTCGTCTTGTTGATTTTGTTGCTGTTTCTATAAATGTGCAAAGAAACTCGTTAGAAGCTCATTCGAATCTGCTGCAGTCCCTTTGTGGCCGCAGCTGTAACAGAGTGAAGTGCTGGGACCCTCTGACTCCATCTGTTCAAGAGGCTTCGTCTGCCTGGCCTCAGGCAAACAGCTTTCTGCGCGCAGACACAGGAGTCGTCAGAGGAATTCTGCTTGTGGCTTGAGTTTCACAAAAACGGCCCCTATCGGAGACGGCCTCTCCCAGGAGGTAAGGGAGCATGCACTGTTTATCAAAGACCTGCAGAACCTATGGTCTACAGACCACGCACAACCTCTCCCCACCCCACGCCTGCGGCTGTCAGTCACCTCTGCCCCTCCCACCTGCCCATCCCTTGACGTAAAAGAAGCCTGAACTCTGCACTCTCTTAAGATGAAGTTCAAGTGCCATTAAGTCCCATCTCCTAGACTGATCCTGTCTTGATCAATAACCTTTCCTTCCTCCAAACTGATGTTTTGAGCTATGGCCTCACGAAGCACACCAACTTAGGACTGGTATCATAATGCCCATAAAAAAGGTTTTTTTCCTTTTAAGAAATTATCAGAATAGCTGGCCCTTTCACAAGAACTTCAAGAAAATGGTACTCAGCATGATGTTGGGTAACCCTACATTGTAGAGGGACGCCCACTAAACTCCACACATGTGCACAGCCCTTCCTTACCTCAATGATTCCTCATCCTCCTTCAGATCGTCCTCGAGCTGTATGAATGCCTGAATCTTGAAAATAAAATATGAATTCAAGTTACTATTCGAGAGAGATTAAACCTAGCTTAATGTTTAAAATTCACATGTCCATAAAAAATAGCAAATAGAGCAAAAAGAAACAAAAAACGAAACAAAAAAAAAACAACCAATCAACAAAATGAAAATAGACCCCAACGGTTAGAAAATCACAGGGCCGAAATGGCGTCCCTTGCGCTGAAGCCTGTGACATCCAACTTAGATTAACACCAGGAGTAGCTGGGGTCGCAACCTCTTCCAAACAATCTCAACCAACCAGTCTGGAATTTTCTGGGCAACACCAACGAGGTCATCTGTCACGAGGGCCCCCACGTTTTCCAAAAGAGCAAGCAATCTGCGTGACAGAGCCCCTCCCATTCCGAGTCCTGGAATCCTCTCTCTCCTAAGAGCCCCCGCCCTGCCCGGGTCTCGGCACTAAGCCTCTAACGACCAGGCGCAGCTCTGCCGGGGGCAGGAGGAGGCACCCCGAACAGATTCCCCTGGAAAGGGTGGCCTCCACTTGGTTTTCAGAGCTTCTCCATGCCTGCTATGTCTTTTAAAAAAATATATTTTACTGATTTTTCACAGAGAGGAAGGGGGAGGGATAGAAAGTCAGAAACATCGATGAGAGAGAAACAACGATCAGCTGCCTCCTGCACACCCCCTATTGGGAATGTGCCCGCAGCCAAGGCACATGCCCTTGACCGGAATCAAACTCGGGACCTCTCAGTCAGCAGGCTGACGCTTTATCCACTGAGCCACACCGGTTTCGGCTGCCTGCTGTGTCTTAAAGTTAACTAGCCCCAAATAATACTGATGCCAGAGAGCTATATGTTGGGGTAACAAATTCTGTTCCACTGTAACAGTGGTCGGCAAGCCGCAGCTCCGCAGTTTGCCGCTCTGTTGACTAACGAGTTTGCCGACCACTGGACTAGACTAAATGTCACCATGTAGTTGGAAGCTGTGAGGATTAGGCAATTGTGACACATTGTGTGCAAAGAGGTAAAGGGTGGTATATGACAGGGGTCGGCAAACTCGTTAACAGCTCCCGAGCCGCATGTGGCTCACAAGCCGCGGTTTGCCGACCCCTGCCCTTAACAGAATAATGCCTGCCGTTAACACTGCTGTACGGTCTACGTGGAAGCCGCTGAGAGAAGAAATGCTAAGAGTTCTCCTCACAAGGAAGCACGTCCTCTCCGTTTTGAATCCAGGTGAGACATGGAAGGGAACAGACTCCCGGGGGCGATCGCCTCTCCACACGGGTGAGTCAGCTCCTGTGCTGGACGCCTTGCACTCGTGTGCGCTATGCCCCTCACAGCTCCCTAGAGCCGGGAGACCCAGCCTGTCCTCCCTCCCGCGCTTCCCACACCCTTCTCCCCTCTCGGGACCCATGTCCCGGAGTCTAAGGGACTCCGAGTCTGGCAACCAGGGGAGCTCATCCTGGGCTCGACCCCAAACTTGTCGTCAAGGCCCCCTTTCCTCTGACTTCCCAGAGAGCCGCAGCAGCCCCGCCTCAGCGCCTCTGTGGCTTCTTATCCTCGGCCCTTCCTTGTTTTCCTGTCCCCGCCTCAGTAAACAAACCCTAAACAGCCCCCAAACTCTGTTGTTTGTGCGGTAACGGGGGGGCAGACCCCGGCCGCCAGGGGTGCCAGCAGCCGGGCCGGAGCCTCTCCGACGGGCCCGCAGCCGGAACTCGCCCGGCAGAGCGCCTGCCCACCCGGCAGCGAGCGACCGCGCGTGAAGCGGCGTCTGAGGCTCCGACGGCGCTCACCAGCTCGGAGACCATTATCGGCCACAGGGCAGTCAGGTGCTGGGCGGCTACTCTCAGCAGCAGGACTCTGAAAAACAGAAACATCTGAGCAGCAACTAGGGGGGTCTGTCCGACTCTGAGATTGTCCGCCAGGCGCTCTGAGGAAAGAAGATTGCAGACACGTCACGAGCTGCACTGGGGGGTTGCCAGCAGACAAAGAAGGGGCACCGTCCATGCCTCAACATCCCCCGACCGCCCAGGGGAGAAGCGGGTGCTGGGAACATGCCCGGGCCCCGGCACCCCGGCCTCCTCGCCCTTGGCCTTTGCTGAAGGAAGGGGTTCCCGTGGCTCTCGGCCCGCTGCCGCACTGGAGGAGGAAGGCATGGACTTTGGGCTCAAGCCGGAAAGCCACTAGCTGGCCAATGACCAGCCACGTTTTCCCCCAAGAGTCTGGCCCGGGAGGCGCAGACCAGAGCTGGTCCTGGTGAGGGCTGGGACCACCAGGCCATGCGGGTGGGGTGGCGGGGGACACTACATTCTGGTGGCGAGAAGGAGGAGGTGGACTGAGTGAACAAAACAGATTTATTCACTAAAGTGTGTACTGGACACTCAGGACAATTTTAACTCCTGCAGGGAAAACGATGTTATGAGTTCAACTCCCTCAAGTCTTTCCCACTTGTCTCCTGAAATGGTTGCTCGCGCGTGGTTTTCCCTGTCCCTTGAGGATTCTTAGGAACATAAACTGTCACCAGCAAACAGCTGGGCGACGGTCCTGCCGGTTACGACGCTCGAAGCGACACCCTTCTCTGTCCGAGCTCGCTCACTGGCGCTTTGTCGCCTTCGCAAGCACAAAGGACGTGCGCAGCTCAGACACCTGCCACGCACGCTGGCGTTCAGCGTTTCTGCGTCTCCCTCCTAACGGGAATTTAAAATCTAAACCCGTGAACCAACCAGCAGAAAACTGAAAGGCGAGGGCCAGGTGGCAGGACCGGCTAGGAAGCTGGGGACTCAGGAATGACCTGGAGGTGGTCCGTGGGGTTAAACTTTATTTTTTAAAATTTCGTGCCGGCCTGGGCACGGGCATCCCGCCGTGGACGCAGAGCGGCCGGGCAGGGCCCTGGGGGAGGGGCGGGCAGGGCGCCGTGGACCGGGGGAGCCGGGCTCGCCGCTCAAAGGGAAGAGTGTGGCTCCAGATGTTCCCAGTTCCCGGTCGGGGCCTTTGTGGGGCCCCTCCTTACCCTGGATGAGAGGCAGGTACAGGTGGTACTGGTCGAGCTCCCCGCTGAAGACGGCAAACGCCTGGCGCTTCAGCAGCACGGCCTTCTGCTCCGAACCCGGGAACAGCTTTAAGGAGCCGCTCTGCATGCCTGGAAGGCAAGGAAGCCGGGAGGTAAGAAACGTCGGAGACGTTTCCCGACCCCTCCTCCTGGAACTGAGCTGTCCGCCCCGGCGTGCGCCCCGCCCGGGCCCCGAACCGGTGACCTCCTGGCGCATGGCCATCAGCTCGAGCATGGGAGCCACGCTCGCTGGGCAAAATACGCCTTTAACGAGGCTCGGTGCTGCGGGGTTAGAAGACGGGAGGCACAGGCAAGTGCTCGGAAACTATGTAAACAACTTGTCGTGACTTTCCAACGCCTCCCTCCACCACAAAGCTGCAGAGCGCTTTGCTGACGCCCGCTGCCAACACACAGCGCTGCCAACACACAGCGCTGCCAACACAGAGCGCTGCCAACACAGCGTGCAAGGCGCCCTCGCTGGGCCTGCGCCCCGCGCTCGGCACAGCGCAGGCTGCGGCTCAGGGGGCCCGTGAAGGTGAGTGGGGCTCAACGACGAGGGCAGAGCCGACGACAGTGGCCTTGGCCCCTCAGAGTGTGACTTACGTGCAAGTAACAGAGAACTCACTCATTAAATCTTTAAACATTGTTTTCTCGTGAGTCAGCAGATGGTCAATAATGGACTTCCAACTGGATATCGGAAAAAGAGCGAAATCAGTGAGATACGCGAAAGATGGCAGTGCGATTAAAAGCATCAAGAAAAGACCAGGCGCCTTTAGGATCTATTAACAACCGCTTTCTGAGAAGCTCTGAAGGAGGAGGTTTGCCACGAGGGAGAGCAAGGCAAGGGCCTTCGTTTGCAAGCGTGGCCGGGAGTCGCCAGGGGGACGAGTAACAGGGAGCGGGGGCCCCAGCTCCCCACAGAAAACGGAAAACTGCCAGGCGCTGCCTTTCCCGGGGTGGCCCTGAATAGTTCACACTGGTGCTGACGGGAAGAATGGGGAGCAGTGAGGACAAATACGTGTCCTCCAGTGGGCTCCCCAAAAGCGAACAAGGTTATAGGGTGCAAGCCACCGTCTCTGGTGGTGGCAGGGCAAACTGCCGGGCCACACGAGGGAAGCTGAGTGGTCCCCACCCTGCCCCACTCACACAGACACGCGCCCTCCCGCCCCGCCCGCACGGACACGCGCCCTCCCGCCCCATTCACGCAGACACGCGCCCTTCTGCCCCACATCTCCGGGACCCGGGCCGTCCGGGCAGGCCGGGCGCTGCAAGGTCAGTGGGTGTGAGGGGGGACGGGGGCCAAGGACGGGCAGTCCCAATAACCCCTGATTACAAGACACCAGAGCGCGGGACCAGGCCCCGCTGGGACCTCACAGTGACGCTCCTGACCGACAGCACCGCTTCACTGACAATCTTTGCTGGAAGAAAAAGCACCTCTGCATTTTTAAAAAACGTAACTCCTGCCCCAGGAGTGCCCGCTGAGCCTGGGTGTGTGGCAGAGTCTCAGGCTGGGGCTGCTGCTGGCTCTGCCGCTGTCACGGCCTGGGATTGTTAAGAGGCCACTTCCCCGGGGGCACTGAGGCCTGGGACGGCACCGCCCCTTACTGCGCACAGGACGTGTCCATCTGGAAGAAGGCGGGGTCCAGGAACAGGTCCAGCACGTCCTTCTTCCAGGCCCGCTTCGTGTACGCGTAGCCGCTCAGGGAGCTCAGCAGCTGGGCGCCCGCGCGGAAGCTGGGCACGTTGTAGGCACTGAACGGGGCGGCGGGGAGGGTCAAGGTCAGAGGCCGCCCAGGAAGGCCCCGGTGCCGTTCCCAGGCCCGCTGCCCCGCCCAGGCACCTGTGGTTGCGCAGGTACGGGAACACGAAGTAGAGCAGGCGGGAGACCAGCGGCACGGCCTTCTCCTTCTCGTCGCTGCGGTACACCATGTCCAGGAGGGACGCCAGCACCTGGACGGGGCGGCGAGACCAGACGCGTCTGACCCCGGGCCGGAGAGGACGTGGTCCTCGAGCTGGGCTCAGCCTGTGGACTCCCAGCGCAGCTGCGGCCGGAGGCCAAGCCCGCCCGCCACACGCAGCGCACGCGCACTGGCGCTGAGAAGACACCTCCCCGGAGATTCGGGGTGCGGTCACTTCCGGAGGGATGGCGGGCCGGTGTGTGCTTACCTCCGCCAGCAGAGAGAGGGCCTGCACGCTGTACACGGACGGGGCGGACGCGGACACCATGGCCGAAGCCGCGGCAGCAGCATCTGCTAACGAAGGAGAATCTGTGTGTGACCAGGACGCACAGGTGGCCACGGAGCGCTCACGGAGGGGAGTCGGGAGCCCCCAGCTTTCCCCTGATGGTGTGCAGGGATGTGACCGACTCTTCTCAGCCCACACGCTCCAGCTCAGCACCGGGCCGCCTGTGTATTTCCATCAAAGAAATCAGCACCGACTCGCCGTCCTCCTGCCCACGTGCATCTCGGCCTTCCTCGGGATGAGCGACTGGACACCTGGCCTCTGAGCCCGCTGACCGTTCCCCCGCGCAGGCACTCTGCCCGGCCAGCCGTCACAGCCTGGGCCTCACCTATTTCCAAAACGCCTTGTCCAGCATCTGGAAATTTGTTTGTTTGTTTGTGTTAATCCTCCCCTGAGGACGTTTTTCCCGTTGGTTTTTTAGAGAGAGTGGGAGAGAGGAAAGGGGGAGACAGAAACACCAATGTGAGACACATCCATCGACCTCCTCCTGTACATGTCCTAACCGGGCCAAAGGTCAAACCTCAACCAGCTACATGCCCTTGACTGGGAATCGACCCCACGGCCCTTTGGTGGGAGGGCCAGCACGCTCCCCACTCGGCCACCCGGCCCAGGTGGGCCCATGTCTTATCCTTCCTGCTCACGTGCTCCTGGAACCCCGCTCTGGCAGCCCCTGAATCTGTGAGCACGCCTCCAGCCCCTGCATCTACCTCCCTAACCGCCCAGCAGCACCTCCAGGTCTTCACTGCTCTCCATCCCCTGCCGCCCTCCCTCCCCCTCAGCCCTTCCTCCCCTACTGCACCCACGGTCTAGCGTCCACCTCACACACACCCTTCTCCCTCTCGCTTCTCCCCCTTTGGAGTCCCCCTGGAGAAACACTGCTGGCTAACCCCAGGTTGTGCCGAGGGAGTTCTGTGCAGCTAACTGCCCTGAAGCTCGAGAGAGACCCGATGCTACCAGGTAATCCCGCCACACGCTCCCCGCATGCTGCTTTCCGCTCTGCAACACGGTTCCCCCACTGCTCCCGCCGCACCTCATCACCTCCCTCCTCAGCTGCAGCCTCCCTCCAGACAGCACGGGGAAAAGACACCACGTAACTTTGACGGTCGTCTCCCATGCCCCGTAAGAGAGCAGGCCCCGATCACTCTGTCTGTGCCAGTGCTCAGCACAGCACATGGCACACACCAGACAAGCGCCTGCTCACAGGCCCTGCACGCCCCAGCACGCACAGAACCTCTCAGAGGAGAAAACCCGCCACTTCGAAGCCCTAGTCTGTTTCCTGAGCCACACGGCTGATGTGTAAACTGGGTTTGCATCCAAGCACTCTGATTCCTGGTACTCTGTATGTTACAAATTAAGTCTTACTGAGAAGCTCAAAGTTCACCCTGAGCTTTAGAAAGCTACGATTGCTAAAATAAATCCTATCTAATAAGAGTAATATGCAAATTGATTATACCTTCACTACAACCACAAGCCAATCAGAGGGGATATGCAAATTAACCTAACCAAGATGATGGTTCATTTGCATACCCGCATGCAGAGGACGGTAGCCAAGCACTGCAGGAGGGAGCAAAGCTGCGGAGAAGCAAGCAAATGGGGTGGGGGAGAAGGGAGGGAGCGAGGCAGAGGAGACAGCAGAGAGGAAGGGAGGCAGAGGAGACAGGAGAGAGGAAGGGAGACAGCAGAGAGGAAGGGAGGCAGAGGAGACAGGAGAGAGCGAAGTAGTGGAGAAGGGAGCGAGGCAGCGGAGACGGGAGAGAGTGAGATGGTGGAGAAGGGAGCAAGGCAGCAGAGACGGGAGAGAGTGAGATAGTGGAGAAGGGAGTGAGGCAGCAGAGAAGGGAGGGAGCTTTGCTCAGGCCGCAGAAAGCTCTATTCTTGCAGGAATCTTCCTGCAACGGGCCTCTAGTAAACAGATAAACCCAGGTAATTACTACAACATTGTCTTGCGGTTCCAGTTCACTACTGCACCAGAGCCAGGCCCCATCACCCACTGGACACGGCTGAGCGGGGGAGGCCAGGCCAATCTCTCACCTCACGCGCGGCAGAAACACCCGGGACAACCAGCCACGGCAATGCACGAGCCTTTCCTCAGAGAGGAGCACCCCCCCCGCCGCGCAGGGTGCTGCTGGTTCACGTCACCAGTGACGGCGCCCTGGGCCGGCGTCTCCTCAAGCCACTAGGCAGCTGCCAGGGCAGTATGGCCGGACAGGTGGGCACACGGCCTTCGTCCTCCGGGGAGCAGACCCTGCTTTCGGGCGGGAGCCCAGTTCTCGAGGCGCCATGCACCAATCTACCCCCCAGTCTGCCCCCCCCGGCCTGTCGGCCTCACAGCACTTGACTAACCTCACCTGGCACCGTGCCCGCCCTGCCTGAAACAGGCAGCAAACCTGCCCTCTCACTCGAGGCAGGCAGTTCCGTGCTGTTTCGGATTTCCGGTAAGTACACTTGTCTGATAAGCGGTCTTCCGGGCCATGGCAACGGACAAGCTACGTTACTGCACTTCATCCAGACCCTTCTAGAAGGCCTGGCTGACGGGTGGGCCTGAGATACATGATGAGTCTCCCGACCGTTCGCCCAGGCAGCTGTGAGCAGCAATAAGGCTGGGCGTGCCTGTCTGCATGACCCCCTGGTCGAGCCTTCACACGCAGCCAACGATGAAACCCGAGAGGCCAGGCTGTGTCAGCCAGAGCTGAAATAGTGTCAACTGCCTGGCGACAGGTGGCTGCTTTACTGTTCCCAGTCCCTCCCACAACCCCCTAAACCGTCCCCACATTCTCCTACCTTTTCTAACCCCACAAAGATTTCTTCCACCGAGTCCTGGAAGACCCTCCCTGGACGGCCAGGCGGCTCCGCGGGCACTGCGAGGGGCACCCTGCTGTTCGTTGCCCGCCGCCCGGTGCAGCGAGGAGCTCGCTTGTAAGGAAAACTGGACCCGCCAGCGGGAGCACCTACCGCCCGCGTCCTCCTCGGCGTCCGAGTCCTCCAGGGAGACCTGCGGCTGCGCCTTCACCTCCAGGCTCCGGCTCAGCCAGCTGGTCTGCTCTAAGGAGGAGCCGGCGATGCCCGCCACGGCGTCCAGGATCTTCTGGGTGACCTCCTGGCGGCATCGGGAGACAGAGGGAAGGAGGTTCATCATGAAAAAGGGCGAAGAGCCCGGAAGAGCATCATCCGGGGAGACACACGCAGCCACCGCTGCGCGCCGTAAGACGGCGTTTTCCGGGCCCGTTAAAGGGAGCGGGAAGACACAAGTTGGTAATGCTGAACCCAACGTGTCCGCACATCACCAACGTGTCATCAGTACGGAAATTATTATTTTTTAGAAGGCTCGCCTACTCTTCTTAAATATGTTTTATTAATCTTTTACAGAGAGAGGAAGGGAGAAACATCGACCAGCTGCCTCCTGCACAGCCCCCCCCCCCGCCCCCCGGGGGTCTGCCCGCAACCAAGGTACATGCCCTTGACCGGAATCAAACCCGGGACCCTTCAGTCCTCAGGCCAACGCTCTATCCACTGAGCCAAACCGGTTTCGGCTCATCTTCTCTTTTAAAATATATTTTATTGATCTTTAACAGAGAAGAAGGGAGAGGGATAGAAAGTCATAAACATCGATGAGAGAGAAACATCGACCAGCTGCCTCCTGCTCACCCCACACCGGGGCAGCTGTGTGTGCGAGAAGGGAGAGCACGCCTGCCTGCCTGCCTGCCGGCCTGCCTGCCAGGGGGTGAGGAGGTGCGGAGGCCAGAGCTCTGAAGGGGGAGGCGCTGTTTCCGGTCGGGGGCCTGCACACCCATGGTGATGCTTCTGCCCAGGCGGGAGCCACGGGAGCCACCGGGGCCTCCTACCAACGCTTTACTGCACCTGCACGGCAGCGGATCAGAAGCGGGGCCTGGAGAAACCGTCCACACGTGCCTGGCCCCGAACCATCAGCGGGAACAGCACCGAGGCCGGCACACACATCCCGCTGCCCTGGCCGGGAGGCGGCTGCTTAGCGTGTCCGCAGGGACGCCAAGGCTGTGGGCTGGGTCCCCAGTCAGGGCACATGTAACAATCAACTAATGTCGAAACCGTGTGGGTCAGTGGATGGAGCATCGGCCTGCGGACTGAGGGGTCCCGGGTTTGACTCCGGTCAAGGGCATGTACCAAGGGCCCTTCTCCAGTGGGGGGTGTGCAGGAGGCAGCTGACCGATGTTTCTCTCTCATCGATGCTTCTGACTTTCTATCCCTCTCCTTCCCTCCCTGTAAAAAAATCAATAAAATACATTTTTTTAAAAAGAATCAACCAGTGAATGCATCAATAGCTGGAGCAAGAGCCTCCTCAGGGAGGACCAGCCCTCCGAACACAAGGAGGACGTGGGGCCTGGGCGGAGGTGCGGACCCAGTCGGATGGACCCCGTGCTGATTATCTACAAGGCAACCCTCCGAAGACGCGCCGCACTGGGGGAAGGCAGCCGCCGCCACTCTCCACTGACCTGCAGGTCCCTCTGGTCCTTCTTGCTCTCCAGGCTGGGCGTGCGCGTCACGAAGTCGTTGAGCATGCTGGGGAGAGAGGGCGTCAGACCGGAGCGCGCGGGAGACACCCCCACACCCCCCGCGGGGATGGCAGCGCTGGACACGCACCTGAGCAGCAGGAAGTGCCCCGGGGGCGCCAGGTGGAGCTGCGCGGACTCCCGCAGCACGGCCAGCAGCGCGGGGAAGCTCTCCTGCAGGGCCGTCGCCGGGAGCCTGCTTCCCAACACAGGGGAGAACCCAGCCGTGAGCGAGGCCGAGCCAGACACTCGCAGGCGGCCTTTCGGCCCCGGCGGTCGGGAAGTAGAGGGAAGGAGGCGTGGCTGATTGCTCTGTTCATTCTTTTTTAAAAAAATATTTTATTGATTTTTCACAGAGAGGAAGGGAGAGAGATAGAAAGTCAGAAACATCGATGAGAGAGAGACATCCATCAGCTGCCTCCTGCACACCTCCTACTGGGGATGTGCCCGCAGCCAAGGTACATGCCCTTGACCGGAATCGAACCTGGGACCTTTCAGTCCGCAGGCTGACGCTCTATCCACTGAGCCACACCGGTTTCAGCTGACCTGTTCACTCTTTTTTCAGTTACAATGGACACGTGTGCCAGGCCTCGCCTGAGGCTTTGCTGGCAGCGTGATCAGCACGCAGCACACGGCTTCAGAGTGTCAGCTGGACCTGGCAGGAGGAAGAGCAGGCCGCTGGGCACTGCCCTGCCTCGGGAAGGAGTGAGGACCCCCTCCCGCATTTCCTTACTCCCGGTCCGAAACCCAGAGGCCGGCTGCCCGCAGGCGCTGCAGGAGCGGCTGGAGGGGAGGGGCTGGGGCGGCACTACCTCTGCACGAAGACGTAGCAGAACTGCAGCACCGGGACGTCCACGAGCGGCGACTTCTGAAAAGTAAGCGGAAGCCGTTACCCAGTGGCGGGAAGGAATTCGGAGAAGCAGATTCTGCATCCTGAGTTTAAAACCTGTGGCTCTCAAAAGCAACTTCAGTCGTTGTCCTGCTGCTATGTGGCTCCGTTGACGAATGAGTTTGCCGACCACTGGGCGAGCCTAATGACCCAGACAAGCCCGGCCGGTGTGGCTCCGGGGCTGAGTCCCCCGTGCTCCGAGAGGCCACCAGACCAACCCCCGTCAGGCACACCCGCTGCGGGCTCCATCCCCAGCAGGGGGCGGGGGGCCTGCAGGAGTTGCCAATGGATGTTGATGTTTCTCGCTCATCGATGTTTCTCTCTCTCTCCCTCTCCCTCCTCTCTCCCTCAATATCAAATTAGCCGATGTTTCTCTCTCTCTCCCTCTCCCTCCTCTCTCCCTCAATATCAAATTAGCCGATGTCTTTAAATGCAGTAACAGACGGGGGAGCATCCCCCACATGAACACAGACAACAGCGTCCTACGGGGTCCCAATCAGCCTGCCCGGGTGACAAGCTTGCGGGAGTCCCTCTATGTGACCTGCTTTCTCTCCGCTCTTAGCAAGTGCCCGGGGGAAAGTGGCCATTACCACGGACCCTCCCCCAACAAAGACCCTTCTGAACCCGGGAACTAGCCTCCCACAGGAGAAACGAGAACTCGTTTCGGCTCCACGAACCCCGTCCGCCCGGCCCCTTTCCCAGGCCCCCCGTGGCGGGAGTCCCGCACACGGCTTCCTCGGGGCGTGGGACAGCTCTGTTAGGAATTAGTTGAGCCAATTAGCCGAATAAACCACAAGACGGAAGCCGGCCATTTGAGCAGCCAAAACCCAGCCAGGCAGTTACCATCCGGTGCTGTTGCTTTTTAACCTGGAGGCAGAGCGGCAAACGTGCAGAAATTCAGGTAACGCGAGGGGAGAACACCGCCGCCTGCCCCCTCCCCCTGCACGAAGCCCAGCGCCGGGCCTGCGGGTGAGCCCGCCTGTGCCGCCGTCCACGGACAGCCCGCCCGCGCGGAAGGTCCACCTCCAGACCGCAGGCCCGCTCGGTCCCCGCGCAGGGACCGCGGCCCGCCGCCGCACTCCTCCGGGGCCGACTTATCCCACGTTTATGCGCCAGAGCGAAAGGCAAGACAGCCAGACACCCACGGGAGCCGCCGAGCTCCGACAGGCCAGCGCCGGGGGGGCCCCCGGCCGGCTCTTGCTCACCGTCCCGAGAGCGATGACCTCAACATCTAGAGGCAACACTCCTCTCTTTCTTCTAAAAGCGTCTTCGGTGGGAAACACACGTAAAGTCTGTCCTCTGAACCGGGTCTGGCGTTCACACAGCCCCGAGGCTTCAGCAGGCACAGGTTTCGGGGCAGCCCTCACCACCGTCCACCCGGGACGGTTTCATCTCCCCAACCGGAACCACACCGGCTTACCTCTGCCCAAACCGGCACCGAGCTCAGCTCTCCCGCCTCTCGCTGCGGTGACCGAGTGAAATGGGCCTTCACCGCCTTTAACGAGTGTCTGGCTTTCCCTGCGATGCGCACGTGCCCTGAAGCAGGTGCCCTGAAGCAGGTGCCATGCCTCTGAGGACAGGAGTCACTTTGTACGCAGGCACCTGACTGGAACCAGGCCTGGGCAGTGCGCCTGCAGCCAGGAGCAGGCGTGGAGGATGGGCCCTTGTCCCACCTTCACACAGCACACCGAGCCTACGGGGCACATCCCCCATCTCCCCAAAACCCAGTGAAAGCACCTCCATCGGACGCCCCCAATTCCTAGCTGCCCTTGCGACCTGTTTTCCTCCTGAACACAATGTATAAGATGTAGCATTGGGAGAATGGTCCGAGTTCATGGGGGGGGGGACCCGGGCTCCTGACCTGGTCCCCCCGGATCTGTGGCTTCTTCACCACCTCCTTCACCAGGTGCAGCACCGTGTCTGTCTGCAGGGTGCTGAGCCCACACATCAGGTCGACAAGGGTGAGCTGGAACGCACTCGCCACAGGGACTGTCTGGCAAGAAAAGAACGGAGAAGACTAAAGTAAGAGCGATGGATGGAAAGTATTCTGTACAAGTTGCCCCTGGAGAGAGTGATTTCTTTTAACCTTTTAAATATTTATTTTTTAAAAATACATATTTTATTGATTTTTTACAGAGAGGAAGGAGAGGGATAGAAAGCTAGAAACCGATGAGAGAGAAACATCGCGGATGTGCCCTCAACCAAGGTGCATGCCCTTGACCGGAATCGAACCTGGGACTCTTCAGTCCGCAGGCCGACGCTCTATCCGCTGAGCCAAACTGGTTTCGGAAACCTTTTAGATATTTAAATGAAAACTGGGTAAAGGACTATTGGTGGGCATAAAGAGACAGTTGAGCATTTAATCACGATGTAACCAGTATCTGATACAAATTCGGACCAAAAGGTACCTTTGATGACGGGGAGAGACTGGCAAGTTCAAGCCGAGAAAGCATTTCAGAACAGAACCACAGGTCAGAAGGAAACGGGTTAGCGTAATGACCCAGACAAGCCCGGCCGGCGTGGCTCCGGGGCTGAGTCCCCCCGTGCTCCGAGAGGCCACCAGACCAACCCCCGTCAGGCACACCCGCTGCGGGCTCCGTCCCCAGCAGGGGGCCTGCGGGAGTGGCCGATAGATGTTGATGTTTCTCATCAATGTTCTCTCTCTCCCTTCCTCTCTCTCTCAAAATCAAGTTAAAAAACATACATGTTTTTTAAAAAAGACATACTCCTCAAGATCCAAAGGCAGGAAGAAAAGCCGGTGAGTCAGGTTCCACTAGTTGGCCTTGGCAGAAGCCCTGATGTGGGAAGCGCACTGTGATGCCGGACGTCTGCACTACACGGTCACGTGCACTTGGAAGCATCAGGTGCAGCACCAGGGAAGGAGCGCACAGGTGCAAGGCCCTGGGCCTGGGCCGCCAGCCACTCTCGCCTCCCAGGGAGGAGCCCACGCTGGGCGCTGAGAAACAGAAAATGGGCGGGAAGACCCTCTGAGGGAGGGACGAGGGAGGAACCCGGATGGCCACGAGGCAGAGAAGGAAGAGGGCTGGTTTCCAGAGACAGGTAAACGGGGTCCTGGAGGGTCTCCGGGCGGACCAGGCAGCGGGTAAAGAACGGATGACACACAAACTCCAGTGTGGGCACGGGACTGTGATGATGCAGATTTTCCTCGCCACCAGGGACAAGCATTATTTTCCTAAATCAAAAAGCCTCACGTTAACTCCGGACTCTGGGCAGGAAGGATGTGTCCCTGGGGCATGGTGACAGTGGGGAGGCCGTGTATGGGAGGGGGCAATATGGGAACTCTCTGTACCTTCCTCTCGTTTTGCTGTTAATCTCAAACTGCCCCAAAATAGAAAATCTTTTTAAAAACGGTCCAGTCCTGGCTGAACAGTTCAGTTGGTCAGAATGTTGTCCCAGGAGGACATGATTGCAGGTTTGGTCCCTGGTCAAGATCCACACAAGAACCAACCAATGAAAGCACAAACATGGAGAAAAACAAACTGATGTTTCTCTCTCTCTCTCTCATAAAATCAATCAATCAAAACATTTCTTTAATGGCAGACTGAACGCTTGGCTTCCTCCGTTGCCAGGGAAACCCAAGCCTCTGTTCTCTCCAGCTCAGTGGCCGCAGCCATTTCTGTATCTTTTATAATTGAAACTTTGTAACATTGAGTGAGGGCCTAGGGAGGCAGAAAGTTTAGCTTCCTCTGTTGCCAGGGAAACCTAAGCCTTCCTCCTGCTCTCAGTGGCGGCAGCCATCTTGGTTGGGGTTTATTTGCATAATTTGCTCCTGACTGGCTGGTGGGCGTGGTTTGTGGGTGTGGTGCAGGTATGGTCAAATTTGCATACTACTCTTTTATTAGATGGGATGTTTGGGAGAAAAAGCTGTAAGACAGTAACCAGGGAAGGGCACCCGGGGTCTTCACAGGCAGGACGCCTGGCCCTTAGCCAGGTGGTGGGCTCAGAGCAGGTGTTTATTCTCTGAAATGTATGTTAGACACTGTGCATGCATGCTGGTAGCTACTGAATTTAAACGGCTAACAGCAGCACTAAACACGCCTACAGAGACAGCAGAGCATGCTGGGAGGGCTCCTGCCCGACCTGCCCAGCACAGAGCTGTACTGAGACTCAGCTGCATCTAAAAGGGTGAAACTGCGTCAGTATTTTCCCACGTCGGCCTCTAACGTCATCTTGGATGACACCCAACTTGGTGTCGGGTGAGTTGGGCGACGGCGATGATTTGTCCGCTCACCTTCACCTTACTGTGCCGCTTCCCTCTCCGCCTGCTCCACACCGCCGCCACGGCGGCCATCAGCTGCACCCCGAGCGGGGCCGTCAAGGGGTTCAGAAACTCTAGGATTTTTTGGCGTATGGTCTGAAAAACGGGAAAAAAACAGTCATGGCAGAATGGTGTCAGCCCTGGTGTTCCCGAGACTGGACCACCACGGCCGTGAGCCCTGGGGCAGGGCCATGCTGGTCGGGTCAGTATCCCCAGCACCGAGGGGCACGGAACCCCAGCTCCTGGAGGCCTGGGGTGCAGTGGCTGCAGATGTGGGTGTGCGGACAGGGGCCTGGCTGAGCGGACGGAGAGGGAGAGACTAGGAGGCGAGGACAGCCACTCACAAGCAGCCGTGAGCAGGGCGGGGCTGGAAGGAAGCCACACCATGCTTTGCAGAGAGTGACAAAGGGGAGACCAGGCAGGGGAGGGAGCCCTGTCCCCACCCGAACCCCCAGCCTCTGCCCATCTCAATCAGCCCCGGGGTGGGGGGGCTACATCCATCAGGAAAGATATTTTCATTGTCTAGAAACAGGCCCCCTGAAGTAATTTTACTACTTAGTCAACTGAAAACAGGCCTGCAACAGGCCCTGGTCATCACTCACACTCCCCGTCAGGACGTGGACTTTTGGGGGGGGGTGGGAGGCAACCGATCGGTGTGTCTCTCTCTCTCTCCCTCTCTTTCTTCCACTCTCACTGAAAATCAACGGAAAAATATCCCCGGATGAGGACTAACAAAACAAAAAGAAAAATTACTCATAACAAAAAAACTAGAGAGCCCTAACCGGTGTGGCTCGGTGGAGAGAGTGTCGGCCTGCGGACTGAAGGGTCCCGGGTTCGATTCCGGTCAAGCGCATGCACCTTGGCTGCGGGCACATCCCCAGTGGGGGGTTTGCAAGAGGCAGGATGTTTCTCTCTCACCGATGTTTCTGACTTTCTATTCCTCTCCCTTCCTCTCCGTAAAAACCAATAAAATGGATTTAAAAAACAAACCAAACCGGAGATCTCTACTCCCAACTTCCTTTGACCGCGGGCCCCGCAGCGCACGCCTGGCTATTCGTGTCCGCGTCCCCGTTGGGACCACCCCCGCGAGGAGGCCGTCTCACCTTGGCGGCTTTGAAGTACACGGAAGAGGACCCCCGCATGGCCCCCAGCAGGTCCACGGGCCTCTTCTGCGTCTCCTCCTTCCTGAGCACGCCCCAGAGCAGGGCCAGCGTGTTCACGATTCGAGGCAGCTCCTCCAGAACGGCGTTCTTGGCGTTCTTGAGGCTGGTGGGGTCACTGGCGGCTGCGGTCTGGAAGCGGAAACCAGCCGTCTGGGGGCGGAAATGACTCGGAGGCCTGGCTGCACCGGAGCGGTGCTCTCCCTCCGCCAGGACGGGCTGAGGACGGGTCGGGGCCGGTGGTCCCGGGGCTGCAGCCTCTCACCCACAGGTCCCTGGGGCGCTGGTCTGGAAGGAGGACGCCCCCCTGTGCCTCTGACCCAGGGCCCCTCTGGAAGGGGTGAGCCTGAGGGGCCACAGGACAGACACGCCCCATCATTCAACTCAGCCCGGCTGCACGCTCAGCTGTCTCCCGCACGGACGCCACGAGCACACAGAGCGAGTGAAAGGCTCGTGGGGAAACACGGACAGA
Source organism: Antrozous pallidus (assembly GCA_027563665.1). Classification (NCBI taxonomy): domain Eukaryota; kingdom Metazoa; phylum Chordata; class Mammalia; order Chiroptera; family Vespertilionidae; genus Antrozous; species Antrozous pallidus. Next base: position 3,260,522 of record CM050514.1, on the reverse strand, counting down.
AGCCTAAAATGGAGCAAGTGGCTTTATATTTTCTCCCGACCGACTTTCCTGCCGAAACACTGGCCAGGAGAACAGAACCGCCAACGTACCCACGCGCACGTGTGCGCGTGATTGACACGGATCTGCGTACACACTGACGTCACTTCCTCACAAACGTTTCTTACGGGAAAACTGCCTCCGGCTCAGGAAAGACCTTCACCTTTTTACTCTGGTCGGGCTGCTCCAGCAGACAGAAATGCCCGATGGCCGTCAGGCCTTCCAGAAGCGTGAGCGGGTAGTCCGGAGCGATGTTCTCCCTCTTGGCGGTGCTGCTTCGGGGGGGGAAACGAGAAGGTGGTTGGAGGGTTTTTAAGAATGAGGCTACAAAGGTGTTTAACCCAAACACAAGCATAGCAACCAGAGAGCTGCCGCTGTCTTCAGCAAACGCGGGCTCTCGTCACGAAATATCGCTATCCTATGGGTGCCATCTCTTGTGCTATTTTAGGCGCATGCGGTCACTTTGAAAAACGTTTTTGGATGTTTCAGAATTTCTTCTGCAAAACCGACAGAGCGTGGCTGACTTGTCCTGCAGCCCTGAGAGCTGAGTGTTATGAAAACAGAGGCTCTGGCCCGGCCAGTGTTGCTCAGTGGTTGCGCACTGACCTATGCACCAGGAGGTCACCGGGTTGATATGCGGGCAGGGCACATGCCTAGGTTGTAAGGCTTGAACCCCAGTGGGGAGGGGGGGTGCAGGAAGCAGCCAATCAATGCTGATGCATCAATGTTTCTCTCTCTCCCTCTCCCTACCTCTAAAAAAATCAACAAAAACATACTTAAAAAAAAATAGCTGATCTGGACATTTGGTTCCCTGTCGCTCTCCTGACGATGCTAAACAGGCTTCTGACTCAAAGCGCCCTCCAGCTGGCTTCTCCGGCAAATCAGCCACTCCTGGCAAACCTGTCGCTGATGCAGGAACAGTGCATCCAGGGGTCGCGTACCTGACACAGAGCTTCACTGATTCGCTCTCATACTGTTTGACCAGCTCGTCCAAGTTTTTGCAGATCTGCACGAGGAAGGGTGTCACCGTCCAGCCCAGGGACTTCCCGAAGTACGGCAGGGAGTGCGTGACCAGGCTCACCCAGGCCGGGTGCATGCCGTAGCCGTAGGCAGGCTGCAGGCCCCTCACCACGGCAGACACCAGCAGCCCCTGGGAGGTCAGGGGGTGCGGCTGCACGTACTGCATGGCGCTGATGGCCTGCTGGAAGTCCAGGGCCCGCTGCCACTCCCTCGACAGGTCTGGCTGGGGCTCGGCCTCCTCGCGGGCCTGGCCCAGGTGGTGCTCCAGGACGATGAGCACCTGCAGGAGCTTCAGCAGCTCGATCTGCAGCGGGTGCTCGCTCCAGATCTGGTCCTGGCCCGGGCTGATAAGCTGCTCCTCGAAGAGGCCGTCTTCCCGCGGGGCCCAGCCTCGCTCGGCGGTGGCCAGGCTGTAGCGCTTCTGGCTCGTGTACATGGAGGCCGACAGCGACAGCAGGACGAACTCCTGCACCTTGCACCTCTGCAGCAGGCTGCGGATGAGCTCCACGCGCTTCCCGTCCGTGCACTTGGCCGCCGAGACCAGCTGCGTCATGATTCTGATCAAAACCTCCACGCTCTTGACCTGCACGTCCCGGTTGCCAAGCAGGTCTCGGTGGGAGATCTTCAGGTAACAAGGGTAGTAGCTGCGTAGGAAACTCAGGCACAGGTAGGTGAGGAGCTCGAGCAGCAGGGAGTGGGGGCACACGTTGGGGGACTGGGTCTGGAGTTTGCCATAGAAGCTCTGGCCCACCAGGGCCTCCTGGTGGCGTGCCAGGAGGTTGGAGATGAGGTTGAGGTGCGCGGTGGAGCTGGTGTCCATGCTGGTGCTGGCCACGGCCCCGATGAACTCCTTGGGGTTGGTTTTGAGCATGGCCTCCAGCACGGCGAAGGCGTAGAGGACCCGCCGGGAGTCGTAGGGCTGCAGGTAGAGCAGGATGTGCTTGAACAAGGCCTCGATCATCTCCCGCCGCTCCCGCCGCCGCTTCAGCAGCCGGGCCGCCGCGAGGGCCTGCAGCTCCACGTCGGCCTCCTCGTCGCTGGACAAGGACTCCGAGGCCTGGGTCCTGTCCGAGTCCACGCGCGCCAAGCTTAACTTGGCGGCGGCCTTGAAGCCCTCGGCCGGCAGGGCGGCGGGCCGGGCGCAGGCCCTGCTGCCCGAGGCGACGGGCGCGCAGCAGCCCTCCTCGGCGCTCAGCTCCTGCGGGTCGCGGGACGGGGAGGACCAGGAGGACGTGTTCTCGCTGTCGGTGTGCACGGAGCTCGTGTCTGCGGACTCGGTGTGCTCGCTGCTGTCGGCGGCGTCGTGGGCCGCTCCGTCCAGCAGGTCCGTGTAGTAGGGAAGGTCTTCCTCGCTCAGCTGGCTCCCCGGCGAGCGCTCCTCCGGCTCCTTCTCCACCTCGGCCCAGAGGGCCTCGCGGTCCACGGCGGTGAGCTGGCTCAGCGGCGTGCCGTCCTCCGAGCCGCCCTCGGGCAGGCCGCCCGCCTCTCTGAACGAGGCTTTCTTCCTGCTAAACCAGCGGTGCAGGTCTTCTGAAAACCACAAGAGGACAAGTGACTTCAGAACGGGAGGGGGAGCCATGATTTGTCCGTTCCAGAATGATCTTTGTCTTAAAGCCAGGCAGAAAGGTTACTATTAATAAAATCACCCCCCAACACACACACACAATAAATAAAAATAAAATTCCCCCATGAAACTACAGCCCCAGAGTCTAGATTACGTGATGGACAAAAGGCAGACAAGTAAAGTGAACAGGTCTTTTAAACTGAGCGTCGACCTGTGGACTGAAGGGTCCCCGGTTCGATTCCGGTCAAGGGCATGTACCTTGGTTGCGGGCACATCCCCAGTGGGAGGTGTGCAGGAGGCAGCTGATCGGTGTTTCTCTCTCATAGATGTTTCTAACTCTGTATCCCTCTCCCTTCCTCTCTGGAAAGCATGTTAAAATATAAAAATAAAAAAAATAAACTGTTCGAGCGATCAGCCAGTTGGTGTGGCTCAGCAGCTGAGCATCAACCTATGAACCAGCAGGATCGATTCCCGGTCAGGGCCCATGCCTGCGCTGCAGGCTCGATTCCCACACGTTTACAAAGAACCCGACTCCTTTTGAATCTGGCAAAATCACAAAGCAGTGCCTTAGCTGTCACCGGGGGCAGCAGGGTCCGACCCCTCCCCGCCCTGCCGGGCCCGGGCGCCCTGGGGACTCGGAGCTGGCCCGTGGCCCGGCGTGGGGAGCTCACCCGCCGCGTTCTCCTGCTTGAGGCAGTGAATGGAGGTCCGCTGGGTCTTGGGCTGGAGCAGCAGCAGGAGCAGGGGCTCGAGGATGCGGGCCACGTCCCCGAGGGACAGCGCCCGCACCAGCCAGCCCTGGGCCGCCGCGCCGATGGCGCCGTCTGTGCAGGTCAGGCTGTCCAGCACCACGAACAGGGACCTGGGGGCGGAAGCGCATCGTGAGGCCGGCGCGGCGCCGTGTGCGGGAGGGACCCCCGGGAGCTCACCCACGCTGGGCTGTGGGCCGAGCAGAGAAGCACCTGGGAGTTACATCCTGGCTTTGTGCTAGAATCAGCACGAGAGCTTTTAAAGTCCAGACCCCAGGCGTGGCCGGTGTGGCTCAGTGGTTAAGTGTCGACCAGGAGGTCACAGTTCAATTCGCAGTCAGGGCCCAGGCCCAGTTGTGGGCTCGCTCCCCAGTAGGGGGGTGCAGGCGGCAGCCGATCAATGACTCTCTCTCATCATTGATGTTTCTCTCTCTCTCTCCCTCTCCCTTCCCCTCAGAAGTCAATAAAAATATATTAAAAATATACAAGTAAATGCAGTCCTGATCTCCAGGCCTCGGCCAGTCGGTTAAATCAGACCGGGGACGGGCCGCAGGCATCGCAATGAGCTGCCAGCGAGGCTGCATCGGACCCACACCTGGAGTTTTAGAAACAAGGGAGGGGTTTTCAGAAAACTGTGGATTGTAACGTCCCTGCAATCAACTCACACCTTCAGCCAGTTAATGAGTTTACAAGTACGTACAACCAGTATGGCCACCACTCCAATGAAGAACTAGACCTTCTCCATTTCCCTACTCCCCCCCGCCCCATGGGGCACGCTCTGACAGCCCCCCGTGACTCAGGCACCGGAGTCCTCCCTCATCCACAGGAGGCACATCCCCGCCACGTATGTATCCGTGTGTGTCCAGCTGAAGCCGCTTAGGGGGTCCTGAGACCGGCTGCTGTGCATCAGGAAAGTGAGGTCACGTGGGCCCAGCATGCACCCCCCCCCCCCCCAGCCCAGTACGCTGACCGGGAACCGTGCACAGTGCCTTCTGCCTGCGGGTCAGTGATGAGGAACAGCCTCACCTGTCGAAGGAGCGGTTGTGCGACGTCACTCGGCTGCCCTGGATCTCCCGCGTGAGGTGCCAGAGGACGGAAAATCTGAACAGAGCCTCCAGTCTGGTTCCCTTGATTAGGAAATAAACGGCGTGAGGAGCCTGGTTTCCCAGCAAGAAGCGGCTCTTAGTCTTACGAACCCCGATTTATGTATTTATTTAATATATTTTATTGGTTTTTCACAGAGAGGAAGGGAGAGGGACAGAAAGTCAGAAACATCGATGAGAGAAACATCGATCAGCTGCCTCCTGCACCTCCCCCCACTGGGGATGTGCCCGCAGCCAAGGCACATGCCCTTGACCGGAATAGAATCTGGGGCCTTTCAGACCGCAGGCCGATGCTCTGTCCACTGAGCCACCCCGGTTTCGGCAGGAACCCCAATTTAAAAGCAAAGGAGAGGTCAGGAGCAGGACAGCCGTGCAGCAGAGCAGGTCGCTGCCCGGGGCCCGGCCCGCCGCACTCCCCTCGCTCCCTGTCACACGGTGCGCTGTCACCATCACTAAGGAGCCTGGCCGCCTGGTCCAGCTGCGGCGCTCACCGCTGCCCGGAGCGCAGGGAGGCCTGTGGCCGCAGGCACGGACCGAGGCGCTCCGTGAGCGGTCCGCAAACGCCCCAGCAGTCTGGGCGCACTTCCCCGGGGGGCCCGGAGGTGGGCACAGACCATGTCTCGGGGACTCCTAAGGGGACAGCTCATGCGGCAGGAGGCCCTCTAGTCCCGACATCCCTAACACTAACCAGGGCGTCCTCCGGCCCCAGAACGACCCCAGCTGGACACGCGCTGTCTGCCCGGCGCGTGAGTGACAGCGGCCCGGCGGTGGGACCCCGCAGGAGGCCGGGGCGCACACTCGCCTTGTCCGGGTCCAGGAGGGCGTGGCAGATGATGTCCTCGCAGACGCTGGCCGTCGGCGCCAGGCAGTGCAGCCGGTAGAACAGCTCCACGCAGGTGACGTGGTGCTCCTGGGACTCCTGGTTCAGCTGGTTCCACAGCACGCGGGCCACCCTCTGGGACAAAGGGGACCCGGTGAGCCAGGTGTGAGCCGGGCCAGTCCTGGTACCCAGGTCCTGGCTTCTGCCTACGTTTGCTACGTGAGAATCCTTAACAGACGAAGGAACATTGTCCACAAACCCAACCCAACCCAGATCAAACAGGAAGCCCAGCAGAAGTCACCCCACAGGCCACGACTCGGGCCACACGTGGGCTTGCCACCAGCTCAGACCTCAGCTACAGGGAGGGGGCCAGCCGGGAGCACGGACCACGCCCTCCTGGCGCCCCGACCCCCGCTGTGAGGGACACGCAGCCCCTCTCCCTCCGGGGGGCGCTCTGATCGGCTTTCAGCTTCACTGCCACAAACGTGCCTGCTCCCTCTGCTGTGGACAGACCGAGGCTGGTGCCTGGCTCATGGTCAGGACCCACACTGCACCCCACACCAGTCCTCCGTCCCCAGCCCTGACCTCACCCCGTGAACCAGCGGGGCAGTGGCCAGCGGCAGCCCCTCCTGCCTCCCGGGAGCACCCGCCCCAACGGGGTGCGGCTCCAAAGCAGCTGGGTCCCCACTTCCGGGAGGAGGTTATCGGAAGGCATTCTTCCAGGCCACAGACGGGGCGGCTCCCGGATTACGGAATTTCAGGGATAATTTAGATAAAAGACCTTTTTCCATGTGACAGAGCCGTCTTCTCTGCACAGGGCACACTGACCACGCCTGGCGCCTGGCCCTGCCCATGACTCACTTCTGACCTAAGGGAACGTGGTTTCCAGTGGCCAAGTCACAGCTGAGCTGCTGGCACCGGAAACTCATCCAGGGCCAGGCCCGGTGCCAGGAACCCCTGGTGGGCACAGTCCTATCTGGTGTCACCAGAGCTGCCACGTCCCTCACCACAGTGGCCACAGCCCTGGGGACAGCTGTCTGCATGTGGCCCCAGAGGAGGACCCAGGTGTAGACAGCGCCTGGGAAGGCACACGGGCATTTCTTTAATCACTGTCAGCAGAGTCCGAGGCGACAGGCAGAGCTGCATCCGGGGTACACATTCACCGAGGAGGAGGATGTGCTATCAGTCCTTTCACCTTCGCCCAGGTGGAGGGGAGTGTGACTTTGAGATGTAAATCCAGTCAAGCACCAGGAATGCTCAGGGCCTACTCAAGACTACAAATAATCTCCTTTGATCCTAAGTTTTGGTGTAACTTCCTGGTGTTTGGGGTATAAACAAACACCCTGCTTTGGCTCTGGGTCCCTGTCTCTGAAAGGGCAGAGCGGGACTGCAAAGACAGCTGCCATTTTGGACTGTGTGACTCGGCAGCCACCATGTGGGCCGCGTGATGTGTGAACTTACCTGGGGGCTGCCATCTTGAAATCACAGAGACCAACCCCTCCCTTTAAATTAGCCAATCGCGAAAGACTGTGCATGTGAGCTCCAATCAAGAGCAAAGGACAGGACAGGTCATGTGCATTAGGGATTATTTGCAGCACTAGCCCCAGCCCTCACCCAACCAATCAGAATCGGCCAATTTCGCGGTCTGAGTCCGGCCCCACCTCCCTATAAAATCGCCATGTTTTTGGATATTTGTCCTCTTTTGCGTCCTGCTGCTGTGGCGGCGGGGGCAGAGAGCCAAGCCCGGGCTTGTAATAAAGGCTCTATGCTACTGCATCGGACTCGGCTCCCTGGTGGTCTTTGGGGATCATGAAATCTGGGCATACCATCTCCCCATCAGAAAGAACAGCAGTCCACCCAGCTCCCAGCTTTGTTTTTATCTCTGCGTCTTGTTTTTTTATTTCTCAACCCCCAGCTCCTCCGCTCAGGAACGAACCTGCTCTCTCTCCGTGAGCGACGGAGGCGGAGAGAGCGAGCGCTCACCGGGTCCACCCGCCGCTCTCCGGCAGCAAATACCTGATAGAAGTCCGTCTTCTCCGCGATGACCCTGAGGATTCCTGGCGCAATGGGCGGCACCGTCACCATCTGCAGCTTGCCGAGAAACGGGCGGTAGCCGGAGCTTTTACAGCGCCTCATCTTGTCCTCAATGACCAGAGCGAGGGACTGGGAGTGGCTGATCACCTCCAGCAGCGTGGAGATGGCCACGTTCTGGAGGTAGCAGTCGGTCCCGCAGCAGCAAATGGTCATGAGGGATCTCAGCCACGCGGGAAAGCTGGACTCGCCGGCCCCTGGAAGGAGGCCAACCAGACGGGGTGGGAACGAGCAGAAGCACCCAGTGCTCAGACACACAGCCTCTAACCCTGCGGCCGGGAGGCCTGGCCCCCGGCCTGGCTCCCGGGGGTGACCTGGCTGCAGGCAGCACTCAGGCCAGGGGGTGAAGGAGCCCGAGCGCCCAGGGGGGAAGGAGCCCACGGCTGCTTTCATTCGCTTGCAGATTGTCTGCCCTTGACCTCAGGGCTTTGAGACGATTCAAAATGTCTGTTTTCCTTTAAAGACTTAGATACAGTGACATTTTTGGCTTAATTTACATAAAGTAAAATTCACACGTTTGGGTTCAACTTGTTTCCCCAAGGCTCTCCTGGTGGCAGGGCTTGAGAAGGGCAGACACAGATGGAGGGCCCAATTCTCCATCCCGGGCTATGCCTCTGGCGGCTGGCGCCAGGAGACCAAGGGGTGGAAGTTCAAGGTAGTGACTTGGACAGAAAATCCTGCCCTATATTCATTCCCACCACCCCAAATCACTCTTTCCTGCTCCCCAGCTTCCCCTCTATCCCTTCCTCCCCACCTCCCGTGTTTAAAGTACTCTCTGCCCGCTATGGACGGAATGATAGCTGTCCAAGTTCACATGGAAGCCCCAGCCCCCGGGGGGATGGTCTGGAGGTGGAGCCTTGGGGGGGGGGGGGTCCCTGGGTTTAGATGAGGGCCTGAGTGCAGGGCCTCCGGGTGGAACATGAGACCCCCCTGCGCCCCGGGCTGTGAGCACCGAGTGAGACGGGGCTGTGTGTACCCGGGGGAGATGTCTCTGGGGACCGACCATGTGGAGGAGCCCCAGAACTGGGAGGAGACAAAGTTCCGGTTTTTAAGCTGCTCAATCCATGGTATTTCATGAGGGCCCTGCTATGGACTGAACTGTGCCCCCCAATATTCTATATTGAAGTCCTAACCCATTATATAATTACAGTGGGATCACGCAGAGTGGTCCCAACCCAATAAAGCAGGTGTCCTTAGAGAGGGAGACCAGCCAAAACCGGTGTGGCTCAGCGGATAGAGCGTGGGCCTGCGGACTGAAAGGTCCTGGGTTCGATTCCGGTCAAGGGCATGTACCTTGGCTGTGGGCACATCCCCAGTGGGGAGTATGCAGGAGGCAGCTGATCGATGTTTCTCTCTCATCGATGTTTCCAGTTCCCTATTCCTCTCCCTTCCTCTCTGTGAAAAATCAATAAAATATATTTAAAAAATAAAACAAAGACTCAGCTTCGCCCATCTGCCACCCGCACACACAACTCATTAGAAACTACGAGAGGAAGCGAGTGTGGCCAAGTCCCCCCAGGACGACACGGCCCCTGCTCCTCCGAGACCCCAGCAGCCTAAGCACCACGAGCCCCCAGGGGCCCTCGGGCCGCCCGCTCACCGGAGGGCTGGGAGAGCGACTCCCAGAGCCGCTCGGTCTCCTCCTCGGACAGGTAGATGGGGAAGGTGGCGCAGTCCAGCAGCAGGTGGCAGGCGGCGGCAAAGGCCTCCCTGCAGGCCTCGCCGGAGCCGCCCAGGTCCGGCACCACCCGGGCCACGGCCCAGTCCCCCTCTGTCCGGCCAGGGCTGCTGGGCAAGGGCGTCGGGGGCTCCACAGTCTTGGTCTTAAATGGAGACCCTCGCACCGTGAACCAGTCTGAGAGCATCTGCTTAAACTGGGGCACGCTGATGGGCCTGGCGTCCCACGAGTCGCTCCTGCCGCGGGGGCCGGGCTCCTCGCCCCGAGGACCGGCCTCGTGCTGCGGGCCCGCGGGCTCCCCGGCCTGGCTGTCCTCTCGCGAGGCCGCCGGCTGGGCCCCGAAGACGTGCCTGTGCGCAAAGTTGGCGATCAGCTCCTGGAGGCAGAAGAACGTCCTCTGCATGCTCCCGCCGGTCTTCCAAACGTCGTCCCTCTCCGGGGACACTCGGGGGACCCGCAGGTGCTCCGAGAGCTCCGGCGACGACGCGCTGAGCCCAATGCCGCTGTCTTCGGACTTCAGGGCGGGAAACGCGTCTTCGTCGCCTGCGATGACAGCCGTGGTGTCTGAAACCACGTCACTGTTTTCTCCTCTCACTGGACTCTGCAAAAAATGCAAGTTGGGAGACCAGGGGACTCGAACATCAGCCGAGTTAGCACACGGTAATGTGCTCTTCCAGAACCCTCTACCCCACGAGGACGCTGGCACAGTGTGTGGCACACAGGCCAGGCAGAGGCGCCGGCCGAGGGGCAGACAGACCGCCAAGCTCCCCGGTTATTTAGACTCTTCAGCACCAAAAAACTTAGTTAAAACAGTTCGACAGACTTAAGAATATGAAGGAGGACATTGGGCTGAGGGTAAAATAAAGACACGAAGAAAAAAAATAAGAGGAGAAAGCTAGAAAAAGTTTTCTACACAACACATATAAACACATATACACATGTGTATGTGCATAGTAAGTCCTCACTTAATGTCAATAGATTTTGCAACTGTAAACGAAATGATGTGAAAGGAAAGCGGTTTAGCAGAGCCGAACTGACATAAACAGGAGTCGAGTTCCCATGGCATCTCATCGCTGTGACAAACGACACGGCTCGTACGTTCGGAGACGCATATACGAGTGTGGCTTGTCCAGAGGATGACACACCAGTGAGCCCACCGCCTCCCTCACACGGTGACTCAGACAACACCACGTTACGTTTGACACCGCTCAGCACACGCCCTCTGGTGCTGTCCAGGGAGGACTGGAAAGAGTGTCCACAACGTTCGAGACGTTCTTTCTCATTTGCAGACTGCACACACTTACATTTGTTTTATCAGCCATTTGGAGAACACTTTCCTCCAATAGCTAGAGCAGAGCCCCTGCCTCAGTGCAAGCACGTGACCTGCAAGAGCTTTTGGGGGGAAATAAGGACTAACTTTGCCACCGAGGCAGCGGTCGGTAACCAGCTCATCCCACGAGCAAGGGGAGAGGGGGACATCCAGGCTGAAACCTCGCACAGTGAGGATTCGAGAACCTGCTGTAGATCTTATAGAGCTTCCGGTCCCCACCCCTCTGCTGACCGCCCCCGAGTTACTCTGCTCCGTCTGGCTGGCCCGGCACCTACCACGTTCCCGCTCGTGGCCTCGGCGTCCAGGTCCGAAGGCGGCATCTGGACCTTGCTGAGCACCTTGAAACACGTCTTGAGGGCGTGCGTGAGCTCGGGCAGGCTCAGGGCCTCGGCGTCCTCGGCCAGCGGCCGCACCAGGCAGGCGAGCACCTGCGGGAGGTACTGGCTCTGCACCTCCGAGTACAGCTCCTGGCAAGCAGACACGGTGATGAGCGCCGGCTGACAATCGAGAACGCACCCCTCGACGCTCCTCGGCGCCATTTCGTTAAGCACGAGGAAGCCTCATGTTCACTCCCCGATCGGAGGACAGACCAGTGCTTCCTTCTGAGCTGGACGAGCCACAGGCTTCTGTCCTCTGCTCTCAGTGGCTTTGCCCTGGCCGACAGAAACCCTGCCACCGTATTTCCACGTGGAGGTTAGCTCCCTTCAGGAAACCGGCCAACCCAGAGGACCACGGGTGAGCAGGGAACAGTCCCTCCCGCTCCTCAACAGCGTGACGCCGGTCTCCATCAGCTTACGTGACTTAACGCTGGCTCAAATGTTACCACCCCTTTTATCTTCTTTATTTTACACTTTATTTTGTTATTAAAATATTACATATATTAGTACATACATCTCTATTTCCCCCTGTTGACCTTCCCCCAGCCTCCCCTACCCCGTCACATGCCCTCCCCCCCCCCCCCAGTGTCTTGTGTCTACTGGTGTGCTTACAGGCATGCGTACAGTCCTTCGGTTGATCTATTTCCCTCCCTCCCAACACGCCCCAGCCTTCCTGCTGTCGTTTGATAGTCTGTTCGGTGTTTAAAACCCCTTCTATTTTTTTAAAATATATTTTGTTGATTTTTTGACAGAGAGGATAGAGAGTTAAAAACACTGATGAGAGAGAAACATCGATCAGCTGCCTCTTACACACCCGCTACTGGGGATGTGCCTGCAACCCAGGTACATGCCCTTGACCGGAATCGAACCTGGGACCTTTCAGTCTGCAGGCCAACGCTCTATCCACTGAGCCACACCGGTTTCGGCACGACCCCTTTTAAATAAGACATAAAACGTAGCAGATCTGCTGAACAGGCCAACAAGACCAGTGACACTGTAACCGAGCCCTGCTGGTGGGTCAGCTGGCCGGAGCACTGTCCCCTGCACCAAGGGCCGTGGTCCCATTCCCGGTCAGGGCACACACCCAGGTGGCAGGGTTGGTCCCCGGTTAGGGTGTGTGTGGTAGGCAGCTGATCTGTTTCTCCCACATCAATGTTTCTCTCTCTCTCCCTTCCTCTCTCCAAAAATCAATGTAAGAAAGAAAAACAGCCCTGACCGGTGTGGCTCAGTGGATAGAGCGCCGGTCTGCGGACTGAAAGGTCCCAGTTCGATTCCGGTCAAGGGCATGGACCTTGGCTGCGGGCACATCCCCAGTGGGGGGTGTGCAGGAGGCAGCTGACGGATGTCTCTCTCTCATCGATGTTTCTAGCTCTCTATCTTCTCCTCGCCTCTCTGTAAAAACGAATGAAATATATGCTAAAAAGAAGAGATAAAAATGAAAACGGAACAGCAAGCGCGGAGCCGCCCGTCCCAGCAGAGCCTCACCAGGGGGATGACGTCCAGCAGGAACACGAGGAGCGAGCAGAGCTCCGAGGCCGTGGGCGCAGGGCTGACGCTCTTCCCAGGGGGGCTCGGCTTCACCGGCCTAGGAAGTCCCCGGAGAGAAAGAGAGATCAAGTCTCTCTCCTGCAATAACTCAAACATGTCTTTAATTTTCCATAAAACTACTTATCCTATTCTATTTGAAGCATAATGAAATGCAGGCTCCATAGTGCCAATCCTTCAGCTTTGGGGCCTAAAAGCTCCTAACACAGACAGCTACCGGGGAGTCTTGAGCCCAGCGGGTTTGGGGCGGTGGGTGGAGCATCAGCCCTCGAACTGAAGGGTCCTGGGTTTGATTCGGGTCAAGGGCACACACCCGGGTGCAGGCTCGCCCCTCGCCCCTGGTCAGGGCACACGCAGGAGACACCAACCAATCGTGCCTTCTCTCTCATCGATGTCCCCCCTCCCTCCCGCTCTCTCTAAGAGCGATGGGAAACACGCTCGGCGGATTAACAATAAAAAGTAAAACAAACACGTGTCTAGAGTCTGCTCGTCTCCACCACGGGTCCCTGTTGATGGCGTCATTTGGGTCAGGGCGGTTCCTGCCACTCGGGCCCACACCCGAGGCCCGGGCGCTGTCAGCAGCCCCGTCCGCTCCCAGCCCGGCCCAGAGGCCTGCCCTGGGGGAGCCCGGCCGAGCGCAGCTCTCCGGACACCTGTCCTGCTCCCCGAGGTCACCACACCCGAGACTCTGAGCCGGTGGACTGCACCAGACTCAGAGTGACAGGAAGCCGACTACAGGCGCTGAAAATGAATGCTTTTATCTGACCAGTCACCCCGACTTCAGCGGGAACTTCAGGGGACTGACGATCAGACCCCGAGTCCTTCGCGGAGTCGAGCTGCCATCCAGAGGGAGCCTCCAGAGGGCTGTTCGAGGACAGCGGATTTATCAGAGCAACTAGGACATGCGGGGGGGGGGGGGGGGGGCGGAGGAGGTGAAGGGGGGCGGGAAGAGGGATGGAGGGGAAGGTTCTAGACTTGGGCTGTGATAAATAGAGGCACAGAATTGTGTGGCAGAGAGTATGGGAACCTTCTTAACGGCAATGTCTTTTATTCTATTATAATCTTAAGTGAATTCTTTCCAATTGGGTCCTCAGCTACTCAGCAGAAACCACCCAACTTTATTTATTTATTTTTTAAATATATTTTATTGATTTTTCACAGAGAGGAAGGGAGAGGGATAGAAAGTCAGAAACACCGATGAGAGAGAAACACCGATCAGCTGCCTCTCGTACATCCCCTACTGGGGATGTGCCCGCAGCCAAGGTACATGCCCTTGACCGGAATCGAACCCAGGACCTTTCAGTTCACAGGCCAATGCTCTATCCACTGAGCCAAACCGGTTTCAGCAGAAACCACCCAACTTTAGCCTGTTACATGTAAGCTGAGCACAATACGCAGCTACGACACCATGAAACCCTCTAATCCTTCTGGAATGTTCATTATCCTGAACTGGACACTTACCTAAAGCAATCTTCAAAACACCTGGCCATGTAGTCCCAGAGGAAGTCTGTGCTGAGGGACGTGATCAGCAAATTCACCGTTTTCACAATCTCAGAGGCGTGTCTGTTTTCTTTGATGGCACTGGAAAGGGAGGGGGAGGCTCATAAATGTGTCTGTGAGAAACCCTGTTTGACAAGAACCCGTCTGAAAAACAAATTCACTTTGGCATTCGCAACTTATTTCCAGAGAGACCGGCAGACGTGGTTTAAGATAGACAGATCCCTCACTGTCCTACAGAGAAGGGCGTGTGCAATGCCACCCTAACACTCGCTGTGTCGACACATTCCCGTAGAAATAAGCTTCAGAGCTTTCCTGATGAAAAGGTGACACAGAAAACAGTTTTAGTCCCACTGTGGGCAATTAGAGGCTCTACTGCTGGAATGACATGGCACAACCACACAGGGGGACATCTGGCTGACACTTCAATGGGAACCTTCTGTGACTCAGAAACGGACTCTAGGATTTACCCCCCACAAAGCTTTGCACACAGGGCACCACTGCGAGGGCATTACAAAAACTGAAAAGGCGCCTCAGGGGCTGGCATCGGCCTAGGAACCAGGAGGTCACGGCTCGATTCCCGGTCAGGGCACAGGCCCGGATTTCAGGCTCGATTCCCCGTGTGAGGCGTGCAGGAGGCAGCCGGTCCATGATTCTCTCTCATCACTGACGCTTCTATCTCTCTCCCCCTCTCCTCTCCCCTTCCTCTTGAAAATCAATACAAATATACTTTTAGAAATACCAACAAGGTGGAAAGCACCTAAAAGCCAATCAGTAAGAGAACGGCAAATCAGTCAGAATTTCTTATGAAGTGATAAATCCTTCCCGAGAAATCTAAGGCAACCACTATGTCCCACGGGGGAGAGTAGAGCTACTCACGACTTGCATTAAAACAAATGAAGGCAACTAGACAGTGCAATTCATCTTTAAAAGATAGACCTCTCCCTCTCCTCCTCCCTTTCTCTCTCTATATACACACACACATAACACACACTAGTGGCCCTGGTGCACAAAATTCATGTATGGGGGGTGGGGGATCCCCTCGGTCCAGCCTGCACCCTCTCCAATTGGGGACCCCTTGGGGGACATCCCTCTTGCAATCTGGGACCACTGGCTCCTAACTGCTTACCTGCCTGACTACCCTAACTGCCTCTGCCTGCATGCCTGATCTCCCCTAACCTCTCTGCCTGCCTGTCTGATCACCCCTAACTGCCCTCCTCTGCCAGCCAATTTGGTTCTGAGTGGTCGGTTTCTATGCCAGTCAGTGTCAAAAGCTCCGCCTCCTAGGCTGCCTTTGGCTCCTCAGAGTTCACCCAGATTTGGTTATGACTGGTTGGTTTCTATGCCAGTCAGGGTCTCTGGGCCTATATCTGGGCCTGATCAGAGAGGTGGGGCTGATCAGCAGCCCCCCCCCCCCAGCCCCCAAGGCCCAGAGAGAAACAGAGGCATGGCTGCTGGCGAAGCTGGGAGAGAAAGAGAGAGAGAGAAGCAACAGCTGATCAACAACTGCCACAGCGAGTGCCACTCAGGCCCTGCCTCTCTCCGGACCTCTCTCTGGGCCTGATCCACAGCCCCCGGCAGTCAGTGCTGGGCTGCCCCGGCAACGCAGCACTGACTGCAGGACTGACTTCCGGTGTTTGGGCAAGCCTTTGGTCGGTCATTATGGACCCTGGATTTTCATATATTTGGAGATATATATACACACACACACACACACACACACACACACCATACATTGAAAATCTAGAAGGAAATTAAAATGTTTTGTTTTTTCTCTGAAGGGCAGCGGGATTATGGGTAATCTCCTTTTTCTTGATATCTCGAATACTGTTATATTCTACAATGGGCATGTACTGTTTTCACATTCAGAAAAACAATATACTACTCGGGGAGAAATAAAGCTAACACTAAGAATTCTTGGTACACTGACAATTAAAAAACCAGAAAAATCTGCCAATTGATTTAAATTTTCAATATACCCAGTGCCAATTCAGGCAGAAGGAAATTATATCAAGAGTAAAGTAATAAGAGGTTGAACTATCTTAAAAAAACAAAAAAACAAAAAAAAGAAGAAAAACAAAACACAGGGCTGATAGATAACTAGACACTTCAGGTCAACATGCCTGCTGTCTCCCAAATACTCCCCTCGCCCTGCCCTCGGGGTCCTGGAGCATGTGGCCTGGGAATCCCCTACCTTGACCCCCAAAACTCCTCATCTCCTGAAGACTCACGTCCCCTTTACTGCCACCCACAACAGCCTCGCCCTGTAAGTCACTACTGGGTAATCTACATCCGCCTGCCTCCACTGACCGCTCTTCATACTTGACCAATACATACAGTCTGTGCTGCCCAGGCGAGGGCAGAGACTAGATGAAACCCTTTTAGACTCGTCCCCGAATTCAGGTCGGTCACTCCATATGGACTGACTCATCGCTACGGTGACCTACGCTGCGTCTCCTGTCCCAGATCTGCACCATTTATGGCAAACAGAGAAGTGAAATCCTGGCACTGGGGAGGGAGGAAGAGGGTGACATGGGAGGCCCAGCCCAGACCTGGTCAGCAGACTCCCACTCTGCGTGTAGCTAAGCTGGAGGTCGGAGCCAAGCGCATCTCTGCAGTAGGAATGAAAGGCCCGGATGACTTCGAGAAACAAATCCCCAACCACCTGAGGCCCTGCAACGAAAAGGAAAACGGCCAGAGAGAGATTAACAGCCCATTTGTCAGTCAGCAAACGACACACATGAAACACACAGAGCAAGCATGTCAAACTCGGGGCATGCAGCCCTCTGGCCCTGAGTTTGTGGCCCTCCAGCCGTGAGTTTGACATGCTTGGTATAGAGTAACTCTCTCTATACAGATGATTTATATCGTCTAAAATGCTCAGAAACTTACTTAAAGTGTAGCAATGACAACGCTAACTGGGGATGAGCACCCCTGAAAACGGCCACTATTTCTGTAGAGCTTCGTGTGTGCTGGATACTGCTCTGAGCCTCTTACGTCTAGTAACTTATTTAACCCTCACAGAGCTGGATACTGCTCTGAGCCTCTTACGTCTAGTAACTTATTTAACCCTCACAGAGCTGGATACTGCTCTGAGCCTCTTACGTCTAGTAACTTATTTAACCCTCACAGAGCTGGATACTGCTCTGAGCCTCTGACGTCTATTAACTTATTTAACCCTCACAGAGCTGCGCGACCAGGTGTAAGTTCGTGTCCTGATCACAGGTAAGAGGCTGAGGTGGACGGAGTTCAGGGAACATCCAGCCAGATTCTACTGGGGGAGCAGGGCGCATGCATAAGGTTTTGTTTTGTTTTTCTAGTCCTGAGCTCTCGTTATTTTTAAAAGATTTTATTGAATTTATTTGGTGACATTGGTTAAGTATGCGCAATGTTTTACTTATTTTTTTAAAAACATTATTTTTATTGATTTCAGATGGGAAGGAAGAGGGAGAGAGGGAAATATCAATTGAGCCCTAACCGGTTTGGCTCAGTGGATAGATCGTCGGCCTGCCGACTGAAAGGTCCCAGGTTCCATTGGTCAAGGGCATGTGCCTTGGCTGCGGGCACATCCCCAGTGCGGGGTGTGCAAGAGGCAGCTGATAGATGTTTCTCTCATCGATGTTTCTGACTCTCTATCCCTCTCCCTCCCTCTCTGTAAAAAAATCAGTAAAATATATATTTTTAAAAAATCAATGGAGAGAATCATGGACTGGCTGCCTCCTGCATGTTCCCTATTGGGGATCGAGCCTGCAGTCCAGTCATGTGCTAACCCCCTGGCTCAGGCCGATGCTCAACCCGAGCCAGCTGGCCGGCCCCCCACAGCCCAGGTGAAGCCTGACGTCTGATGAAGAAGCGTCCTCACGAAGTCGGCGCTGTGATGCTGCCGACACCCACGTGGCCACGCACAACAGGAGCTCAAAGGACTTTCCCAGCACGAACGTCCAAGCCTCCATGTAAAGCTTGTAAGTGGTGCCCAGATCGGCCCCCCGAACCCCATCACACAAGTAACGACGTCAAGATTCTGGCGTTCCCAAGGTTAAATCCTACTGAAAGGAGTGCTGCCTTCCTCTCCCCATTTCTTTCTTTTTTCGGGGGGGTGGGGGGGGAGCAGTTCCCGGTTCTAACGGTACCGATCTCCGGCTTGTCCAGCAGACTGGTGAGGATGCGGAAGGGCCTCAGGTACGCGGCGTGGCGCTCCTCCGCACCAGCGTCCGAGAGCTCCTGGTGCAGCAGCTGGGCCAGGCCCTGTGTGACAGCCACAGTGAGGACACGCACACAGCGGCGCGTGACGGCACATGCCTGGCTGTCCTCTGGGGCAGAGCGCAGACCGGTGCAGCTCCGAGGACACGCGCTCCCGGCCGGGTGCCCGCCACACGCCCGCCGCCACGTGGGGCCCCGCAGAGAACTGCTCTGAGGCGCGTGATCAGGAATCGGGGTCGGCTTCCCAGAAACGCTCCTTTACCTCAACCAGAAGGTCCTTGGAGTATTTTTCAAAAAAGGACGAGGCCTGGTCTCCGTAAGCATGGGGGGTCCCGGGCTCCTGCAGGACGGCGCTTCCTTTGATGTCTGAGCCTGCGGAGGCACGAGCGCCGTGAGCGGGGAGAGGGGCGCGCACGGGGCCCGGCCGCGCCGGGCCTCACGCTGTGGTGTCTCTACAGACAGAGCCGCTCCGCAGACCGCCTTCCCCAGGCCAGGCACACGACCGCCCTCCTGACGGGGGGGGGGGGGGGGGGGGCTGAGGGGCGGACAGACAGAAGTCCACCTCAGTGGGCATCGATTTGGTTTGTCCCACGAATTCAGCCCGATGGGGTTCGACAGGAGTGATCCCCAGGGTCTAGTGGAGCAAAGATCACTTTTTAAAACCAGTGTCTAGCCGAGACCGGTGTGGCTCAGTGGATAGAGCGTCGGACTGCGGACTGATTCCGGTCTAGGGCATGGACCGTGGCTGCGGGCACATCCCCAGTAGGGGGCGTGCAGGAGGCAGCTGAGCGATGTTTCTCTCTCATCGATGTTTCTGACTTTCTATCCCTCCCCCTCCCTCTCTGTGAAAACTCAATAAAATTTATTTAGAGAAAAGAAAAATAAAGTGGAATTCGGCTGGCATGTTTTAAACCTCATGCATTATCTCCCTGATTTTAAAGTCACAGCCGCCGACCGGGCGGAGCGCGGCGGGAACGGCAGGACCCAGCGCCCAGGGCCACAGGCGCTGTCTCCACAGGGAGGCCTCAGACCACGCCCCCGCCCGACGGGAGTCTCTGCCCCCCCCCCCCGCCCGGGGCCCCCCCTCCGCACCGAGCAGCCAGGCGTACAGCCTCCTGTTGAGCGACATGTCCCTGCGCAGCAGCGTCTGGGCGGCGGCGGCCAGCAGGCGCACCGCGTCGGGCCTGAGCAGGGGGACGGCTCTCTCCTCGGGGTCCTGGCGGGAAGGGAGACGGTCAGGTCAGCGGCTGCCCCCGGGCACGCGGCCTCCCTGGCCGGTCTCAGCGCTTCCCCCGAGAAGGCAGTTCTCCGGGAGCCCGGGACAGAAGCTGTCCGTGTCCGCTACGTGGCCGCATCCTCCCCAACGCGGACGAGGACCTTCCAGAGGCTGAGCGCGGGTGGCGGTCACGGCAGCGGCTCCCGCCGAGACCAGCCCCGAGGAGCCCTGCCCGCCGGTGCTCGGGGACACCGGGACCCCCCGACAGCACTCACCAGGCAGGTGCACAGCGGGAAGAAGAAGAGCACGATTTCCAGGGTGTTTCTCTGCACCAGAACGTTGGAGTCCAGCAGCGACGCGCATAAAGCCCTCACCTGGCAACTGACACGGCGCAGACGTTTAATGTCACCTGCAGGCCACTCTTCTTTTGTTTTGTAGAAACAGCTTTTTGTTTTGTTTTTTCAGGGTACTCTTTTTAAAAATATATATTGATTTTTCACAGAGAGGAAGGGAGAGGGACAGAAAGTCAGAAACATCGATGAGAGAGAAACATCGATCAGCTGCCCCCTGCACACCCCCTACTGGACACGTGCCCACAGCAAGGTACATGCCCTTGACCGGAATCGAACCTGGGACCCTTCAGTCCGCAGGCCGATGCTCTATTCACTGAGCCAAACCGGTTTCGGCTGCAGGCTACTATTTGGTCATAGAAAGGAAGGTGACTTTTCTGGGAACTTGAACCTGCCCTGTTAAATCATGAGGAGAACAACAGGTGTAGACATGGGAAGCCTGGGTTCGAGTTCTAGACGCTGGGGGCTGTGGCGTGGGGAGGCCAGTCAACTGCAGCCCTCACCGGCTCGTCTCAGAGCCAGAGGGCTTTGGACCACGTGGTCGGCTTCTGAGACCTCAAATTCTAGGATTCCAGAAAGGAATGTCTCACTTTTGGCGAAACTCAAACTCAGAAGACCTGTATCCATTGGACCGCAAACCCACCCAGTCTGTTCTGAACGTCTTTTCTGAGCACAGAGGGGATAGCACAGGTGCATGGTGGGTGATGACAGCATAAGACAAATGTCAGTAAGAAGCTAAGAGAGTTCAGCAGAGAGGGACAGACCTTTATTCTGGGAAAACCATGCAGCTTTGTGAGGAAGCTCACAGGAAGCTCACAGGGCAGAAAGCATCTCCATGGAGACCCCTGGGGAAGATGCGGGGGGCGGGGCAGCGAGTGCAGGAGGGAACCGGGAGCAAATACAGCGTGCCTCCCCCCCCCCCCCCCCCCCCCCAGTTTCCAGGCCGGGCTGGGCGGTGGCTCAGGGAGTGAGGGGGCTGGAAGGGGAGAGGGAGGTATTTGGTGGGCCGGGAGCAGACTATTAAGAACACAGAGTTTAGACTTTGGGCAACAGAAGCCAGGTATCTTCACACAGTGCAGCCACGAGCGAAGCTGTGCCCCTCTTAGCGATGGGAAAGGAGGGATGGGCAGAGAATGGGAAGGAGAAACAGCAGTTAGAGAGCATGTTGTGGTCCGGAAACAGGACTGGGGAGTGGGGCAGGACCGGGAACATGGAGACAGACAGACAGAAGTGGTCCCAACGGGCAGGAGAGAAGGGGGCGTATATATGGGGCTCCCCGGTGCTGAGCACAGTGAGGGCGGGTCATCAGCCTCCACTTAACCCTCAGAGGCCCGGAGGAAGAGCTGTTATCACTGCTCTGCCAGAGGAAGGGAGTCCTAAGTCATTCACACCGAGGTGCTGCCTTTCTCACAGCTCAATTCCAAGTTTAACAGTTCAAGTTGCAAGCGGGGGTGCACCACTAGGTGGCGCCAGACAGCAGGCCGCTAAGCGCTCAGGGGCGTCTGGGAAAGGCAGGGACACCTGGGAAGTTGCTGTTTTTCAGGGTCATGTCACAGCCAGGAAAGAGAGCGGTCCTCGAGGGGAGGGGTGGGCACAGAGGAACCCGCAGTCCAGGTTAGAGAGCAGCCGGAGGAGAGGGGGCTGGGTGGTGCCCAGGCAGTGGCCAGCGGAGGGGCCTCCCGGCGGGCAGTGCGCAGTGGGTGCAGGCAGAGGGGCGAGCAGGGTTTTATAAAACGCAGAGTGTGCCAGGCTCTCAGGAACTTCACCCCAAATGTCTGCTGAGGAGCAGCACCCCCCCAAGCCCTCCCTCACCTGTGAACAACACGTGTCCAAATATACACGCAGTGGTCGGCAAACTCATCAGTCAAGAGCCAAATAGCAACAGGACAACGATTGAAATTTCTTTGGAGAGCCAGATTTTTTAAACTTAAACTTCTCTATCGCCACTTCTTCCAAATAGACTCGCCCAGGCCGTGGTATTTTGTGGAAGAGCCACACTCAAGGGGCCAAAGAGCCGCATGTGGCTCTCGAGCCGCGGTTTGCCGACCACGGTACACACTGCCATGCACGTGTTAAACACAGGCACCGCCATCCCGGGTTTCCTCGCACCTGGGGACACCCCCACCGCGTCTGGCTCAGCTGCTCGTCCTCTACCACTCGGACTCCACTGATGTCCCTCTGTGACTGCGTGCCCAGCGCCCCGCCCCCCCGCG
This sequence comes from Antrozous pallidus, assembly GCA_027563665.1. Classification (NCBI taxonomy): domain Eukaryota; kingdom Metazoa; phylum Chordata; class Mammalia; order Chiroptera; family Vespertilionidae; genus Antrozous; species Antrozous pallidus. The sequence continues at coordinate 3,238,733 of CM050514.1, read as the reverse complement.
ACAGCAGCACCCACCGTGAGCTGGTGGTCCGTGCCCAGCATGTGCTTCTGCGCCTGGCCGGGCAGGTCCCTGCTGACGTGGGCCACCACGAAGAGCGAGGCGGGCAGGCGGGTGGCCGGGCTCGCCAGCACGCTCCCCCACAGGGCGGCATAGAACACCTCTTTGCCGACCACCAGGGACAGCCGCAGGAGCAGGGCGTCTGTCCTGTGGACCAGAGTTACAGTTGAGGGCTTGGTCCCCACGTGCCTGCCTCACTGTGCGGCTCCGGGAACCGCCCGCCCGTTCTCCCGGCCATGGGGGCACCATTCTGAGCGGCTGCCCTGTCTGTGTTTGTCCACTCGCCACTGTCCCTGAATCTGCCGCACACACCCTTCCTGAGAGCTACAGCTTCCGGCCCTCCAGGCCGCACGTGACAGGCCGCATCCCGCAGCACCGAGGGCACCACAGAACCAGGGTCAAAGTCACCACAGCACCCAGGTCATCCCAGCACCAGGGTCAAGGTCACCACAGCACCTCATCACCCCAGCACCCAAGTCACTGTAGCACCAGGATCAAGGTCACTACAGCACCCAGGTCACTGCAGCGCCAAGGTCAAGGTCACCGCAGCACCTCATCACTCCAGCACCAAGGTCACCCCAGCACCCAAGTCACTGCAGCACCAGGGTCAAGGTCACCCCAGCACCTAGGTCACCGCAGCTCTGCAGCTACTGCACGGGCTCTTAACAAGGCCCTCTGGCAGGGCGGTGTGCAGGCGTCACGTCAGAAAGCCAGCGTGAGCACTAAGGCCTAACACTGGCCCCAATTCCCATTCCCACGGTTCACTTACCAGCACAAACCAGCAACCCGACACTGTGGGTCCCCCGCCTGCCTGCCTGAGCCCCAGCCTGCCTCACCCCCTTGCATTTCCGCCAACATGGCACCTTGACCCTCCCACCCCCCTCGTGTCCTTGCACAGTGCTTGCCGGCGGGGTCGGCTCAACTCCGGAGAACTCGGAAGAAACAGCTGCCAAACTCTCTCAGACAGGCAGGGGTACAGTGACAAAAACATCTTGTGCGATCGCCTCAATGACTGTACCCAATGCACGGCTCGGCGATTCTAGAACCCTCGCCCGGCATCTCCGCAGAGCTGGTTCCAACAGCTTGGGGGCTGCAGACACTGGGCTTCCTGTCCCGGCCCATCAACCAGTGACAAATGCAGCTTTACCAGCTCTGGGCTCCAAGTCCAGCAACCAGCGGTAGGAAAAAAGAGTGAACCCCCATTTCTCAACTGAGAGAACACACAGAAACACCGCAACTATTGACACCCTATCATTCATGCTTACAGATTTTTTAAATGCAGGGCATTCTGGGAATTGGGTTCATCTGTCAGATAATGGAAAAAGCACACACACACGCACACACACGCACACACACACAGACATACAGGCGCGCGCGCACACACACACACACACACAGACATACATGCACTGGTTGGTCAACATGAACGAGCCAGAACCTCTAGGAAGAATCCGGGTCTGGAAGTCAAGAGACAGAGCCCAGCCCTGACCGGTGTGGCTCAGTGGATAGAGCATCAGCCTGCAGATTGAAGGGTTCCGGGTTCGATTCCGGTCAAGGGCATGTAGCGTGGCTGCGGGCACATCCCCAGTAGGGGGTGTGCAGGAGGCAGCTGATTGATGTTTCTCTCTCATCCATGTTTCTAACTCTCCCTCTCCCTTTCTCTCTATAAAAAATCAGTAAAAAATTTAAAAAAAGAGTCGGAGTCTGGTAAAGGTCCTCTCGCTGACCCCGCTGTGACCTTGACCTTTCACCTCACCACAGGCAGCCACTGGGCATGGTGGTCAGGCTTTGAAATAGCAGGGAGCCAGACCGCCTCCTAAGGCAGCGGATCCAGTGACCCCACCCACTGTTCACGGGATTCTCCACCGGAACTGAGGGCTGCCCCGCCCCTCGGTGACACTGGGAACGGTCAGGCGGCTGTCACACCCCACAGATCCTGGTGACCCGACCCCCCTGGGTCACGGGCACGCGCCCTCACGCCGTTCTAACTACTGCTTCCCCTGGCTAGCGGACCGGGATCGATTCCTCGATTCCACCCCTCAGAGTCCCCCCCCCCCCAACGCGGGCAGCCCCAGCACCCAGGCCACGGTGGGGTGACTAGGGCTGGCGTGGACCGAGTGGCGGTGTGTGGCCGCATGAAAAGCGCCGCCAGCCCGGAGGTTTCTAAGCCTCCCGGTCGGGCTGCACACGGGCCCCGAAAGCGCTCACGTGAGCAGGGCTGATGGCTCCACTCCCGGGGAACGGCCTCGTCGGCGCTCCAGAAAAGCGGGGCGCCCTCCCGCCTGAGCAGGGACTGAAGCGCCTGCCGTGTCGGCTTCACACATTTCTCCAAGCGAACCGCGTCCAGCTGCCCGGCTAAGCACCACCTTCTCACGCCTGCCCGGCAAGGAGACCGGGCCTGGCTCTCTTTTCTTCTCCTTTTTCAAAACATATTTTACTGATTTTTTACAGAGAGGAAGGGAGTGGGATAGAGTTAGAAACATGGATCAGCTGCCTCCTGCACACCCCCTACTGGGGATGTGCCTGCAACTAAGATACACGCCCTTGACCAGAATCGAACCCGGGACCCTTCAGTCTGCAGGCCGACGCTCTATCCACTGAGCCACACCAGTTAGGGCTGGCCTGGTTTTCTAACTGGCAAGCAGCCTAGTGCAGCAGGAAGGACTCGGATCTGTCATTCGTGGGTCAGAACCTCATCGCTGTCATTCGGACTGTGAGACCCGGAAACCTACCCCCCTCTCTCCGCCCCCCCGGGGAGAGAGGTGTTCCCAGGAGAACACGGTACCTGGCCAGGCAGAGACCAGACCAGATATGTACACGGCTGGCCCCACTTCCACCCCTGCCCCTGCTTCTGCATCTCTGCGTTCCCCCAGATCCTCACTCAAGACGCCAGCGGCTCGGCCCACGACAGCCTGGCGGGGGGGTGGGAGCCGGGGGGCGCGGAGACGCACCTGTCGTAGATCTCCGAGCCCTCCTCCAGGCCGGGCAGCAGGCCGATGACGAAGGCCTGCAGGCTGGGCAGGAGCAGCCTCTGCAGCGGCAGGAAGTACTTCTCATACAGGCCCAGCAGCACCGGCCGCACCGACATGGCCGCATGCGCCAGGAGCGGGAACAGCCCGCAGCTTCGGGGAGAAGGGAGAGGGGGGCAGTGAGACCCAATCCGAAGTCCCAGACGGGCAGCCGCCGGCGTCGGAGCTGGAGGCGCAGACACCGGCCTGTCCTGAGACGGGCACGCACCGCCAGCACGCACCCGCACCCTTCGGGGGACGGGTGTCTGGGGGACAGGCTCCGGGAGTGGCCCTCATCTCCTGGTGACGCTGCACGTCCCCTGCATTGCAGTTTATCACCCACTGACCTTGTGAAGGAAACGCGGGTGCCCTGGGTGATAAGGGGGCCTGGGGGGGGGCGCACCTGTACAGGAACAAATCCTTGGCCGGGTGCCCTGGGTGATAAGGGGGCCCTGGGGGGGGGGGGCGCACCTGTACAGGAACAAATCCTTGGCCAGCCATTTGGTGCCCACGATCTTAAAGATGATCTCGTAGGTTTCCAGGGCCTTCAGGTGCACCCCGCTGGGCAGGGCGGGGTGCAGGCACTGAGCCAGTCTCTTGCTGATGAGGAGCCGTCGTGGCAACAGGGAGTACTTGAGGTTGCTTTGAAGAGCCTGGAAAACAAGGGCAGGAGGAAGACGGTGACGGTGACGGTGATAGCGGGAGACACCGCAGGCCCAGGGGCTGGGAGAGACGACACACCAGGAGAACACAGCGAATGGACAGAGGGCCCGGAGCACCTGCCAGGCTCCGGCACACGATGCCGGGGCGCCCCCGCAATGCTGGGGACGAGGCAGGCTCCGGACACAGGGCAAGCGAAACTGTCTCCCGTGTCAGGCCACACGTGAGCACCTGTGCCCGGTGAGGCGTGTGTGTCCCTGGGGAAGGCCTGTCTACACAGAGCAGGCACACACACAGCATGTGGGGCGAGGTGACCCCTGTCCCTGGGAGAACTGTGCTCCCCGGATGCCCTGCAGCTGTCCAGGGAGAGGAGTCTGAGCTGCCCCTCCCAGCCAGGCGGTGCCCGGAAGAGAGGGGGGGCCCTCTCGGCTGTGATTCCTGGCACCTTCACAGTCATCCCTCAGCTGGAGCACAGGACCTGCTGGCTCCAGGGCTGCATGTCCCCAGCGGCACCCGTATCTCTGCTGTGAGCCTGTGGGTGGCACCAGTCAACACAGACCCTCCCGGCGCTGCGCACATGGCCGGTCCTCGTGATCAGGCCGCTAACAGTGCATGTCGGGCACGATGGCGGACGCTCCCACACAAATATTCACTGGAGGCCGACAGGGCCAGGTCCACAGTCCTGAAGCCAGCCATTCGCCTCCTGCCGCTTCAGCTTCCCACCCCTGGCAGCTCCGCTGCCCCTCTGCCAAGGGGCCTTCCTTCCCACCCCGATCTCCTCACACGGAACCAGCTTGGCGCCCCTCGTGGAGGCAGGATGGTGCCCTCCCACGTTCAGTGTCTCCTCCACGGGGTTCCACGTGCACACCTGCCACCGACCTACAGTGCGGCTCCAGCAACCGCCCGCCTAACGGTCTGATTCGGCGGCCGGCCGCTCGAGGACGGGTCTGTCTCCCCCGCTGACGTCCGGAGCCCCCTGTGCCTAAGGAAGTGGAGACTCCGGCAACGCCAACTGCACTCCGCCGTGAGTCAGAGCCGCTGGCCCCCGAACCAGCTTAGGACGTAACAGCTTTATAAACAAACAAAACAACTCCACCTCTAAAATAAACACTGAGGCTCCACAGGAGGTCAAGCCTGGGAAGGAAAAGAGTGTTTTTCATCAGAAGCCTGAAGTCTAACTAAACTCTCAAGTTCAATAAACTACATTTTTAAGAAACTAGTGGCCCGGTGCGCAGATTCGTGCACGTTAAAAAGAAATTAATGAGAAGGCGGCCAGCAGGGCAAGTCTGGACCAGAAGGGCCAGACACGTCCTGGAGCCAACCTCCCACGGTCTCTCCCCAGCCTGCCGCATCTGGGGTGGCTCGAAGGGCGTCTGCGGGGGGGGGGGGGGTGTGCACGAGAGGGCACTCTGCAAAGTTGCTATCGTGCAGGGTGTGGAATGCACATGCAAGTGCGCAGTGAACCAGATTCAGGGCCAGCACTGCCCCAGCTGCAACATAACCCACGGCCACAGGGGAACTGCTCAGCCCTGTGAGGAATCGGGCTCCCTCCTCTCCAGTTTCAGGGCGTCACCTGAGAACCGCCACTGCCCATCACTGCAGCACGGCAGCTTCTGCACTGAGTGTCTGCCCCTGGTGGTCAGGGTGCGTCATAGGTACCGGTTGGACAAACACTTAGGGTGTTAGTCTTTTATACACATAGACAGATAAACAAATTAGTTGGTTTATCATCAACCCGCACAATGAAAGGTTGTCAGTTCAATTCCCGGTTGCGGAATGTGCCAGTTTCAGGCTCAGTCCCAGATGGGGGCTTGCAGGATCTATGTTCCATTTCTCTCTCTCCCTCTCTCTCTCCCCGTTCTTTCCTCTCTAAAAATCAATAACAAGTCCTGAAAAAATAAACTACGGATTTACCTGGAAACATTATTTTTCAGAGTCTAATATCTTAAAACAAAGGTAGCGCCGACAGAACATGTAAATGTGCTTACATCCAAAGAATCCCAAAAACAAACAATGGGGGGAGGAGGTGACGGGAACGCATGCCTTTGGCTCTGCCTCCCACATGCCCCCCTACAGGGGTGGAGGGAGGAGCCTGCAAACTGGGCATGTGCCCTGATGGGGAATCGAACCCCCAACCTCTGGGTTCCCGGGATGACACCCAACCAACCGAGCCACACCAGCGGGGTCCCAATCTGACCTGAGGCGGGAAGGGGACGCCCAAGTGTCTGTTCGCCTCGGGCGTGCCCGCCGCTAAGTCACGTTTCTCTGCCCTCTGAGCTAGACAGGGGGGGGCGGGTCGCGGTGTCACGTCCAGCACGGGCGGTAGAGGTCGCACCGAATGAAAACTCGCATCGCCGTGCTGGGAGGACCTGCTCCGGGAAGAGAGGCGGAGAGCAGGTTCCATTGTCGGGAAGTCCCGTTGTCCGGGTGTTTTTCCGGAAACCGAAATCCCAGAGTGACGGCCACCCAATGAAAAGGATGCATACTAAACTTTTTTGAGACGTGTTCTTCTACAACTACGGGATAAATCTCTCAGGAAAACAAATCGGGAAGGAAAAGAGGGTCATGTTTCCAAAGTCACTCTTTAAACATCAGAACAGAAAGGAGAAGCTATAATTAAACAGGAAATTAAATTTCCTCATTTCTTTCATGGACCTCACCAGTTTAAAAGCATTACTTGAGCTATCATTAAGGCATGATTGCAATATTTTTAACCTCATTGGATTCAGGGGCTCAGCAAAACAAAACGATAAAACACAATGAAAGCTTGAAAAAATAGGCTGGAACCACACCCAGCTCGGTGGAGAGACCAGGAAGCGCCCAATGGCGTGGGGCCTGTTGACTCACCGTGACCCAGGCTGGCCCTCTCGGGGACCGGTAGCCGGTCCAGACCGGTCGTGTGGGAAACCCCATAAAAACCTCAGAGTGTCGACCAGGGGCTCAGAGAGTAACGCGTTACACTTTAAATGGTTCAGAGGCTGATCAGTAAGTTTCATGTTGTGCATCTTTCACCTAAGATGGTTGAGATGATAACCTGTATGTGTATCTTATCTCAATTTAAACAATTTGACTCTAAGGTGTCGGCTGTGAAATGAGATTAAGCGCTCCCTCCCCGAGAAGAGCCGGCCGCGGTGAGCGGACTCCGAGCGCCAGCTGCCCGTCGCCGGTGACAGCGTCTCCATCGGCAGATGGCAGCCCCGCCTGGCCCCCGCCTGGCAGCCGGCCAGCGGTACGGGTGCTCGTTTCCTGCCACGGGAACAAAGCAGGACGCGGGTGAGCCGGCCAGGTGGCAGCGGCTGGCACACTCAGTGAGCATGTGCCCCGGGCCACGAACAGGGCCCCCCTTCCAGAAGGAATGGAAAGAGAACAGGACGGCAGGACCTCCCACACGAAAGGAGGCCACGCCCCGGTGCCCGGCGCCCCGCTCACCTGCCTCACTGAACAGCAGCGGCGCCCTCGCCGGGCGGGGCGGGGGGGGTGACAGCTGGAGAAAGCGGCACAACACCGGGGGGGGGGGCCCTCACGGGCAGCCGGCGAGGTCAGCTCTTGCTTAACCGGGGGACCCGCCGTGTTCAACTCCTCTGTGAACAAGGAGCTGCCTCCTCAGAGCGTCGGCTGCTGAAAGTCGCGGTCGCCGTCCGGCGCGCAGGGCGCCCGGTCACGGGCTCAGCAGGGCCGACAGCCGCGTCCGGACGGCAGGGCTCCGCGCCGGCAGCAGCTCAGACAGCTGCGCCGAACACACTCTCCTTCTCAAGTTCTTCGTTGGAATCGGCTCACCCTGTCGCAGCGATACTGGCTGGCACTTTCCGGGCAAACAGCAGGCCAGGCCTCGGAAGGGGCACAGCGGCGGTGGCACGCAGCTGGGACTCAGCATCTGGACGTGCCCACCTGCTGGAGCCTGGGCCCGGCAGCTCACACACGCACTCGGGAGGAAGAACCCAAAAAGGCAATCCCGGGGACACCATGGGGGACGGGATGCGGGACACGAGGCCCCACCTCTCATCCGCTGGGCAGCCCGTCACAAGCCACCTGACCACCCGGCTTCGCACAGAGAGAGGGCCGTCACCTCGGGCGGGTCGTGGGAGTGTCATTCCGTCTCCACTTGCCCTCACACATATGCACGCACGACAGGGGCACCTCGGCCCCCGGTCTCCTGGTTGAGAGCGGGGAGGTGACACGCTGCCTCAGGGACCACCCATAGCACCGGTTCCAATCCTGCTCTTTCTGCGCCCCCTCCGGAGGTTACTGCAGCGGACCGTGAAAGCCACTCCCCTCACCGTGGTCACCCATGTCCCCCGTCCCCCCATGAAGAAACACAATGGCTGGTGGCACGCTTTCCATGTCCCCAAACTTACATTTCTCAGCTGCTCAGCACTCCGTGACCTCCACCCCCTCACCTGACCCCCACTCGGGCCTCCCGCGGCCCCGGCTCAGCTAAAACACTGCCGTGGGGCTGGGGGGCCTCAAGCAAGTCTGAGCTTCGGTGTCTTCCCCAGCATCTTGACCTGACCCCTGCAGACTACAGCGCTGTTTCTAGTTGCATTTAAAGATGTCTTATTGGGGGGAAATAGATACAGAGGCAAAGAAGCATTGAACAGACTGTCAAACTACAGGGGGAAGGCAGGGGAGGGGGGGGGGCTGTAAGAGATCAACCGAAGGACTTACATGTACGCATAAAAGCATCACCAATGGACACAAGACACTGGGGGGGGGGGGCAGGTGAGGGCATGTGCTGGGGGGTAGGGGAGGCCGCGGGGAGGTCAATGGGGGGAAAAAAGGAGACATAAGTACTACTATTTGTAATACTTTAGACAATAAAATGAATAAATAAGAAAAAAGTAAAGATGTCTTATTATCCGTCACTAATTTACTCACTGAGTTTCTGTGTACATGCACGAGTCTAAGAAATCGAACCATCACTAAAGCCTTAAGAAAATTCGTTTCACATCAGCTCCTAGCAAGTGTCCCTTTTATTTTTCAGGTGTCCTTTTATTTTTTATTTTTCTGGTGGCGATCACTGAGGCCTGCTCCCTCCAGCGCCTTCTCAAACCCCGTCCAGTAGCCTTCTCAAACCCCGTCCAGTAGCCGCTGCCGCTGCCACCCGGCCTCTCCCGGGCTGGGGCTCCCCCAGGCATCGCATCGGCCTGAGGGGCTCTCCTACCAGGAGAGGCAGCAGTCACCTCGCCCCAAACCTTCCTGAAGCTCCATGGCTCCCTGGCCTCCCAGAACAAAACCCGGGACCGCCCCGTGCCTGCTCCCTCCTCCTGTCACGGCTCAGGCGGCCACGCCCTCCGCCACTGCACCTTGGACCCGGGCCGGGCCCAGACGGCCTCCCGGCAGCTCGCCCAAACCTCCAATGTCACGTTATCAGAGCCTCGCTGTCTACACGAGCGCCATCCCTCTGCCTTCCTGGCGTCCTTTTCCCCTCGGCGCTGAGCACCCGACACCACACTTCGGTTTGCCGCCTGCCTCCTGCCACCACCGCCTTGCGCCGAGAGCAGGAACTTCGAGTTGAGTGCTGTGTCCCCGCACCCCGGTGTCCAGTCCACGCCTCGGTCCTGTCCCTGCACCAGCACCGCCAGCACGCACGGCAGAAATGCGCCCTCCCAGCCTGGAGGCCCCAAGTCCAAGTCCGGCGTGGGCAGGGCTGAGGGAGACGTGCCCCGGGCTCTCACTCTGGCGGTCAGCTGGCTCATCGTGGCATCACCCAGCCTCTGCCCTCATCCTCACGTGGGGCCTTGCCCACATGCGTGTCTGAGTCCAGATTTCCCCTTTTTACAAGAGCGTCAATCACACGGGACGGGACCCGCCCTCGATGACTTCCTTTCCACCCGATTTCCTCTGTAGAGGCCCCATCTCCAAATGAGGCCACCTTCTGAGGGACTGGGCGTGAGCACCGCAACTTCTATCTGCTCGGAGGATGAAATTCAACCCATCAAAGTCACAGCCCCGTGACACTGGCGCGTGGGCCTCCTCGGTGAGAGGGACTAACCACTGCGGCCTCGTTGGGATGCTGACGTGAGTGCCCCTTCCACAGCGGTGACCTGTCCCTCCGGTGACCCTCACAGACACGGACTCGAAAGCAGCTTAGGCGCTGGGCTCTGCAGCCAGGCAGTCAGGGTCCGAGTCCTCCCTCTGCCACTCGCTGGCCATGACCTTCACAAGTCGCTCAGACCGAGACAATGCCAAGACGGGCCGTGAGGATGACACGGTAACGCTCGGCAGGCCCTCAGCACACAGTGCGCTCTGAGTGGCGCCCGTCAGGGTGCGTTTTTCAACTTTCATCCAATATTCTCACATTCAACTACCTGAACAGTGGTCGGCAAACTCATTAGTCCACAGAGCCAAATAGCAACAGCACACCGATTGGAATTTCTTCGGAGAGCCACATTTTTTAAACTTACACTTCTTCTAACGCCACTTCTCCAACATAGACTCGCCCGGGCCGTGGTGTTTTGTGGAAGAGCCACACTCAAGGGGCCAAAGAGCAGCATGTGGCTCGCGAGCCTCGGTTTGCCGACCACTGGCCTACACACATCTATCTGATCACACTAACCCTGATCACACAGTGACCCTGTCTCCCTGCCCACCCACAGAGCCAGTTCCTCCGGTCTCCCCACCCCTCCTTGCATCACATCCTTGCGACACATCCTTCGTCTCCTCAAGCTGAAGAGCCCGGAGAAAGCCTGGGAGCTGACCTGACTCCTCTTTTTCTGACCCCCACATCCTATCCACAAGGGATCCTGTGAGCTGTTCCCGAGAGGTCTGTTTGGAAGCCAGACCTGCCCCCAGCACCACCTCCTTATGGGAACAGCTCTGTGGTGGCTCCTATCTGTCTCCCCACCCGTCCTGTTTCCTGCCCCAGGGAGCAGCCGAAGTGGCTTCAGCAAACCAGGCGGGAAGCCAGGCCACGCCCTCTGCTCAGCTCCCAGGGCTCCGTGGACCCGGGGGCCACCATCAGGCTCGCTTTAAAGGACCTACAGGACCAGGAGCCTCCCCACCCCTTGCCGCGGTGGCCTCGTCTCCTGTGCTCTCCCCATCCCTCGCTCGCTCCGTGACCTCACTGGCCTCAGAAATGGCACAGCCTCAGAACTTGGTCCAATGGCACCTCTCGGCAAGGCCTGCCTCAACGAACCCATTTAATACTGTGCCAACCCATTCCACACTGTGACACTGTCTGTCTCCTCCCTCCTCACTGTTCCAACAACGTTCCTCAGCTAAGAGCCCAGGTATCGTGTGTGTCACCAGCTTCCCGTGTTCTCTGCGGTGCCGGATACCTAGAAGGGGGCCGGCACGTCGTAGGCGCTCAGATACCTACAGAACGGATGAAAGAATGGATGAATGAATGGAGGAATGAATGGATGGATGAATGGATGGATGAATGAATGGATGGATGAATGAGTGGAGGAATGGGTGGATGAATGGATGGATGAATGAATGGCCAATGCTTGAAACGCTCCTTGAAGAAGGGTTGCAACTGTACTTGATAACCTGCACACGAATTCCACTCTTAGCTACACGCCCACAGGAAGGGAAGACAGGCGCTCCACAAAAACCTGTACACCGATGTTCACCGCAGCACTAAACAGCCCCGAGGAGGAAGCCTGAAGGTCACCAACAGATACACGGATAGACAACACGTGGTCTATCTTTACCATGGAATATTATTTTCTTAAATATATTTTTATTGATTTTTTACAGAGAGGAAGGGAGAGGGATAGAGGGTTAGAAACATCAATGAGAGAGAAACATCCATCAGCTGCCTCCTGCACACCCCCCACTGGGGATGTGCCCGCAGCCAAGGTACATGCCCTTGACCGGGATCGAACCTGGGTCCTTCAGTCCGAAGGCTGACCCTCTAACCACTGAGCCACCCCGGTTTGGGCGGAGTACTGTTTGATCAGGAAGAGGAACACAGTACTGATGCATCTTACACCCGGAGGAACAGGAACACGTGCGAAAGCAAGAAGCCAGGCTCAGAAGGCCGCCCGCTGGATCATTCCGTTTCTCCGTCCACAGACACGGAAAGCGCCTCGGGGGGCTGGCCGGGCAGGATTTCCGCTGGGGACGGTGAAAATGCTCTGGAACTAGACACCCACATTGTGAGCGTACTGACAGCCCTTTAACCACACCGTCTCAAATGGTTAAACGGCAGATTTCGTCAGGTGAATTGGACCTCAACGTAAAAACAACGAACACACGCCCTCCAAAAATCAGTATGCTACCTTTAGATTCCAGGAGAGCCGGGAACTAAAACATGGAAACATCTGGAAGAACCTACACACGCCTAAATCCAACTCCAGGCCTCTCCCTTTCTCCTGTCCAAGGAAGCCACCCGCGGGCACGCCAGCGAGCGTGCGTCAGCCTGGGAATTCCGGAGCCAGGGCTCCCCCCACCTCCCAGCTCTTCCTTCTCTGTCTGACAGCTGTCACCCAGCAGCGCTCAGCCGCCAAGGCCACAGGCTGTAAACACGGCCTGCAGAACACGCTCGGCTCCCGGCCACAGCCTGCCATCCCTGCCCATCTGCGCGCCCGGCAGCCCGGGGAGTGCGGGAGCTGCTTCCTGGCAGCCGGGTGGACTGCTGCCAGGCCCTGCACCAGGTCAGCCTGCTGGCAGCCCTCCCCCCACCCTACACCTAGAAGAGGAAGATGGAGAAATCCCTCCTCTTCAGCGAGGTCTGTTAGGAGTCCCCACGTCTGCCACCTGGGGACCGCAGAGCTGCCGCGTAGGGAGGGGCACCCCCAACTCCCACAGGGCACTGGGCTCAAAAGGCAGGTATCCCAGCCAGGAGTCCCGGCCCCACAGCCACAGAGCCCAGATATCCTCCACCTACAGTCACCTGGTCCTCTGAGCGCTGGGCCAGACTCTGCCATCCTCCTTCTGGGCGGTCCCATCACAGGGCATAAGGTCAAGTCCGCACGGGACCAGTTTGGGTCTTCCTAAGCCTGACCTCTTTTCCTCGTCCAAACACACACACAATTTCCAGGTAGATTTTTTTAAAAATGCATTTTATTGATTTTTTACAGAGAGGAAGGGAAAGGAATAGAAAGTCAGAAACATCGATGAGAGAGAAACATCTATCAGCTGCCTCCTGCACACCCCCCACTGGAGATGGGCCTGCAGTCAAGGTACATGCCCTTGACCGGAATCAAACCCGGGACCTTGCAGTCCGAAGGCCGATGCTCTATCCACTGAGCCAAACCGGTTTCGGCCCAGGTAGATTTCAATATTTACTTCATCCTTTATTCTCCCAGGAGTTGCCAATCAGCCGAAAAATGGTCAAAAGAGTAAACCGAAGGCTGGCCGGTGTGGCTCAGGGGTTGAGTGCTGACCTATGAACCAGGAGGTCACGGTTCGATTCCCGGTCAGGGCACGGGCCCACGCTGCGGGCTCGATGCCCGATGGGGGGCGCGCAGGAGGCAGCCGAACTAGGATTCTCTCTCATCACTGATGTTCCTATCTCTTGCCCTCTCCTTTCCTCTATGAAATCAAGAAAAACGTTTACTTAAAAGTACACCTAGAAGAAAAAGCCATATAAACCCTAAGTGGCACACAGAGAACAACCCATCTTTGAGTAACGGGCTGGGCAACTCATTGCTGAGAAAGGACTGTCTGGCTAGTCTACTAATGTCCACACTGTAATGCTATGCTCAGGGAAAAGGCGGGGCGGAGGGAGAGCTTAACAGTGGTGTAACAGAAAGACAGTCCCTTAAAGAAGTAAAAGGAGCCCAAACCGGTGTGGCTCAGTGGATAGAGCGTCGGCCTGTGGACTGAAAGGTCCCAGGTTCGATTCCGGTCAAGGGCACGGACCTTGGCTGCGGGCACATCCCCAGTAGGGGGCGTGCAGGAGGCAGCTGACCAATGTTTCTAACTTTCCATCCCTCTTCTTTCCTGTCTATAAAAAAATTATTTTTTTTTTTTTAAAAGAAGTAACTCACGCAACCCAAACGGACCCGCCCACATACCTTGTTGAGCTTGCCCAGCGAAGAGATGAGGTCCGCCCATTCACTGGAGGACTCAAAATTTCTCAAAGCCTTTTCGATGCCTGAAGAGTAATTTTTGTATCGGTAGTCATGTAACAGTTCCTGCTCTTCTGGGTCCATCTTACATTCTCACGGCGGAGGAAGCACCTAAAAGCGGAGCGGAAATAAACCCATGAGGCGGCTCCTCGAGGACACACACCGCTCCCAGCCCAGAGCTCCGGGGACAGGTGTCCGTCCACAAACTCACGGGGTAGCTGAGCCAACTCAAATATTTAGCGAGGCAGCTGGGCCAGGCACTACGGGAGGCAAAAGACAAACAGTTCCTGCCGCCTGGGCTGTGAGGGCGACAGAGGGCCGGAGCAGGCAGCAGCGAAATGCCCGGGTTTCCTGCATTGACCAAGTAACTCTAGGAGGGAGCTCACCAGCCGGATGACACATACTGTCCCCACCGGGTAACTGTGAATGCGGATGGCCCCTCCGACGGTACGGCGTTTATAAAACCTGAGGCTATTAGCTATTTGGCAGCCCAACCCTCCACACCTAGACTAGCACAGAGAACTGGAAACATTCGAGAAGAAAATCCGGTGGGAGAAAAGAGGACACATGGGAGGGAAGAGTGTGCCGGCTGACAGCTGTTCGGTTATTACGCGGCTGACAGCTTCCGGCCCGGTGCGGAGTCTGGATGGAGGGTGGTTACTCCAGGGCCCAGGCAACCGTCATTTTACTCTTCTTGCCCCTGAATGCTCTTGGGCGGATTCTTTAATCCTGCGGTTAGATAGATTCATTACATATGAACCCCTGCAGCTATTACAAAGCCCAAGATGTAGCCAATCTATTCCCAACTCCAAAGCATCCGCCCCCCTTTCTTTTGACCCCGCCGTGACGACAGGAAACGGGGAACAGAGATGTAACGTGCACAGCACACGTACGTGCCCATGGGGTTTGGTTTTATTCATTACGAAATCTGACCGATTACTGCTGATCTATGCAGTATCCTCTGTTTACGACTTCAGAGGCTCACAGGCACAAAGGACACCCTCCCTCCGGTGTCCAGCGCCGGGCCCAACCGCAGGCTGGGCGGCTTTGTGTGGCTGTCCGCTCTGTCGGCTTCCACATCCAGAATCCCGTAGGGTTCCAGGCTGCCTCCAGCGTGTACATTTTCAAATACAAACATTTCCTGTTCAAAATATCTGAAAGTCAACCCGTCAGTCTATTCAAACAAATCAGAACTCTGAAAAGTAGGCAACAAGATATGGAAAGGCTGGCATTCCTGGCACCAAGCCTTAGGCCCTCTCCCCTCTCTCTCTCTCTCTCTCTCTCTCTCTCTCTCTCTCTCTCTTTATCCACAGTGATCTCCCCATTCCTGTAACTTACAAATACGATCTTCATGCTAATGAGCCCGGGGTGTGGGACACCTGCCCAAACCCCCCCACCCCCATGAACAGACTCATATAAATGCCCACTGCACCCCTCCACCTGGATGTCTCCAACTTAGTGCACCCCAAACCAGACCCTCAGGTGTCCCTCCGCCAAGTGTGGCCTAGCCGCCTTCATTTACTGGCCCCAGTGAAGGGCCCTATCCCCTAAGCCAGTGGCCGTCAAACTCATCAGTCGACAGAGCCAAATATCAACAGGACAATGATTGAAATGTCTTCAGAGAGCTGAATTTTTTTAACTTAAACTTCTAACGCCACTTCTTCAAAACAGACTCGCCCAGGGCGTGGTATTTTGTGGAAGAGCCACACCCAAGGGGCCAAGGAGCCGCATGTGGCTCTCGAGCCGCCCGTTTGCCGACCACCGCCCCGAAGGGCAATGAGAAGGAACAAAGTACAGGTACGGGCTGCGGGGAGGCTGACCCTGGGAAACGCACGCTCAGGGGAGAGCCAGCCACGAGAGGCCACGTGTGGTTCCACTTGTGTTACGTGCCCGGAGTAGCGGAATCTGTCAGTCCGCTAGTAGACTGGCGGTTGCCGGGTTCGGGGAGAAGGAACGGGGTGGCTGCGAACAGGCACGGGGATCTTCTCAGGGAGGGGAATGTGCGTGCCAAAAGCGGATTATGACCATGGGCGCACAACTTCGCAAATTTCCTAAAAACCACTGAGCTGTGTACTCGAATAACTGTTATGCTCTCCCTCAGTAAGGCTGTTTTCTAAAAACTCTTGATTCGCCAAAACCGGTGTGGCTCAGTGGATAGAGCATTGGCCTGTGGACTGAGGAGTCCCGGGTTCGATTCCGGTCAAGGGCATGTACCGTGGTTGCGGGCACATCCCCAGTAGGAGGTGTGCAGGAGGCAGCTGATCGATGCTTCTCTCCCATCCATGTTTCTAATTCTCTATCCCTCTCCCTTTCTCTCTGTAAAAAAATCAATAAAACATATTTTTAAAATAAAAATAAAAACTCTTGATTCTATCTGCTCAGCATGCTCCTTCCTCAGAAAGAGGCTGCCCCATCCACGGAGCCTGGCATCCTTCCAGACTCTTCCTTCTCTTCACCTGCCACGCTCCACGCCCATCCCATCGGCTCTTCTCCCCAAACACCTGTGGACTCTCCCTCCCTTTATTGCACCTCTGTGTGCGCTCCTCCCCTGCGGAGGCCCCCGAATGCTTCCCCTGCACGCTGGCCCCCTCCAATGCCCTTTCACAAAGCACTCCAGAATCCTCTTCACCTGAATTAAAGCACATCCCCGTCACATGTAAACTCTTCCCGTTAAACTTACAGTAAGTCCGAACCCCTCCCACTCACCGCATGGCCTACGAGGCTCCACCTACCTCTCTCTTCAAGGCACTCTGCTTATCCCAAAACTGACACATCCTACCACAGGGCCTTTGCACAGGCTGGGCCTCTCTGCAGAAATATACTGCCCTATGCACACGCACCACGGCCTAGTCATTCTTGGGAGGGCCTGCCCCTTCTTCTGAAATGACCTTCACACTCTGAAAATGTAAGGATGGTAACCGGAGGTGGTGGATGTTTATTTTGCCAAGAAAGAAGTCAGTACGTCCATGTAGTCCAGAACTGCCCCCTCCCCAAGAGATTTCCAAGTCTGAAGCCCAGCATCTGAACCAGTGCAATCTCTGTTCACTATCCTAAGTGTCTAAGGACTGGGGAAAGACCTGTGACTGGGTTCCACTCCCACAGTTCACAGCCCAATAAACGAGGAAATACCCAAACGCATCATTTCAGTGTGATGTGGCACAAACAGTGAGGGAGGGTGGGCAGTCACAGTTACACTGGCAAGAGGAAGCCAACTGCCTTCAGGGGTCCATGAAAGCCGCAGGCGTGGGCGGCTGGTGAGCAGGAAGAGAGCCTTATCGGCCATCGGTGTGTGCTCAGGGCAAGGAGGGTGTGGGCCAGGTCAGGGCAGGTGACTGGAGCAGTTCAATGTTATGGTTGGCTGGAAGAAGCAAGAACTACTCAGGCTAAAACCGGTTTGGCTCAGTGGATAGAGCGTCAGCCTGCAGACTGAAGGGTCCCGGGTCCGATTCCGGTCAAGGGCATGTACCTGGGTTGTGGGCACATCCCCAGTGGGAGGTGTGCAGGAGGCAGCTGATCAATGTTTCTCTCATCGATGTTTCTGACTTTCTATCCCTCTCCTTTCCTCTCTGTAAAAAAATAATAAAATATATATTTTTTAAAAAAGGCCGACACTGTATCCACTGAGCCAAACCGGTTTCGGCAAGCAAGCAAGCTCCTTTATTTCAAAATGTGGGGCACTCAGTATTAGGCTATGAAGGAAGTCTGCTGGGTGGGCTTGGTAAATCCGTCATCTATGCATGCGCTTATCTCATGTGACACACAAGAGTCCTGTCACATGGGTGTCATGGCCCGCCAGGATCCCAGCGCAGGCCGGCTCAAACAAAGCCAGAGCCTTCGGGACACTGGGCTACAGGTAAAAGGGAGAGGCCTGAATGTAGCTCTTTTGACAATGATCTTGTAATCTGTCCTGAATAGCTTTTCTGTGCAGGACTGGCTAGCTCCTAAAACGGGGAGAGTTCTGCAGCCCCCTGGCACATAAACAACAGCCTTGTCACTTAAACAAGGGTACTCACCGGATATATCCGCCTGAACATCTAAAGTGTCAGCAGAGAACCTCTCGCCTTCCGCATGCTTAATTTACTTTAAAAAACAAAATCAAATTTGCCCAGCCGGCGTGGCGCGGTGGTTGAGCATTGGCATAAACCCGTGGTTGGCAAACTGCGGCTCGCAAGCCACATGCGGCTCTTCGGGCCCTTGAGTGTGGCTTTTCCACAAAATACCACGGCCTGGGCGAGTCTATGTTGAAGAAGGGGCGTTAGAAGAAGTTGAAGCTTAAAAAAAAATTGCCTCTTGGAAGAAATTTCAATCGTTATATTGTTAATATTTGGCTCTGTGGACTAATGAGTTTGCCCACCACTGGGCCCATAAACCAAAAGGTCATAGGTTCGATTTCTGGTCAGGGTACAAGCTCCCGTTTCGGACCCAATCCCCAGTAGGGAGAGCGCGAGAGGCAGCCAATGGGTGTTCCTCCCTCCCGGATGTTTCTGTCTGTCCCTCTTCCTTCTCTAAAAATCAATAAAGACATATTTAAAAACAAAAAAACAAAAAACAAATTCCAGTGAAAAACCTACTGCCAGACCCAAAAGAAGTTCGTTGTAAAGATGTTTATTTACACGAAGGCACATTTCCGAGTTGGATGAAAACTGAAAACTGACAGCCACCCTCCTTCCCAGCACAGACACCCCCGTGGGCAACTGGTTAACTGGTTTAGCCGACTCTGGGGCACTTTTGCTTTAAATGTGGCCTTTCAGAGAGCCAACCCAATGGTGGGGCGCGTGGAGGCACCGGGGAGCGGGAGGGAATGGGGACGGGTGGGGGCGGGGGTCCATCTCCTTAACAAAACATCCTGGGTAGGTTTTCCCGAGGGTGCGGGCTGCCCCGGGTTAGGCGAGGCCTGGGCACAGCCTCCATCAGCAGCTGCACCGCGAGCCGGACGGACGGGGCCGCCACCCCCGCGAGGGCGGCACCCCTGCCGGACGCGGGCCAGGCGGGCAGAGTGCGCGCACTGCGGCTCGGCCCCTCCTCGGCGGGCAGCCTGGGGCCCCGGGGCTCCGTCCCCGGGAAAAGCCCTCGGTCCCCGTCCCTCCCCCGCGACGAGGACGGCAGCTTCCCCGCCGCCCGCAGGCCGAGGCGAGGGGCCGAGGGGCCGCGACCCACTGACCTCCACCTGCCGGCCGGGTCGCGGCCGCAATTCCGGGACCGCAGGGGCGACGCGGGGCCGGGGAGGGGACGCCGCCCGGCCTCCTGCGCTGCCGCTCCGGGGTCGGGGGTCGGGGGTCGCGCGGGCCGGAGCTCACGCGGAGCCTCGAGGCAGCCGCCCCCGCACTGCGGCAGCGCGGGCCAGGGTCGCGCCGTGGGAACGCCTTCCCCGCACTCCGGAGCCGCCCCCTCGGCGCAGCCTGAACCCCGCTTGGCCGCTCGCGGGCCCGCGGGAGACGCCCCGGCTTCCCTGGTTCCACCGGGCGGCCGAGGGCGCAGGCCCGACTTACCACAGCGGCAGCGGCCTTCCTCGGGGACGCGTCCGCGGATGGCGCGGAGGGGCCAGCCAGGCTGGGGCGGGAAGAGCGGACAACACTGGCGGCTCAGCCGGGAGCCCGGACCGAGAAGGAAGCCCCGCGCCCGAGCCGGTGCGGCTGCTGCTGTTCAGGCAGAGAGAGGAGCCGGGCCGGGAGGCGGGGCCTCCGCGCGTGGGGGCGGAGCAGGAGGCGGTCCTTTGCACGTGGGCGTGGCTAAGGGCTGGCTCTAGGGGGACGGGGCGGGCCATCGGCTCGCGGGGGCGGGGCTATGGGCGGTCCGCTGTGCGTGGGGCGGAGCCAAGGGCTGACTCTAGGGGGCGGGGCGGGCCATCAGTGCGCGGGGGCGGGGCCATGGCGGTCTTCTGTGCGCGGGGAGGGCCAATGGCTGGCTCTAGAGCGGGACGGGTGGGCGGGCCTTCGGCGCGCGGAGGCGAGGATTAGGGGGTGCCCTGTGCGACGGGCAGGACCGTGGGCCTATCCTGGACGCTTGCGGCGGGGGCGGGAGGCGGCACCTCGCCTGGAGGAGGGGCTGGGAGGCGGGTTCTCAGGTGAGTGGGCGGGGCTTTGCGCAGCTTTCCCCGCAGGCGGTGGGCGTCCTTCACCCGACTCCTAGCTCGCGCCCTGGCTGTGCAACTGCCCCCTAAGACCTCACGCAAGTGGGCAGGGAGGCTCCGCCTGACCCACCCAGAAAAAGGGGACATCGGCTATTGGACCAGCCTGCCGGAGGAGGGGCTTTGGGGTTACAGATAGGAGAACCTGGGATTCTTCTAGAAGTGGGACCCATGGCACCTGGCTCACCCCATCCTTCCCATCACCCATCCCTCTGGAGGAGGTGGGCCCAGGGGGCTCAGGCCCTGGTTACGGTGCCTCCTCCCCACACGCCACACCTTTCTGTACCTTGGCATCAGCGAAGTGGAGAAATTAATTCGTGAAATGAGCTTTCTTCCGTGCTTGGGGCTTCTCGTCAACTCTGAAGAGCATTCATATTTACAGGTAAACTGTAACGCCTTCCTGTCCTTCTCAAGAGCCTTCGGACCTGGCCAGTTCTGACCCGCCCAGCCTGGCCTGACAGCTGCAGGGCGAGAGGCACCTTGAAGGAGGAGGCTCCCCTGAGCACCCCATTGCACCAGCTGGGAAGCAGTGCCAGAGAGCCCAAGCAGCGCCACCTGTTGACAGAGGTGGTAATTTCTCTAGAGGCCTCTACCCATTTAACCCCTTAAGATCCCTTAGGAATTTTCACATCTAGTCCAGGGCTCCTGGAGGCAAGGTAGTCCTGAAAGTGTTGTGTTTGGGGGGAAGGGGAGGAGGAAGATGGGACTGGGAGGACCATGTACACTATAAATTGTACAGAACCACCGAAACCGGTTTGGCTCAGTGGATAGAGCGTTGGCCTGTGGACTGAAGGGTCCCAGGTTCGATTCCGGTCAAGGGCATGTACCTTAGTTGTGGGCACATCCCCAGTGGGAGATGTGCAGGAGGCAGCTGATTGATGTTTCTGACTTTCTCTCTCCCTTTCTCTCTGTAAAAAATCAATAAAATATATTTTAAAAAATTGTACAGAACCTTTTGAATAGATGTATGTTTCTGGAGAAAGGGTATATATAGTTTGTCTCAGATTCCCAAGGGGATCTATCACTTCTCTCAATTCACCAAGAATCCTCGTAGATGATAAAAGGCTAATATGCAAATTGTCCCCTCGGGAGTTCCACTGACTGGGAGTTCGACCACTCGTTATGGCCACCAAGGGGTGGTGTGGAACAAAGGAAGGCTCCTATCGGCTCTGATCGCCAGCCAGGCCTGAATGAATTTCATGCACCAGGCCTCTAGGCTGTATATATAAAAGGCTAAGTGACCATCTCTTACTAGTAGCTATGACATGCACTGACCATCAGGGGGCAGATGCTCAATGCAGGAGCTGCCATGACCCCCACTGGCCATTTAAAAATAAATGGCACCACGGACCTGGTCCCAAGAAACCAGCACTTGGTTTCCCCCAAGTGGGACACAGGCCCCATCCCACCAAATCGCAGCCAATGCTGCCAAGACCCTATGGCGCAAATGCACCCACAGCCCAGCCCTGCCTGGAAACAGTGGCTGAGGGCGCTGGGTAATGACGTCACATGGAATGCCTAGCTTCCTCTCCCTAGCAACTAACCTTAGAATTTCTCCCTCCCCCCCCCACCCCCCAGGAACCTGACTTGCTTTATAGCCAGGTGCAAACATTTTACATTTAACCAAATGTCTGTGAAGTGTTTTCCTATGACTCATTCACTTGATCCTCACGGAAGTCCTGGAGCAGGTAGATAGGAGACTTGGTAGAGTCCTATTTTCTTTTCATTAGCAAGACACATAGAGTGATATTAAAATATTTCTTCTTAATTAATGTCCTTTCAATGTGCATGAACCCGTGCACCAGGACCTTAGTATCTTAATAGTTGGGGATGCTGGATACATGGCCTAGCCATCTCCATCTCCATTTGGCATATACCAGGTGCCCCCAATGTACATCCTCTAATGGTCAATTTGGGAAACGGTCTTAAAGTGGACGCAGAGGAAAACTAAAGTAGTGATCATTTACAAGAAAAAAATTACTTTCTTGAAAAGTGATGTTCTAACGAAGATATAAACTTCGTTTTTACAAAAACAGAGTTGACAAATGGTGAGATTTCTCAAATCCTAGCCTCATTCCACACTGCACTGAACTAATGAGAGATGGAAGAAGTGCAGATACTCACCGTTTAAAAAGAGAGAGAACCAGTTTATATGTGTCAAAACCACCAGGCACAATTTTGTTCTAATACATTTATGCAAAATAATATACATGACATAATGTTTTTATGCCACCTACCTCTGAAGAACTCTAGGTGGCTGGGAAGTTAATTTAAATCAACTTTGGCCAAATCAAATAGTAGTTATACTCAGATTTTCAACTGTGTGGGAGCTAGGACACCTAGCTCCCATGTTGTATTTTTTAAAATATGTTTTTTATTGATGTCTGAGAGGAAAGGGGAGACTCAGAGAGAGATAGAGAGAGGTAGAAACATCAATGATAAGAGAGAATCATGGATCGGTGCCTCATGGACATCCATCTACTGGGGATCGAGCCGGCAACCGGAGCAGGTGCCCTGACCAGGAATTGAACGGTGACCTCCTGTTCACAGGTCAGTGCTCAACCACTGAGCCCCGCCACACCAGTCAAAGCCATGTGGTATTTTAAACCCTTAAAATAGTAACTCCATTTATAACCAGGGTTGGCAGTAAATGTACGGCTTGAAGATTTGCAAGTTTATTCCTACAAGAAATCTGTTCCTTGGGTCAAGTGGTCTTGTCACACTGAACCGTCTACTTTTTGTCACACTGAACCGTCTACTTTTTGTCACACTGAACCGTCTACTTTTTGTCACACCGAACCGTCTACTTGGCTACATTCACCTGTTTAAGATGTAAATAGAGCAGGTTCCTTGCATAACAATACACCAACCAGGACAATTCGAGTTTAATTTAAATCAGAACTTGAATTCTTTCCTCTTCTGGTCATAGAGAAGGCAGGGGACTACATCCGCTGCCTCAGGCTGGCCCAGCTGCTAGAGAAATTGGCCGGGCAAACACATTCTGAGTTTCTGTATGCAGGTGGCTTTTTTTTTTTTATATATATATTTTATTGATTTTTTTACAGAGCAGAAGGGAGAAGGATAGAAAATCAGAAACATCGATGAGACATCGATCAGCTGCCTCTTGCACGCCCCTACTGGGGATGTGCCCACAGCCAAGGTACATGCCCTTGCCGGAATCGAACCCGGGACCCTTCAGTCCGCAGTCCGACGCTCTATCCACTGAGCCAAACCGGTCTCGGCTGCAGGTGGCTTTTTAAGCCTGTCTCCTCTGTACACTCCACCAGCTCCGATCGTCAGCCAGGCCTGACTGAATTTCCTGCACCAGGTGCGAATCCTGCAGACTTCTGTCCTTGACACTGTGCCCACTTGTGGTTGACTCTCAGGAACAGGCAAACCTTTGTCAGGATCGTCATTAACCCCACACCGTCGCTGTTCAGCTGCCTGGTCTGTCACGATCCTGTCGCAGTTCAGAGGTGGAGGCGAAGTCCAAGGCCGGGTCTAAGGCGGACGCTGCGTGCGTGTTTGCCACACGTGCCACAACCTGGGTTGGTGTCACAGCGAGGCTGGTGCAGGCGGATCCCTGGCTGCATCTGGCACCTGAAACACACGTCTGAGGGGATGGTAACCCATTGAAAACATGCCACTTTAAAACATCTCCTTCATGGGAAAGTGCACACAGAGGCTAATTTGGGGATCTAATAACCAAATGGCTTAAAGTCACGTGTATTCAATGTATCACTTTCCTTAATTTATTTTTATTTTTTATTGTTTAAAGTATTACCAATAGTAGTACATTTGTCTCCTTTATTTTTTTTCCAGTTGACCTTCCCCCAGCCTCCCCTACCCCGCGCCCACCCCCTCCATATGCCCTCACCCCCCTCCCAGTGTCTTGCATCCATTTGTTATGCTAACAGCATGCACACAAGTCCTTACCTTAATTTTCACAAGAAGGGAGTTGCCCATTGTCTAGACTCCTAATGGCGTCATGGCGAGCTGGATGTATAGGTGCTAGGTGCCAGAAAAGCCAGCAGACTCTGCACTGGGACAGTCCAGGAGGGACTCGGCTCCCGGCTCTTCGCTGTGTGATCTTGGCAAGCTAACCTCTCCACGCCTTTATTACTTTTTTATTTTAAATTTTTAATATATTTTATTGACTTTTTACAGAGCGGAAGGGAGAGGGATAGAGAGTTAGAAACATCGATGAGAGAGAAACATCCATCAGCTGCCTCCTGCACACCCCCCACTGGGGATGTGCCCGCAACCAAGGTACATGCCCTTGACCGGAATTGAACCTGGGACCCTTCAGTCCGAAGGCCGACGCTCTATCCACTGAGCCAAACCGGCTTCGGCCTCTCCACGCCTTTACATCCTCCTTTGAAAAACAACTTCAAGACCGACATTAAAGGACAGGCCTGAGAGTTACGTCAATGTCGGGAAAAGTCTGAGTATGTTATGAGTTCTTATTTTTTTTATAATATATTTTATTGATTTTTTATAGAGAGGAAGGGAGAGGGATAGAAAGTCAGAAACATCAATCAACTGCCTCTTGCACACCCCCTACTGGGGATGTGCCCGCAGCCAAGGTACATGCCCTTGACTGGAATCGAACCCGGGACCCCTCAGTCCACAGGCGGACGCTCTATCCACTGAGCCAAACCGGTTTCGGCATGCCACGGGTTCTTCATTCATGATTTTTCCCCCTTCTGATTCCAAGCCTAATATTTATTTCCCTACCACATACCATGATACATTTTCATGCACTTTTATTTAACTCCCTTTGGTTTCAAGAACAAGAGCTCAGTTCAAACTAGCTTAAGAAAAGGAAAATTTCTTTTAAGGATACAGAGGACCTTGGAGCCTGTCTTAGAACAGGGATCTCAGAGATGGTGTGAGGTCAGGGAAGGGGCGGGGAGGGGCTGTCTCTCTTTGGGCCACTCCGTAACTGCTGCTGTTGAGAGTCCATTGTAATGCCCGGCTCCCACAGCTCCTTGGACCACAGAGGGTGGGGCGGCTGCATATGGGAGCGGCTCTGAGCTTTCCCTGTTCCCTTTCGGCTGCAAAGTCACCTCAGGGCTGCTGCAGCTGTAAACTTGGGAAGAAGCAGGCGGAGGGGGCAGAAAGTACTTGCTGGGAAGAGGATGCTGGGCAGACCATCCAAAAAGGCCCCGAAACTTTTCCATAAAAGAGAGAAACACCATTCTGATCAGCAGTTTACCAGTCAGAGTCTTCTAAGGCTGTGGTCAGCAAACCGGGGGCTTGAGAGCCACATGCGGCTCTTTGACCCCTTGAGTGTGGCTCTTTCACAAAATACCACGGCCTGGGGCAAGACTATTTTAAAGAAGTGGCGTTAGAAGAAGTTTAAGTTAAAAAAATTTGGCTCTCAAAAGAAATTCCAATCATACTGTTGATATTTGGCTCTGTTGACTAATGAGTTTGCCGACCACTATTTTAAGGGGACCACATGTAACCCAGGAGCCATTAGGCTAGAGACAAAAAGGGGGAGAGGAAGTGAAAGGGGTCCCCTGTTTGTGGAGGTGTGCACTTCCTGTCTGATTCCATCAGGCGGACCCGAAAGGGCCCATCAGTGCTGGCTTCAGGGAAAACCCAGCATGTGAGAGGAATTCAGGAAATTATCGAAAGCCATTAGCATGTTTTTAGAGCCAGACAAGAAGTCGTTAAAATGTCCAGGGAGCTCTGGTCTGAAACGAGCACAAGAGCAAGCTGGTGTGGCTCGGTGGCTGAGTGCTGACCTATGAACCAGAAGGTCATGGTTCAATTCCCAGTCAGGGCAGGTACCTGGGTTTGGGCTTGATCCTCAGAAGGGGGTCAGGAGGCAGCCAATCTTGATTCTTTCTCATCATTGACATTTTTTATCTTTCTCTCCCTCGCCCTTCCTCTCTCTGAAGTCAATAAAAACATTTAAAAAGCGAGATGAGTGCTGAGAGAGCTCGACGGGCCCTTTGCTGGGAGACCTTGCGCGTGTTCATGGTAACTGAGTCCCAGTGTCAAACAGCGTTACCCCTCTTCACTGCGGTGCTGTCATCAGGAGGTGTGACCCTCGGGTTGCTGTCCCTGCTGTGAAGAGCCTGTCATAAGCTGGGTAGAGGTGGGCTTTCTTCCCTTTGTATGTTGTCCACTATGCACCTGTGTGTTTTCTTTTTTCCTTCTGATTCCAAGCCTAATATTCATTTCCCTATCACATACCATGAAACAGTTTCATGCACTTTTATTAGACTCCCTTTGGTTGCAAGAACAAGAACTCAGTTCCAACTAGCTTAAAATGGAAATTTCTTTTAAGGATACAGAGACCTTGTCCGCAGTTTGCTGCTCTGTTGACTAATGAGTTTGCCAACCACTGGACTAGACAAAATGTTACCATGTAGTTGGAAGCTGTGAGGATTAGAAAATTGTGGCGTATTATATGCAAAGAGGTAAAGGGTAGTATATGGCAGTGGTTGGCAAACTCATTAGTCAACAGAGTGGCAAACTGCGACTCTTGAGCTGCAGTTTGCCCACCACTGGCCTAGTTATTCCGACTGAAGTCTTGGCTGCTTTGCAAACTTTCTTTGCAAGTATATTTCTTCTTTTTAGCAAGATCCTTTATTTCTATAGGGTGTAACCAGAACCTGGGAGGCTGGTTGCCAAACCAATCTCATGTGAAAGCTGTGAATGTGGCCTGGTTGGGTGGCTCAGTGGGTGAGCATCGACCCAGGAACCAGGAGGTCATGGTTCCATTCCCAATCAGGGCACATGCCCAGGTTGCGGGCTTGATCCCCAGTGTGTGACGGGTGGGAGGCAAGCACCCAATGATTCACTCTCATCATCAATGTTTCTCTCTCTCTCCCTCTCCCTTCCTCTCTGAAGTCAATAGAAATAGATTTTAGAAAATGAAAGCAGTGGATGTGGAGTTGCCTATAGTCAGAGAGCACAGAAGGGGCGGGGGAGGCCTCTGAAGAATCATTAGTCCACAGAGCCAAATACCAACAGGACAACGACTGAAATTTCTTGTGAGAGCCAAATTATTTAAACTTAAACTTCTTCTAACACCACTTCTTCAAAATAGACTCGCCCAGGCGTAGTATTTTGTGGAAGAGCCACACTCAAGGGGCCAAAGAGCCGCATGTTGGTGGAGAGCCGCGGTTTGCCTACCACTGGGCTAAGTCATCATCTCTCCAGAGTCAGCAGCCTCGAACCAGCAGAGGGCAGCTGGAAACCCCCAATGTCTTTTTAAAAAATTATTATTTATTAAGGTATTACGTGTCCCTCCATTAACCCCCCAATTCCCCCCTCACTCATGCCCTCACCCCCCTGGTGTTCGTGTCCATTGGTGAGGCTTATATTCATGCAGACAACTCCTTTGGTTGACCTCTCCTCCTTCCCTCCACCCTCCCCTACCTTCCCTCTGAGGTTCGGCAGTCTGATCGGTGCTTCTCGGAAATGTTTTTTTAAAAATATATTTTATTGACTTTTTACAGAGCGGAAGGGAGATAGAAAGTCAGAAACATCGATTAGCTGCCTCCTGCATGCCCCCCACTGGGGATGTGCCCGCAGCCAAGGTACATGCCCTTGACCGGAATCAAACCGGGGACCCTTCAGTCCGCAGTCCGACGCTCTGTCCACTGAGCCGAACTGGTCTCGGCGGATCGCTGCTTCTCTGTCCCTATCATCTTGAGTCCTCCTAGACCAGCAGCTCTCAAAGCGCGGCCGCAGCCCCAGCAGCCCCCAGGAACTTGTGACAAGCGCCCAGCCCTGGCCCCGGCTCTGGCCATGGACGGACATGCCCTCCTGCTGATCCTGATGGCCGCTAGCATTTGCCAACCACATGACCAGGTCCTTCCTCGCAGGCTGGAGTTGGGTGTAACACTCCCTCGGCTTGATTTTCAGAACTAGACTTCTTCCCACGGGAGATCTCAGTCCGCACCCCTGGAGGACAGAGACCCCCCTGGGGGACAGAGACACCCCCTGGAGGACAGAGACCCCCCTGGGGGACAGAGATAACCCTGGAGGACAGAGACACCCCCTGGAGGACAGAGACCCCCTGGAGGACAGAGACCCCCCTGGAGGACAGAGACCCCCCTGGGGGACAGAGACCCCCCCTGGAGGACAGAGACCCCCTGGGGGACAGAGACCCCCCTGGAGGACAGAGACACCCCTGGAGGACAGAGACCCCCCTGGAGGACAGAGACACCCCTGGAGGACAGAGACCCCCTGGAGGACAGAGACACCCCTGGGTGACAGAGACACCCCTGGGTGACAGAGACCCCCCTTGGAGGGCAGAGACCCCCTGGGGGACAGAGACACCCCTGGAGGACAGAGACACCCCTGGGGGACAGAGACACCCCTGAGGGACAGAGACACACCAGACGACACCACCAGAACCCATTCGCCCGGCCACGTTTATTAGGCAGTGAGCCCCCCGGACAATGTCCACCACTCCTGGACCACTTTGTCCCGGACCAGCTGGCCCTGGGGCTCGGTGGCGTCGGGAGGCAGGAGGGCCAAGTAGACGGGCGTCTCCGCCCCCTCCTCCACCGTCCTGGTGCCGGAATCCCCGGCCATGTCTGTCTTCACCCACCCGGGGCAGCACGCATTGAGCAGGATCCTGTCGGCGGGCCTCTTCTCATCCAAACGCCGGGCCAGGATTCGGGATAAGACCGTGACCCCCAGCTTGGACACCCCGTAGGCCGAGCTGGGCCAGCCCTCCCTCTCGTGCACTTCGCTCCTCACGTCCTCCACGAACTTTTTCATGAGGTCCACCAGGTCCCCCTCGGTGAGCGTCTCGCTGCAGAAGGCGTCCTGCAGGGGCTGGCTGCACTGCTCCAGAGCGCGGGAGCCCTGCAGGCTGCTGACGTTCACCACTCGGCCTGCAACCATAGCAACGACACGGACGTGGTCACACAGGCCGTCCTGGCTGGCTGTGCCACCACGGACTGTGATCGAAGCATGCTGCAGGTTTAATGGCTGATTAAAAGCACGACTCTAGCCGAAACCAGTTTGGCTCAGTGGATAGAGCATCGGCCTGTGGACTGAAAGGTCCCAGGTTCGATTCCGGTCAAGGGCATGTACCTTAGTTGCGGGCATATCCCCAGTGGGGGGTGTGCAGGAGGCAGCTGATGGATGTTTCTCTCTCATCGATGTTTCTAACCCTCTATCCCTCTCCCTTCCTCTCGGTAAAAAATCATTCAATAATATATATATGTGTATATATATGTATATATATATATATATAACAACAACACGACTCTAGCCCAGCCAGCGTGGGCCAGTGGCTGAACATCCACCTACGTACGCACTAGGAGGTCCTGGTTTGATTCCACGTCGGGCACACACCTTGGGTACTGGGCTGGAGCTCCAGTGTAGGGCGTGCAGGAGGCAGCCGATCGATGATTCTCTTTCATCATTGGTGTTTCTCTCTCTCTCCCTTCCTCTCTGAAATCGATAAAAAAAGTCTATATTTTAAAAATGTCTATATTTAACAAAAA
The DNA here is from genome assembly GCA_027563665.1 of Antrozous pallidus. Taxonomy (NCBI): domain Eukaryota; kingdom Metazoa; phylum Chordata; class Mammalia; order Chiroptera; family Vespertilionidae; genus Antrozous; species Antrozous pallidus. The sequence goes on along the minus strand of CM050514.1, from coordinate 3,209,377 downwards.
CATTATATATATGGAAAGGGAAGACAGAAAAGAAAAGAAAATGATGGGAGCTACTTTGAGGAAAATAGAAAACCTAAGAGGAAGAAGTGTCTTCTTTCAATCCTCCCTGAGGATGTTTGTGGGGTTTGGGGGGGGGGGGGGGGGGGGGGAGAGAAAGACATAGGGGAACAATCAATGTGGGAGAGAAACATCAATTGGTTGCTTCCGGCTCAAGCCCTAACCGAGGATGGAACCCAAGACCCTTCAGTTCTCCGGAGGCCGCTCCAGCCCACTGAGCCGCACCAGCCAGGCACGTGGCCTCTTGGACGTAAGGACACGCCTCTGGGAGAGGCCACCAGGTGACAGTCTCTGAGGCCGATGGGTGCAATCAGCCCTTCCTCCCCCTCCTCTGCCCCGGGTCCAGGCGGCCTCCCTGGTCCAGACACATTCTTTCAGGAAGAGTGGGCAAATCGCGCCCCCTAGTGGCCTGACACTTGCTTAACCTATTGACTCGGAATCTCCAACAAAGAAGCAGAAATGACCCTTAAGTGACACAGCCTGGCCCGCCAGGCTCAGTGACTGAGCAGCTGCCGATGAAGCAGCAGGCGCTGGCTGGACTCCCCGTCACAGCGAAGGCCCAGGTTGCGGGCTCCATCCTTGGTGGGGGCGCGCAGGAGGCAGCCAATCAATGATTCCCGCTCATCATTAATGTTTCTCTGTCTCCCTCTCTGAAATCAATAAAAACATATTTTAAAAAATTAACCTAAATATATATAAACCTATAGAACCTATACAGACCTACATTAACCTATTAAACCTAAACAGAGAGTGGCTTTTATTTTATTTTATTTTTTTGGTTAGCGTTAGGGATAGGGTAGGTTTAGGGGAAGGGTTAGGGTTAAGGTTATGGCTAGGGTTAGGGTTAGGGTTGGGGATAGGGATAGGGATAGGATTAGAGTTAGGGTTACGGTTATGTCTAGGGTTAGGGCTGCAGCTAGGGTTAGGGTTAGGGTTAGGGATAGGGATAGGTTAGGATTAGGGTTGGGGATAGGGTTAGCATTAGGATTAGGGTTATGTTAGGGTTAGGGTTAGGGTTAGGGATAGGTTAGGATTAGGGTTAGGGTTGGGGATAGGGCTAGGGATAGGGTTATGGTTATGTCTAGGGTTAGGGCTACAGCAAAGGTTCGGGTTAGAGAGAGGGATAGGGATAGGTTAGGATTAGGGTTGGGGATAGGGTTAGCATTAGGATTAGGGTTATGTCTAGGGTTAGGGTTAGGGATAGGGATAGGTTAGGATTAGGGTTAGGGTTGGGGCTAGGGCTAGGGCTAGGGTTAGAGTTAGGGTTATGGTTATGTCTAGGGTTAGGGCTACAGCTAGGGTTAGGGTTAGGGATAGGGAAGGTTAGGATTAGGGTTAGGGTTGGGGGTAGGGTTAGCGTTAGGATCAGGGTTATGTCTAGGGTTAGGGTTAGGGATAGGGATAGGTTAGGATTAGGGTTAGGGCTGGGGATAGGGCTAGGGATAGGGTTAGAGTTAGGGTTATGGTTATGTCTAGGGTTAGGGCTACAGCAAGGGTTCGGGTTAGAGAGAGGGATAGGGATAGGTTAGGATTAGGGTTGGGGATAGGGTTAGCATTAGGATTAGGGTTATGTCTAGGGTTAGGGTTAGGGATAGGGATAGGTTAGGATTAGGGTTAGGGTTGGAGGTAGGGTTGGGGCTAGGGCTAGGGCTAGGGCTAGAGTTAGGGTTATGGTTATGTCTAGGGTTAGGGCTACAGCTAGGGTTAGGGTTAGGGATAGGGAAGGTTAGGATTAGGGTTAGGGTTGCGGGTAGGGTTAGCGTTAGGATCAGGGTTATGTCTAGGGTTAGGGTTAGGGATAGGGATAGGTTAGGATTAGGGTTAGGGTTGGAGGTAGGGTTGGGGCTAGGATTAGAGTTAGGGTTATGGTTATGTCTAGGGTTAGGGCTACAGCTAGGGTTAGGGTTAGGGATAGGGAAGGTTAGGATTAGGGTTAGGGTTGCGGGTAGGGTTAGTGTTAGGATCAGGGTTATGTCTAGGGTTAGGGTTAGGACAAGGGCTCCAAGTGGCTTCTAGCTCAGGGAGCTCGCAATCCCCTACAACCAGGAAGCACCAACGCTCAGCATTTTGCTCTCCAGGTTCTCACCTGTCCTGGTTGGTCCCCGAGCCCCACCCTCCCTCTCGCCTTCTTTTCTCTGGCAAAGGGCTTGACTCGCGATCACGTGGCAGCCGCCAGCCTAATTCACCAGAAGTGATTATCCTGACTTGTTTGAGGGGTGCAGTCAGGAGCCCTGGGGACTGTCTCCAGCTCTCTCAGCACCTGGGTGTTCCCTTCTCCGGCCTCCCTTTCCTCCTCTGAAAGGGACGGTGTCGGAGCGGGAGGTTTCTCCAGCACCTCGCAGCTTCCAGACTCTGTGACTCTCAAATCCACCGGGAGAAGACAGCCTGGTGCCGGTGAGAGACACCCCTGCGGTGAAATGCTACGCAGCAGCAAGAAAGGATAAGAGCCCTGACCGGTGTGGCTCAGTGGGTAGAGCGTCGGCCTGCAGACTGAAGGGTCCCGGGTTTGGTTCCCGTCAAGGGCATGTGGCCAGTGGGGGGCGCGCAGGAGGCAGCTGATGGCTGTTTCTCTCTCATTGATGTTTCTGGCTCTCTGTCCCTCTCCCTTCCTCTCTGTAAAAAGTCAATGAAAAAAAAATTTTTTTTTAAAAAAAGGAGGAGAAACCTTTGTCCTGACCTGGAAAGAGCCCCAGAGAGAGTGAATGAAGGAAACAAGGTGGCAAGCATTATGCTTCATGACCCCCTTTGTGTGAAAAAGGGAGCAAAAAAAAAAAAATAGGCATTTAGATTTGCTTAGATTTGAATGTAAAAGTCCACGCCATCGGCCCTGGGCATTCGCCAACTCCATGAACCAGGCCCTCCTTCTGCCAGAACCTGCCGCTCTCCCCGAGGGTTTCCCGGGTCCCACCCCCAGAAGCAGCTGTGGGGCTGGAGACAGGGATTGGGCAGGCTGGGGTGGGGGCAGATGGCAGTGCAGGTGCCACTCTCTCAGGCAACTTTTTAGATCTTAAGGTTTGTGCACTAGAGGTCATCTTTATTCAAAATGTTCACTTTTCGCCAAAATCGGTGTGGCTCAGTGGATAGAGCGTCGGCCTGCGGACTGAAGGGTCCCAAGTTCAATTCTGGACAAGGGCATGTGCCTTGGTTGCGGGCACATCCCCAGTGGGGGGTGTGCAGGAGGCAGCTGATGGATGTTTCTCTCTCATCGATGTTTCTGACTTTCTATCCCTCTCCCTTTCTCCCTATAAAAAATCAATAAAATGTACTTTTAAAAAAATGTTGAATTTTAAAAAGTGCATTTCTAATGAGAACAACAGTGTTGTTTGTCCTTAGACTCACAGTGGACTTCTGGGGAAATAAACTCCTCAGGGAAGCAAGCCTCCCCCTCGCCACCCCCACCCCAGTTCCCCTCCCCCCTCCAGCTCGGTTGTACTAGAAGCTTGTGATTCTTTGTTAATGACAGTCACCCCCACTGGGCTCAGTGCTCCGAGGGCGACTGTCTCGGCACCTTGTGCACACATCACCCAGAGTAATGCCCGGGGTACGGTAGGCACTCAACACCTATTTGTGCAAAAAAGACAGTTATTTATTGACTACGTTGCAGCGTGGGCAAGGTATTTCCTGGTAAAGAAAATGTTCTGTGGGTGTCCTGAGTCAGCGAGACCAAGCTGGAAGAGTGCAAGAAGAAGGAAATACAGGGAAGCCCTATAATGCGAGGTCGGACCCCACCCCAACCCCAGGGGAGCTGGGTGTGGCCCCTTCACCTGGGGGAGCTGGAGGAAGACTCCCTGAGGTGCAAAAAGGCAAGAGGACTTCGAAGACTTGCAACCTCTGTTGTTCCAGGATTGAGCTCCTGTCATGGGAGACTCAAGAGCAACACCATGTGTCATGCGTACCTTTTGAAGCTAAAGCTGACATGTTTGGGTGAGGAGCAGATACAGGAGGGTAGAAAAATGATGCCCTGCCCTAGCCGGTTTGGCTCAGTGGATAGAGCATCGGCCTGCAGACTGAGGGTCTGGGTTCAATTTCTGGTCAGGGGGCATGCCCGGGTTGTGGGCTCAGTCCCCAGTGAGGGGCGTGCAGTTGATCAATGACTCTCTCTCATCATTGATGTTTGTATCTCTCTCTCTCTCTCTCTCTCCTCTCTCTCCCCCTTCCTCTCTGAAATCAATACACACACACACACACACACACACACTGAGTGGCCAGATTATTATGATCTCTGAACACATAATAATCTGGCCACTCAGTGTATATCCCACATAATAAAAGGCTAATATGCAAATTGTCCCCTAGACCAGGAGTTCGACCAGCAGGCAGGCTGGCCAACTGCCCATGTCCCCTCCCCCTGGTCAGGCTGGCCGGATCCCACCCATGCACAAATTCATGCACCGGGCCTCTAAAAATACACACACACACACACACACACACACGCACGCACGCACACTGAGTGGCCAGATTATTATATCTATTTAAAAATGATGCCATTTCTATGTTTCCCCTCAGAGAAGAGCACGCCCCTTTGGGAAGCAGAGCCCTGCACTCCCGCTGAGGGGCGCGGCGTGACGACCCACACGCTGACTCACCGTGAGGCTTTATGATGGGCAGCAGCTCGTTGCAGACGTTTCTCGTGGCGAAAAAGTTTGTCTTCAGAGTGACCTCAGCTTGAATGTCAAAGGGCGTGGGGTCATCCACTTGGACAAAGAGAAGGAAACAAAGACAACGTCAGGCAGAGCGGGTCCGCTCTCTGTCTAAAGGGGAAAGCTCACTCCTCAGTCCTTAAACCACTAGGCCAGTGGTCCCCAACTTCAGCCGTGAATCTGAGTCACCTGCAGGGCCTGTGCGAACACAGCTCTCCGGCCCCGCCCCAGACATGGGTGGAGACTGTCTGGGTGGGGTGCCGGCATTGGCACTTCCAAGGGGTTCCCAGGTGACGCTGCAGCCGAGCTTTGATCTTGGACTTGACCTTGGACGGCCAGAGGGGCTCCGGCAGGTCCGCTGAGGTGCGGGTTCTGATTTGGCAGGAGTGGGACAAAGCCTTGAGCTCTGTGCTGGCAGCAGGCGCCCGGGGTCCCAGGTGCTGAGTCCACCACACACGTGGGGTGCAAGGCTGACAGCACAAGCCCCTGTCCCCCCACCTGCAGCTCAGGAAGCCGGGCACCTGTCCACCAGCCCCTCAGCCACTGGGGAGGGGGTGCCAGCCGCCCACCTGCCTGCGCTCCCAGAGAGCCCCACACTGAGTGGCAGGGGGGTGCACAGTCATGGGGAGCACTGAGGCCCAGGGGATGAAGATTCGTCTTCACAATAGTGCGTTTTACTCTGTCCTCCACTGGCTGTGAGTGAGGCGGGCCTGCACTGCTTTCTACCCGCAGCATTTAGCTCAGTGACTTTTTTCCTTTCTTTTTAAAAAAATATATTTTATTGCCCAAACCGGTTTGGCTCAGTGGGTAGAGCATCGGCCTGTGGACTGAAAGGTCCCAGGTTTGATTCCGGTCAAGGGCATGTACCTTGATTTTGGGCACATCCCCAGTGGGAGGTGTGCAGGAGGCAGCTGATCGATGTTTCTCTCCCATCGATGTTTCTGACTTTCTATCCTTCTCCCTTCTTCTCTGTAAAAAAACAATAAAATATATGTTGAAAAGATTATATATATATATATATGTATATATATATATATATATATATATATATTCTCCTATCTAATAAAAGAGAAACATGCAAATTAGACTGAACATCTTCCGGACACCCTTCCCAACAAAGCCATGTTGGCAGGGGAGAGCAGTTAGGGCAAACAGGCTGTCAGGAGAGAGCAGTTAGGGGGAATCAGGCTGGCAGGCAGGTGAGTGTTAGGAGCCAGAGGTCCCAGATTGGAGAGAGTGCAGGCCAAGCTGAGGCGACCCCCTTCCCTGTGCACGAATTTCCTGTCGTGCCTCTAGTATATATATATAATTGATTTTTACAGAGAGGGAGAGATAGACAGTTAGAAACATCCATCAGCCGCCTCCTGCACACCCCCTACTGGGGATGTGCCCAAAACCAAGGTCCATGCCCTTGACCAGAATCGAACCTGAGACCCTTCAGTCCGCAGGCTGATGCTCTATCCTCTGAGCCACGCCCGTCAGGGCCCGCTCAGGAACTTTCTTAACCGAAAGTTCTGCTACTCAAAGCCACCCGGTCCGCTTGGTAACCAAGTCCCCGGGGGAGGGCACAGCCTCGCCTCCTTTTCCCCGGGGCCTATCCCAGCTCTCCATCCGACAGAGTCCCCCGGCCGCCGGCCACCGGGAGACTGTGCCGGGGCGCCCTCGTCCCGTCTCGGGGCTCGTTTCCTGCCCGGCAGACGGCCCCGCCCTCGGCGAACGCGCCCTCTCGGGAAAGCGAAAGCCGGGCGCTCGCTCGGACACCCGCGCGCGCGGAGAGGACGTTTCTCGCACGAGCCCGAAGCGGATGAGCTCAGCGGGGCGGGGTCCCTCCCGGGGGCCGGACGCTCGCCAGCAGCGGCAGCTGACCGCCCGGCGAGGCCCCGGCTGCGCACAGGCCTGCGGGCGGGGCTCGCCGTGCCCCGCACCCCGGGCCCCTTGGCGCTGAGCGAACCGCTCCCGCAACTCCGGGCAGCGAGAACCCTCCCCAGGGGCGCACGCTGCCCTTCCCGATCGCTGCACCGATGGACGGGAGCGCCCGCGCCTGGCTGTCCCGCACCCGCGGGGCACCCGGGGCCGCCCTCTCCCGCACCTACCCTTGAAGGCGATGCCCGCGTTGTTGACCAGCACGTTGAGCCCCCCGTACTCCTTGCGCAGGAAGTCGCGCAGGGCGCGGATGCTCTGCAGGTCGTCGATGTCCAGCTGGTGGAAGCGCGGGCTCAGCCCCTCGGCCTGCAGCTGCTGCACGGCCGCCTGGCCCCGCGCCGCGTCCCGCGCCGTGAGCACCACGTCCCCCGAGAACCGGCGGCACAGGTCCCGCGCGATGGCGAAGCCGATGCCCTTGTTGGCCCCGGTGACGAGCGCCACGCGGCTGCAGGACGACATGGCCGGGTGCGGGGGGCGCGCGGGGCGCGGAGCGCGGGGCGGGCTGGAGGCCGCGGGCGGAGACAGACACCCGCTCCGGGGACCGGCGGCGGCAGAGGAACCGCGCAGAACTGAGTTCGGGGGTTCCCGGCGGCGACTTTGCAGAGCGAGGCCCGGCCTGGGTCCCTCCCTCCGAGGAGGGGCCTGCAGTTCCCGGGGCGCTCGGAACGCCCCGCCCCGCCCCGCCCCGCCCCGTCCGGCGGCCCCCGCCAGGCCGCGGTCAGCCCGGGCAGCGGTTCTGGGTCTCCCCAAGCGGAACCGGGAGAGAAGAGACGGTGTCAGGGGGAGCCCCAACCGCAGAAAAAGCGGCGCCGGCTGGTTTTCCCGGGTCCGCGCCCATCAGCCCCTTCCCGGGAGGACGTCTGCCTTTTCCTTAAAACGCAGGGACCGCTTCCCTCTGGGGCCAGCGCAGGGGCCGGCGGTCGGGATGAGGTCCAGCCCCCCCCCCCCCCCCCGTGACCTCGGCCCGCCCGGAGCGAGCACCGCAAAAGGCCTGTCGGGGCCCCTTCCCGCGTGCGTTCGTTCGTTCGTTCGTTCGCGGGAAGGTTTGTGTCGCCTCCTCTGTCCCAAGAGCTGGGGCAGAAGCGCACGGTTCGGTGCGGGCCCATCCGGACGGGTGAGCCAGTGCGGGGTGCTGGAGGACACGGCCAAGGGCAGCGGACGGGCAACGGAGCCCGGGTTCCCGGGAAGACAGGAGCCGTCCGCACTGGCCGAGGGCAGCGGGGGGAGCTAACGGGGCCACCGTCCTGGGGCGCTCACCCCGCGGGGCGGTGACCGCTGCACTGAAGCTGGACGGAGACCGCAAAATAAAAATAAAAAAAAATAGCTGAGACCGGTGTGGCTCAGTGGACGGAGCGTCGGCCTGCGGACTGAAGGGTCCTGGGTTCGATTCCAGTCCGGGGCATGGACCTTGGTTGTGGGCACATCCCCAGTGGGGGGCGTGCAGGAGGCAGCTGATGGATGTTTCTCTCTTATCCTCTCTGTGAAAAATCAATAAAATATATTTTTAAAAAAATAGAAAAATAAAAGAAATAAAATAAATCCTTGAACGGAAAGCCGAATCTCGCCAAGTAGGAGAGGAAAAGGGACAATACAAGGAAGACACAATGAAGATGCAGCAATGAAGTCATCTTATTCGCAACTCTCATTAAGAACTTAGACCGGAAAGAGAAAATGCAATGCCAGGTTAGACTCGCAACTGCTTCTGGGGACGATGCTTGCTCAAGAGAAACCCAGAGAAGGAGGGCGAAGCGGTCCCACGAGCAGAACCCAGGGGCGCGCAGGGTGCATCCCGGGGTGGCTCCCGGTCGCCTCGCCCCGAGGCAGCAGAGGGTGTCTGTGCCGCTCTGACCGGGCCACGCCTTGTACCGGGGTGTTTCCGATGGATCCTTACATGCCCCCGCGGCTGCGAGGTGCCTTCGCGTTGGGTTTGTCCAGAGGGGCATTTTTAATGTTTTTTCTCCCGGGGAAACCTGTGTACCCTCCAAGCTCAACTGGAAGGGAACCCCAGAGCGTGCCAAGGTGTGCGTGGGCAATTAGAACGCCCCACCCACCTTCCTGAGTGTAATCGGGTGTGTGTGATCCCAGGGCGGGTCCCGGCGGCTGCGGCTCAGGGAGAGCTTGCTCTCCTGGTGACTCAGCTTTTCCCTGGCACAGCAGGCGCCTCTGTGGCCTGGACTCCACCTCCCCGTCAGTAAACAGGTGAGGAGGGCAGGAAGGTGTGCACCTGCTCCCTGAGGTCCCTAACTGTGGCTCAACCAATATTACCCGCCCCCTCCCCCCCCCATACACACGCACACCTGCAGACTGTTTGGGTCTATTAAAGACACAGGGCTAGCCCAGCCGGTGTGACTCAGTGGGTGAGCCACGACCTATGAACCAGGAAGTCACTGTTCGATTCCCAGCCAGGGCGCATGTCAAGGTTGCGGGTACATCCCCAGGGCGGGGCGTGCAGGAGGCAGCTCATCAATTATTTTTTCTCATCATTGATGTTGCTATCTCTCTCTTCCTCTCTGAAATCAGTAATAGTAATAATAAGAGATATAGGGCTATTCAGTTTCTTGTGGGCTCTTGAGTTCTTTTGATTTTTATTATTTTAGAAAATTTCCTTATTTATTAAGGTATTACATGTGTGTCCTCACCTCCCATTACCCCTTCCGATCCCCCCTCCCCACTCATGCCCTCACCCGCCTGATGTCCGTGTCCATTGGTCAGGCTTACATGCATACAAGTCCTTCGGTGGATCTCTTCCCCTTACTCCCACCCTCCCCTACCTCCCCTCTGAGGTTTGACAGTCAATGCTTTGTCTCGATCTGTTTTTGTTCATCAGTTTATGTTGTTCATTATACTCCATAAATGAGTGAGATCATGTGATATTTATCTTTCTTTGACTGGCTTATTTCACTTAGCATAATGCTCTCCAGTTCCATCCATGCTCTAGTGTGAAGCAGCCACCTTTTCCTCCTTTTTCTTCCTCTTCTTAAAGAATACCTTTCAGCATTTCATATCATACTGGTTTGGTGGTGATGAACTCATTTAGCTTCTTATCTGCGAAGCTCTTTATCTGACCTTCAATTCTGAATGATAGCTTCACTGGGTAGAGTAACCTTGGTTGTAGGTTCTTGCTATCTATCACTGAAAATTTCTTGCCACTCCACCTGGCCTGCATAGTTTCTGTTGAGAAATCAGCTGACAATCGTATGGGTGCTTCCTTGTAGATAATTGTTTTTCTCTTGCTGCTTTTAATATTCTCTTGTTGTTTTTTGCTCTTGGCATTTTAATTATGATGTGTCTTGGTGTGGTCCTCTTTGGATTCCTTTTGTTTGGGGTTCTGTGCACTTCCTGGACTTGTAAGTCTATTTCTTTCACCAGTTGGGGGAAGTTTTCAGTCATTATTTCCTCAAATAGGTTTTCAGTATCTTGCTCTCTTCTTCTGGCATCCTCATAATTCAGGTGTTGGTACGCTTGAAGTTGTCCTAGAGGCTCCTTACACTATCCTCAAGTTTTTGGATTCTTTTTTCTTTTCTGGTTGAGTGTTTTTTGCCTCTTGGTATTTCAAATCTTTGACTTGTTTCTTGCATTCCTCTAATGTGCTGTTGGGTCTCTGTATAATATTTTCTATTTCAGTCAGTTTATGTTTAATTTCTAGTTGGTCCTTTTTCATATCCTCGAGGGTCTCACTGAATTTATCGGCCTTTTCTAGGAACCTCTGGAAAAACCTTATAACCGTGGTTTTGAACTCTATATCCAGTTGTTTGTTTTCCTCTATTTCTTTTCTTTGTGATCTATTTTTTTGTCTCCACATTTTTGCTACTTCCCTGACTTGGTAGGGTAGCTTTGTGTACTAGGTGTCTTGGCCTCCCCTGTTACCTGAGGTGGACACTCTTGGTGCACCACTTTGTGGACTGTATGTACAGCCTTGTTGTAGTTAAGTCTTGATTGTTGTTGGTATCACTGGGAGGAATTGTCCTCCAGGCCAATTGTCTGTGAGGATCAGCTGTGTCTACTCTGGGAGACAGCCTTATGTGACAAGACTTGCAAAACTGCAAAAGCCTCTGTGCTCAGCTTGGATGGAGCGGAGTTTCAGGATATTAATAACTACTCACAAGGCTGTGTTTTCCCAAGTGTTTTGTTTGTATCTTCTATTGTCTACATGGCTCTCTGGCACCTGGAAATCACCAACATACATGTGTACCCTCCTTTTCCACTTTTGCAGCTCTGCTATGCAAATGTCCTCTGCCAATATTCTCTCCAAAAGTTTGCCTGCAATTTTTAGGAGGTCCATCTTCAAAATAGTTTTTAAAATCTGGGGTGTTAAATTCTTCCAAGTCAGGTAACTCTACAACAGACAGGCTTGACAGCAGCTATCTTGAATCCAGGCTCTGGGCATCTTAACCTACATGTTATTGCCTCCTGCTGGCCAAACACCTGAACAGCTGGAGGTCATTCTTCCAATCTGACAATGGATTTGTGTACCTTTGATGTGTATTTCTCCACCCTTAGGGCAATTTGTGTTAATAAAAAGCAAGGGGTCCTCAGACAAGGGAGAACTTGGCTTCTCCAGCCAACCTCCTCTGCCCCCCCCCCCCCAATGCCTTCCAAAATTATGTTTCATCTCTGCACTCTTAACTCACACATGGCACTTCTCCAGACTTCTGAACCCTTGTAGCTGCTGGATCAAGACCAACTGGCAGGAACACTTGAACCCTCCCATCCTGCCTCTCTCATATCTGTAGTAGAGGGAAGGCTGCGTTTTATTTCATTTAAAATGTTCCTATTAAAATTTTTTTAGAGTGAGAGGAAGGGAGAGAGAAACGCCCTTCAGATGCCCCCTACATACCCCTCACTGGGAATGGAGGCTGCATGTGCTCTAACCCGGAACTGAATTGGTGACCCCTTGGTGCAGGGGAGAATGAGCCACACCAGCCAGGGCAAGCAAGGTCTTATTTTAAAACTTTAACCCTCTTAAGATCCACTCAAACACTAGTCTATGTAATTACCATTGGCTCAGCTGTGTTATCTTAGATGAGTTTAATAAAACCATTCCTCTAGCCAAATTGGCTAATTAGTGCAAAGTTCTCCAGTTAATGGTTCACTTTGAGCAATGTTAGTATGGAAATTTGAAAACCAAGCCTATTGCTTTACTGTTATGTACAGAGCCCCATCCCCACCATTCTGGAGTCATTAATTATTAACACACTGACAATCTTGTTTCATAAATCCCTCTCTACACTCCCTTCTTTCTTCATCCCACAGGTAAGCTTTATAATTGAACACATCTTTTCCCCACAGATATCCAAGATATACCTCTAAAAGGGAAGGACTATTCTTACACAGTGATCACACCCAAAACTAACAATTTCTCTGTATTGATTGTTTGGTTAGTGCTTAAATAGCCTTGATTGTCTTAATAATTTCTGAGTTGTTCTGATCAAACCAGGACTTAATTCAAGTTCATATGATCCCACTGCCCCTGACATGTTTCTGAAGTCTCTTTAACCTATGGCTGTCCTGTTACACAGCACTCCCCTCCCCCCCGCAACACACACACTTTATTTTTATTTTTAAATATATTTTATTGATTTTTCACAGAGAGGAAGGGAGAGGGATAGAAAGTCAGAAACATCGATGAGAGAGAGACATCGATCAGCTGCCTCCTGCACGCCCCCCACTGGGGATGTGCCCGCAGCCAAGGTACATGCCCCCGCCGGAATCGAACCCGGGACCCCCCAGTCCACAGTCCAACGCTCTATTCACTGAGCCAAACCCGTCTCGGCAACACACACACTTAAAAAAAAAAAAAAGGAAACATAATTTGTCTTGTGGAATGTCCCAGGATTGAGGGTTAGTCAATTGCTGCCCTTGGTATCTGTTGGTTTCCTTTCTTTTTCTGTAAATGAGCAGTTCTACACCCACAGGCTTGGTTAGTCACTCGCATGGATATTTCACCACAGCTGGCACCCAGGGGAGCATCACAGTGTCTTCCTTGGTGTGAGCCATTCTGTGCAGCCCAGTGCTCATCCTCAAAGCATCCCCACATTTAGCCCATTTTTTTCTTTTTTAAGTCATTTCTAATTTTTCAATGATGGTTGACATGCCATATTATATTACTTTCAGTGATTAGACATTATATCAACTTACTGAACATCCCAAGTAATCTCATACCCATCAGACACCACACCTAGTTATTGCAATACTAGAGGCCCAGTGCACAAAATTAGTGCATTGAAGGTTGGCGGGGGGCGTTCCCTCATCACGGCCTGCACCCTCTTGCAGTCGAGGAGCCCTCGGGGGATGTCCGACTGCTGGCTTAGGCCCACTCCCAGCCACCGTTGATGCCTGGCTTCTGGCTGAGCAGCACTCCCCCTGTGGGAGCACACTGACACCAGGGGGCAGCTCCTGCATTGAGCATCTGCCCTTTGGTGGTCTGTGCATGTCATAGCGACCGGTCATTCTGCTGTTTGGTCAATTTGCATATTAGCCTTTTATCATACGGGATTATTACACAGCCTTTTATTATATAGGCTATCTTCTGGGTGCAAATCCAGCTTAGGAAATATAGTCAATGCATTGAGAGATCACCCATGCACTGAGAGGTCACCCATTCCTTCTAAATCCCTTCACCTTTTCCACCCATCCCAACCTCCCCCTCATCGGGCAACCATCAAAACGTGTAGTCCATGTTTTTGCCCTGTGTTTTACAGGAAAGTCCCTAAAAAGCTAGGAACAGGCCAGAATCCAGGATGAGGAGGCACAGCAGGTGAGAGAGCCAGTCCGAAGAAAAAGAATATTTTAGGAGCCACGCAGTTCGGAAGGGCTGTTAAACATCCGATAACCTGACACAATGGCCGTCACTGCAGGCAGACTTTCGGTTGAGTGCAGGCGTATTTTGGGAGGTGGCTGGGCTCTGAGTCAGATGGACAAAGTGGGATTCGCTATGTACCCGTCCAGGATGTGCGCGGCAGGCCCCTGGCTGGTGTTCTGGCACTGCCTATGTGGGTTTCAGGAACTGGTGTAGGTTTTAGTCGGGAGAAAACACCTGTATTCTGGAACCACTGAGGTCCTGTGGGAAGTGTGTTCTGAAGGAAACCAGAAGCCCAGCATGTCCATTGCCTTTCTGCATCGACAAGACCGTACCGTTGGAACGTCAGAGTAATTTCCTTTTTTTCTGGACCCTTTGAAGGACAGGCCCCGCTCTGTGGAGACCGCACTCCCCCCATTGTCGGTGAGTTGACTGTTCGCTATCCTGCACCCACCTAAGCTAAAGAGGTTCGTGTCTATCATTTTACTTCTTATCTAGTCCCACAGGTTTCCCCCACCTCCCTAATCTATCACCAGTGGATTCTGGGTAACCCACCAATGTCTCCTCTTCTGATTCCAATGTATAAAACAAGGTAAAGAACTCCATTCTCTGGACCATCAGCCCAATCCCTTGAGATTCTGCCTCCCGGCATTTGTCGACAGTTTGGCCCAAATAAACTCACAAAAACTCTCCCCGGGTTTGAATGTTTCTCACATGAACAATATATTATTTGGATAAAAATGAGGTGACAGCGTGCATGTCCTTCTGGTCAGTTCGGGACGGATAACACAGTGGGGCCCACAGAGGGGATAGCGGGGAGCTCACCACTGTTCAACCTTTTTCTCCGAAACAAACTGCCCGTGGGGCCCCTCGGCGTCTGAGGGCAGAAGGGCCAGGAACACGGGGGTGTCTGCGCCCTCCTCTGGGCTTTTAGTGGCTTTGGGTCCGGCCATGTCGGTTCTCACCCACCCTGGGCAGCAGGCGTTCAGAAGGATCTTGTCCCCTCTCCTGTGCGCGCTCAGGTTCCTGGCGTGGATCCTGGACAGGACCGTGACCCCGATTTTGGTGACGCCGTACGCGGTGTTGGGCCAGCCCTCCTTCTGGTGCACCCCGTTCCGAGTATCTTCCACGAACTTGTTCATGAGCCCCGCCAGCTCCTCCTCGCTGATGGTGTCGCTCCGGAACTTCTGCTGCAGCTCGGGGCTGCAGCTCCTCAGCGCCCGGAGACTCACCATGCTCGACACGTTCACCACTCTGCCTGGAAGGCAAAGCGGGTGGTTACGGAGAAAGGCAGGCTCGAGAATGCGGGTGCCAGATCTGCGGGGATTCAGGACCGGACGTTTCCATGTGAGACATGTAAGATGTGCCGCGAACTTTAACGGGGACTGCCGCTCTGATGAAGGAGGGGGTCAGTAGGTGCTGGCGTGTCTCGGAGGATGTCAGAGAAATGTTTACATGGGGAGGGCGGGGCCCAGAGGTCCCATGAGAACAAGCACACGGTTTTGGCAGGAACATGCTAAGGGAACAGAGTCAGCGGGCAGCCTGTCACCCCCAAGAGCCTCTCTGGGACGCGTGAGGATCCCGTGGCCACCCGTGCGGGGCTCTGCACGCAGGAGTCTGCTGACCCACAGAGGGCAGGTCCGAGGCAAATGGACAACACCCGGTTGGGAAGGCTGCTCTGGTCACCGCAGATAAAAACAAATTAGTTCATGTCCAGTGCTCGGCAAACTCATTAGTCACCAGAGCCAAATATCAACAAGACTATGACTGAAGTTTCTTTGGAGAGTCACATATTTTAAACTTGTTCTAACGCCACTTCTTCAACATACACTCGCCCAGGCCGTGGTGTTTTGTGGAAGAGCCACACTCAAGGGGCCACAGAGCCGCATGTGGCTCTCGAGCCGCAGTCTGCCAACCACTGCCCTAGCCGATTTCATTTGGCTCCCTGGATACAGCGTCGGCTTGCAGACTGAAGGGTTCCAGGTTTGATGCCAGTCAAGGGCATGGTCAGGGTACGTACCTTGGTTGTTGGCTCCTCCAAGGCCCTGGTCGGGGTGCGTGCAGGAGGCAACCAATGGATGTGTCTCTCACTGACATGTCTCTCTCCCTCTCTGCCATCTCTCTAAAAGCCCGTGGAAAAACAAGCCTCGGTGAGGACAGAAAAACAAACAGAACCTTCACAAAGTATTCAGTGCGCTGATTACCAGGCCGGCTTACCAGCTGTCCAAAACCCCGATGGGGAGACTAGCCGGTGGGTTTGGGGACTGGGGGAGCTTGGGGAATGGGGAAGCAGTGGGTGGAGCGGAGGTGGCAGTGACGCTGAGGGGGGATCATTTCGGACATGTGATTCCTGTACCCTCTGAGCCACAAAATGCCGAGGGCCATTCTACCTGGCAGTGCGGGAGCCAGAGCCTGCGGGTGGTGACGGGAGAGGCTGCGGGTGGTGATGGGAGAGCCTGCGGGTGGTGATGGGAGAGCCTGCGGGTGGTGACGGGAGAGCCTGCGGGTGGTGATGGGAGAGACTGCGGGTGGTGATGGGAGAGCCTGCGGGTGGTGATGGGAGAGACTGCGGGTGGTGATGGGAGAGACTGCGGGTGGTGATGGGAGAGACTGCGGGTGGTGATGGGAGAGCCAGCGGGTGGTGATGGGAGAGACTGCTGGGGGGAGGGGGTGGGGAAGGACCAGAAGATCCGGCGCCAATTTGGAGGGACAAGGACACAGGTAAGACAGCCCGATGGTTCTGGCTGTGTGACCTGCCTCCATGAGCAGCAGGGACTGGAGGGAGGCAGGGGTTAGACTGGCTCCACAGGCTGTCGGGGGCAGCACGTGGCTGCCCTTCATGCCCCCCTGGAAGGTGAAAAAGTTGGGTAAAACTCAAGATAACTGGGGAGAAGAGGAATGGTGGCAGAGGCAGAGCAATGAATAGAATGGGTCCAACAGGAAGTCCAATGTGACACTGGTGCCTCCAGACATGATCTCGCCTCTTGGCTCAACAGTACGGGCACGAAGGGGCGAAGCTAGCTGTTGCCAAGACCACCCCTGTTTTGGGGATTGACAGGAGGAAGGGGAGCTCGCACAGCTGAGCGGCCTGGCTCTGGGAGGCAGGTCCCCAGGACAGGGCGAACTGACGGGGACACTGGGCATGTGCCAGCTGCCTTGATTCCAGCTTGTCAGGTTCCCCGCACCGCTCTCTGTGGCATGGTGAAACACTGGCTGGTTGGCACGCAGTGGCCCGTGTGAAGGAGCGTGGTGATGGCGCTGCTGTCAGTAAACACAGGGACTGGGAGACTGAGTAGTCCCCTCAGGACGGAAGTCAGGTGGAAAGAAACTGGCCTGACGGGGAGCCACCAGCCAATTTCTGTGCTGTGAAACTACGGAGCCGAAACCAGCTCAGTGGACAGAGCGTCGGCCTGCGGACTAAAGGGTCCCAGGTTCGATTCCGGTCAAGGGCATGTACCTTGGTTGTGGGCACATCCCCAGTGGGGGGTGTGCAAGAGGCAGCTGATGGATGTTTCTCTCTCATTAATGTTTCTGACTTCCGATCCCTCTCCCTTACTCTCTGTAAAAAATCAATAAAATATATTAACAAAAAAAAAAGAAGAAGAAACTAAGGAAACAAGGAAGCCTTGACACTGGCAGCTCTACTACCACAGTGGCCTACATAGGCAAACCGAAATCTAAGCCTGTCAATGCCTCAAAGTTACAAAACCGGAACCTAAGGACCACCAATCAGAAACAGACACCTAGGCTTAAACCATAGCCAACTGCTAATTCCCTTACTTTGTTCCTGCCTTTTCTCTGTAATAATCGCTCCCCAACACCTGTGGATAGAGCATTCCTAAGCACTTCCGGTTTGCTGCTTCCCAATTCAAATAGATGTTTTTCTCAAAGAAACTCTTAATTTCTTGATAAGCCTTGGTTTATCACTAAAGACAACGAAATAGTTCTGCAAAAACAGTTGCCTGCTGGGTAAAGGGTAACTGGGAAGGTTTGGCCCTTCGCCCAGAGCTGCTGGGAGAATCTTTAAACCCTGGGCTCTCCTGCCTGATAAGCCTGTCCTTGTTTGCGTGGGGGTTTAGGTTCAGGTGACACAATGAACGTTAACAATATGGTTATGGTGAGGCTGCCTGGTGTTAGGCTATGACCTCTGGGGAGGGCGCTGAAGAGGAAGGCCAGCCGAGAGCAGCGGCCATGACTGAGGCCAGCCCTCAGCAGACACACCGGGAACGAGGTGGGGGAGCGCCCCTGGGCGACAGTGCTAGTGTTACTGTCACCCACAGCCGCTGTCTGCAGGCTTCCAGGTGACAACAGGACAACAGGACGCTCCCTGCCCGGCTTCCCCGACCCCTGGGCCCTCAGAGGTCCCCCACGGATGCCTGGCACCCCTCCTTTTCCTCTGACACTGCGCACTGCAGTTCTGAGCACAGTGGCTTCCCTGAGTTCGAGTCCTTGCCGTGATTCCCGAACCTGAGGGTGGTCTTGGGGACTCCTGAACTGGTTACAGCCCAGCCATGTGCACCCAGATACGTGCGGGTTTAGCGTCTGGAAACCAGTGAGTGGCCACACTGTATCAGTGGAGGACAAAGAGAGGCTGTGATCAGAGGCAGAAGAGGTCAAGGGTACAATGCCATGGTCAGCAAACTCATTAGTCAACAGAGCCAAACAGCAACAGTACAACGATTGAAATTTCTTTGAAGAGCCAAATTTTTAAAGCTTAAACTTCTAGTGCCACTGCTTCAAAACAGACTCGCCCGGGCCGTGGTATTTTGTGGAAGAGCCACACTCAAGGGGCCAAAGAGCCGCCGCATGTGGCTTGCGAGCCGGAGTTTGCCCACTATGGGTCTAATGAACTGATGGTAGGAAAGGTCACTCAGGAAGGCAGAGGGAGGAGGGAGCAGGGAGGATCCAGCCTGGGGTCCTCCGGGGACTCCAGCGGATGTGAGGGGCATGAGCCATGGCCTCTCTGAGACTTCTGAACAGAGAGCCTGTTGTGCAGAGACCAGGGGGACCAGACCACAGATACCTGACCTGGGGCTGTTGAGACCCCGGGGGGAGGGGAGGGGAGGGGAGGGGCAGTGCAGCAGAGCACAGAGCAGGAGCAGGGAGGGGTCTGGAGAGGACACCTGGGGGGGGGGGGCAGGACTGGACGCTGCACAGACAAGCCAGCCAGCGCCCCTACACTCACCTTGGGGCTTCATGAGAGGCAGCAGCTCCGTGCAGACGTTTCGGGTCCCAAAAAAGTTTGTTTTCATCGTCACTTCTGCTTGAATGTGAAACGGTGTGGGGTCATTCACTTTCAGGAGAGAAGGAGGGAACAGTTAATAAATAGCAGTCAGGCGGTAACATCCCATAGAATTTTGTGTAAAATTGGCGTCCGTGCCATGACCATTTCCTTGTCCCCTGAGGTTCCATGGCGCCCGAGAGGCTGCCATCCCGGAGGCTGGAGAAGGGCGCAGTATGGGATGTCTGGACCTGTTTGTGCAATGTTCTTGTTCATTTAACAATCCACTCAAAATGCACTCAACTGCCCTGAAGCTAATCCGGAAGGAACTGAACACTTGAAAAGACACCCAGGCATCTGAGCCAAGAACACAAAGGTCCTTGGGCCAGAAAGCGCTCCGGTTTCTCTTGCACTTTGATCTCTTGGCACCGCTGCCCCCTTGCTCCCCCAGTCCCCTCGGGAGCCATTCTGCACCCCACACACGCCAGGAGCCCCACTGTACCGATACCCGGACATACCAGCCACCCTGGCTGCAGGTGCTGGGCTGACCTCCTTACCCCCGTGCGACCCCCCAGGCTTTTACCCTTGAAGGCGATGCCCGCGTTGTTGACCAGCACGTCCAGGCCCCCGTACTCCTTGCGCAGGAAGTCGCGCAGGGCGCGGATGCTCTGCAGGTCGTCGATGTCCAGCTGGTGGAAGCGCGGGCTCAGCCCCTCGGCCTTCAGCTGCTGCACGGCCGCCTGGCCCCGCGCCGCGTCCCGCGCCGTGAGCAGCACGTCCCCCGAGAACCGGCGGCACAGGTCCCGCGCGATGGCGAAGCCGATGCCCTTGTTGGCCCCGGTGACGAGCGCCACGCGGCTGCTGGACGACATGGCCAGGCTGATGGCTCGTGAAGCACTTTGCGTGGAGAGAGGAGCGGGCTGTGGACGCCCAGAGGCTGCGACCTGGGCTCCCGGGAGGCTGCGAGCGCAACGGGAGGGCGCACAGTGCGCACGAGCAGAACTGTTTGTCGTCCCGCCCAACACGCAGGCGCATGCCCCGCCCTTAGGGGCGTGCCCCGGGGGCCCACATTCCCCGCCCCGCCCCTTTGCTCGGCCAGCCCCGCCCTAGGGGCGTGCCCCGGGGGCACATGCCTCGCCCCTTTGCTCGATTAGCCCCGCCCTAGAGGCGTGGCCCCAGCCAGGCCAGGTTGACAGGGGGGCGGGCCCAAGGCTAACTTAGGCCTTTGGTTGCTGGAGACGCCTGCCTGTCAGCAGAGCTTCATTTTGATTGGTCGTCTGACTACCTTTAAACTGAACCCTTAGCCTTGGTTCTACCTGGGTTTTCCGCTGCTGTTTAAAAAAACACAGCCCCAAAACAAGTAATCGGAACGGTAGTTGTGGATGAGCTGAGAGAAGGTGAGAAGGACGCTCGTGGGTGTTGATTTGACCCCCTCAGTGTGTAAAAGCAAAGCCCCCCCGTTTTTCCCTGGTCGGTCTGCCCAGCACAGGGGCCCCACACGCCTGGCACAGGGATCCCGCGGACGCTCCACAGGTCGTGGCTGTGCAGATGGTGGAAGCGGGGCCCTGGCCTGCAGCCTGGGCAGTGGCTACACAGCTGCCCAACCGCGCCCGCCCGGGCCCCGTGCAGCGAGCACCGCCTCCCCAAGGACCGCTGCACGGGTCCGGCGTGATGGCGAGGAGGGTGCCCTTCCTGGCCGCATTCTCCAGGGCCCCAGGGGTTAATGAAGTGCGGTAGCAATCCACTCAGGTAGAAACTGCTGTTCGGGTTCTGTACTTATTTTCTTGATAAAACAATAGAAAGTTATTTTGATTTTCTGGAACATATGTATGCTATCCTAATCCTCCATTGATGATGGTTTGAATATCCCACTGATGGTGACCTCCCTGGTTACGGAAGCACATTCCTCTGGGAACCGGGACAGGACAATTACCCTAAACTGTCTCAGTAGCTACAGATCACTGAGTTTCGGTTCACTCCATGGTCCTGGAATCAGAACAGACCCCAAATTGCCTCAGCAGCTACAGATAGGGCATTCCTGTTGGCTCAGTGATCCCAGAATCTGGACAGCACCATTATTCTAAATTGCCCAGGGGGTCCCAGATAATGTATTTCTGTTGATTCAGTGATTCTTAGATACTTTAGGTAACTAACTTGCTCAATTTTTGCTTCTGTAAAAAAAAAAAAAAACAAACGCTTTTCGAGAAACAGGTTCCTCATTCCAGACCCAAAGATGTCATGGATACCTTTGTGATATTCTGCCAAGATAAGCCAGACTTGGCGAGCTGTTTGGGGCTGCGAGGTCTGAAGCGCTGAATATCCCCCTCGTGTGCCCACCGCCGGCCTTTAATAAATGACTCCATAATTCAACTTCTTGAGGCATCCTTTGTAAGATGGGGGTACACTACAACATTAAGACGCCATGGCTGGGAGGGGTCCTGGGCACTTGAACAGAGAGCAGACAGCGCTGTGGGTCACAGGGGGGGAGGGGGGTGGTCGTGCTCCCTGTGACCCAGACCATCTGAGCAGCAGCACAAACCGAGTTGTGTGTTCCCGGGCTGTGACTGCCACCCTCCATCCCTCCCTCCATGTGGGGGCTGAATGTTCCAGGTTTCCGGAGCCACCATTCGGGTCTGCCCCTTCCTGTGATGTATGTTGGGGCCCAAGCAGGACATGCACAACCCTCCTTTGATCCCAGCCCTGAGCCCAGCCGGGGACAGGGTGGACAGGTGTGCTTCCCCCAAAGCGCACTGGTTGGTGATGCTAATCAAGGACTTTAGTTGAACTAAAGACACTATTTCAGGAGAAGCCCAAAAGGTGAAAGGTTATGCGGGAGTCATGGGTTTGAACTCAGGCCCATCCTCCACTGCAGAGAGGGAATACCTGCTTTTCTCTAAAAGGAAATCAAGTATGTAGACAGGACAACTGCTTCTGAGGACATAGATCCCCTTCCTTTCTTAAGAGAAACCAAGGCAGAATTAAATAGGTCCTGTGACTGCATTCAGTGTGGGACCCCCATGTGGGAGCGAGGGTTTAAGAAGCTCTTTCTGGGGGCCAAGCTAGCGATGGCATGTGTATTTCATGGTTACGGAATCCTGTTTGCTTAAAGTGCCTACAGTAGGTTTCGTCTTGGTCACGGTTAAGAGGGAGATGTAAACCCCACCGTCCTCCCCGGTTACAAACCGTGGCTGCCTTCATGCTACCACCGCGGATCTCAGGGCCCCCCAAGAGGCTGTGGCTGCGAAGCTGAAAACATTTACTCTCTGGCTCTTTCTAGAATGTGTGTGAACCTCTCAGTCACACTGTCCCTTCCTTGGCCTCTCCATTAGGTCTATCCGATTTCGGAGCGGGTGCAGCTTACAAATAAATGACCTGCAGCATGGATCTGTCAAAAAACCCATTATTCATCTGCTGCTGATCGGTCATTGCTCCCACCCACTCCGCTTTTTCTCCCCGTGTCGCAGGAGAAATCACCCACTCCGAATTAGTAACCAATTCAAACGGACAGTTTATAAAGGGGCTGATATCTGACAAAAGGGGCCACATGGAGATCTGAAATTAAAACTGTTTTAATTTATTTCAGAGAGGAAGGGAGAGGGAGAGACAGAAACATCAATGATGAGAGGGAATCATCAATCGGCTGCCTCCTGCTCACCCCCTACTGGGGATGGAACCTGCAACCTGGGCTTGTGTCCTGACGCGGAATTAAAACAGTGGCCTTCTGGTTCATAGGCTGCAGGCACAGGCTCTTGCCCATGCTCTACATTTTTAAGAACTCCCCCTTTATTATGATATCTCTCAGGTACAGTTAAAAGCTTCCCTACATTTATCACATTCATAAGGCTTCTTGCCAGTATCAGTTCAGACATGTTCAGTAAGTTCTCAGTTGGTAAAGGACTTATGACACTCTTTCTTTTAAAAAATATATATTTTATTGATTTTTTACAGAGAGGAAGGGAGAGGAATAGAAAGTCAGAAACATCGATCGGCTGCCTCTTGCACGCCCCCTACTGGGGTTGTGCCTGCAACCAAGGTACGTGCCCTTGACCAGAATTGAACCAGGGACCTTTCGGTCTGCAGGCCCACACTCTATCCACTGAGCCAAACCGGTTCCGGCCTTATGACATTCTTTACACCTGTAGTGTGAACTGTGCTGTACAGTAAGGCAACACTGTTGAAGGGCTGTTATATTTCCTACACCTGTAAGGCTTCTCTCCAGAACGAACCCTGGTGCTTAGGAAGGCCGAGGAGCTGCCCAACTATTTGCCGCATTGTCTACACTGACCTGGTGTAAGGGTTCTCTCCAGTGGGAACTCCGATGATCAATAAGGGAGGAGGACTGGCTAAAGGCTTTGCCACATGCTCTACACTCGTCTCCTCTTCTGACTGTAATGCATCAAACAAGTGCAAACCCGCCTCCAGAGCATGACTCCATCCGCTGAGACTCTGCTTCCCAGCAGTTGTCCACACTTTGGCTAAAAAAAACCCCTCATAAAACGTCTCCGGTTGGAATGCTTCTTACATTACCAATATGTATCTGGATAGAAGTTATTTGCCAGTGTGCGAACGAGTCCTCTTGGTCTATTCAGAACAGATAACGCAATAGGGCCCAGAGAGAGGAGCTCACCATTGGACCACCTTTCTCTCCAAAACAAACTGTCCGTGAGGCCCCTCGGCGTCTGAGGGCAGAAGGGCCAGGAACACGGGGGTGTCTGCGCCCTCCTCTGGGCTTTTGGGAGCTTCGGGTCCAGTCATGTCGGTTCTCACCCACCCTGGGCAGCAGGCGTTCAGGAGGATCTTGTCCCCTCTCCTGTGCGCGCTCAGGTTCCTGGCGTGGATCCTGGACAGGACCGTGACCCCGATTTTGGTGACGCCGTACGCGGTATTGGGCCAGCCCTCCCTCTGGTGCACCCCGTTCCGGGTATCTTCCACGAACTTGTTCATGAGCCCCACCAGCTCCTCCTCGCTGATGGTGTCGCTCCGGAACTTCTGCTGCAGCTCGGGGCTGCAGCTCCTCAGCGCTCTGAAGCCCTCCCTGCTCGACACGTTCACCACTCTGCCTGGAAGGCAAAGCGGGTGGTTACGGAGAAAGGCAGGCGGGAGAATGACATGTGCCAGATCTGCCCGGACCCTGGACCGGGAAGTTCCCATGAGCATTAGTGAAGACTGCCTCTATGATGAAGGCCAGAGACAGTCTAGAGACCTGTCTCACCCAGTATAGCTCAGATGATGTCAGAGAAATGGTTTTCTAAAAAATATATATGCCAAAACCGGTTTGGCTCAGTGGATAGAGCATCGGCCTGTGGACTGAAGGGTCTGGGGTTTGATTCCGGTCAAGGGCATGGACCGTGGTTGCGGGCACATCCCCAGTGGGGGGTGTGCAGGAGGCAGCTGATCGATGTCTCTCTCTCTCTCATGGATGTTTCTAGCTTTCTGTCCCTCTCCCTTCCTCTCTGTAAAAAGTCAATAAAATGTATTTAAATATATATTATTATTATTAATTTCACAGAAGAAAGGAGAGGGAGAGATAGCATCATCAATGATGAGGGAGGATCATTGATTGGCTGCCTCCCACCTGCCCACGGATGGAGCCCACAACTTGGGCATTTGGCCTGACTGGGAATCAAATAGTGATTTCCTGGTTCAGAGGTCAACCCTCAACCAGTGAACCAAGCTGGCTGGACCCAACTGATCTCTTAATACTAAACAGTTCTGCAAAAAGAGCTGTGTGTTAAGTAAAGGTAAAGCAGTTGTTCAAGGGAGGACACAATGTTGGTATGTCATGGCTGTTCAGGATGGGCGGTGTGTTCCTTTCCACCTCTCCACAGCCCCCAGCAGGCTCACTCCCAGCAGCGGGTTTACTCCTGGTGCTGTGTCTGCACCTGTTACACAAATTCTGTACAGAGTGATGTGTCAGCGACCCTTTGGCTGGAACGGAGCAGGGAGGCGGGGGGCGAGGCTTGGAAAAGAAAGGATTAAGCTTGGCCAGAGCAAGGTCTGGCCTTTGGCCAGGCTGCGGGGTAATCTTTACACTGTTGGACTGTTCACCTTCAGAAGACTGTCCCTGTTGACTTGGGGGTTTAGGGTCAGGCTAGACATGGGCGCTAACAAAATCGTTATGGTGAGGCTACCTGGTATTTGGCTACCTAGACTGCGGGAAGCCCTTTCATGTCCCGCGTGGTACAGGGTTCAGGTTCAGGGTTTGGGTTCTGGAGGAGGCCACACACAAACGAGACTAGAAAAGTATTAATTTGGGAATATTGGGGGCCAGGCGGGAGCCCACCTCTAGGGGGAGGACTACCACAGATCTGGCCTAGCTATCTCTTTTCTTATGATTATGGGATGTACCCATAGCCTTTAGGCAGGTAATTCCTGTAACAGTCAGTCAGCAAGGATTTACATAAGATTGACAGGTGGAAGTTGCTTCAGCTACCAATGTATCACCAGAGGACAATGGGCGGCTTTGGACACTAGACCTCTGGGGAGGGAGCTGGAGAGGAAGGGCAGCCAGAGAGCAGTGGCCATGCTATGAGGGAGCCCTCAGCAGACACACCGGGAACGAGGTGGGGGAGCGTCCCTGGGCGACAGTGCTAGTGTTACTGTCACCCACAGCCGCTGTCTGCAGGCCTCCAGGCGACAACAGGACAACAGGACGCTCCCTGCCCGGCTTCCCCGACCCCTGGGCCCTCAGAGGTCCCCCACGGATGCCTGGCACCCCTCCTTTTCCTCTGACACTGCGCACTGCAGTTCTGAGCACAGTGGCTTCCCTGAGTTCGAGTCCTTGCCGTGATTCCCGAACCTGAGGGTGGTCTCGGGGACTCCTGAACTGGTTACAGCCCAGCCATGTGCACCCAGATACGTGCGGGTTTAGCGTCTGGAAACCAGTGAGTGGACACACTGTATCAGTGGAGGACAAAGAGAGGCTGTGATCAGCGGCAGAAGAGGTCAAGGGTACAATGCCATGGTAAGCAAACTCATTAGTCAACAGAGCCAAACAGCAACAGTACAACGATTGAAATTTCTTTGAAGAGCCAAATTTTTAAAGCTTAAACTTCTAGTGCCACTGCTTCAAAACAGACTCGCCCGGGCCGTGTTATTTTGTGGAAGAGCCACACTCAAGGGGCCAAAGAGCCGCCGCATGTGGCTTGCGAGCCGGAGTTTGCCCACTATGGGTCTAATGAACTGATGGTAGGAAAGGTCACTCAGGAAGGCAGAGGGAGGAGGGAGCAGGGAGGATCCAGCCTGGGGTCCTCCGGGGACTCCAGCGGATGTGAGGGGCATGAGCCATGGCCTCTCTGAGACTTCTGAACAGAGAGCCTGTTGTGCAGAGACCAGGGGTACCAGAGCACAGATACCTGACCTGGGGCTGTTGAGACCCGGGGGGGAGGGGAGGGGGCAGTGCAGCAGAGCACAGAGCAGGAGCAGGGAGGGGTCTGGAGAGGACACCTGGGTGGGGGGGCAGGACTGGACGCTGCAGAGACAAGCCAGCCAGCGCCCCTACACTCACCTTGGGGCTTCATGAGAGGCAGCAGCTCCGTGCAGACGTTTCGGGTCCCAAAAAAGTTTGTTTTCATCGTCACTTCTGCTTGAATGTGAAACGGTGTGGGGTCATTCACTTTCAGGAGAGAAGGAGGGAACAGTTAATAAATAGCAGTCAAGCGGTAACATCCCATAGAATTTTGTGTAAAATTGGCGTCCGTGCCATGACCATTTCCTTGTCCCCTGATGTTCCATGGCGCCCGAGAGGCTGCCATCCCGGAGGCTGGAGAAGGGCGCAGTATGGGATGTCTGGACCTGTTTGTGCAATGTTCTTGTTCATTTAACAATCCACTCAAAATGCACTCAACTGCCCTGAAGCTAATCGGGAAGGAACTGAACACTTGAAAAGACACCCAGGCATCTGAGCCAAGAACACAAAGGTCCTTGGGCCAGAAAGCGCTCCGGTTTCTCTTGCACTTTGATCTCTTGGCACCGCTGCCCCCTTGCTCCCCCAGTCCCCTCGGGAGCCATTCTGCACCCCACACACGCCAGGAGCCCCACTGTACCGATACCCGGACATACCAGCCACCCTGGCTGCAGGTGCTGGGCTGACCTCCTTACCCCCGTGCGACCCCCCAGCCTTTTACCCTTGAAGGCGATGCCCGCGTTGTTGACCAGCACGTCCAGGCCCCCGTACTCCTTGCGCAGGAAGTCGCGCAGGGCGCGGATGCTCTGCAGGTCGTCGATGTCCAGCTGGTGGAAGCGCGGGCTCAGCCCCTCGGACTTCAGCTGCTGCACGGCCGCCTGGCCCCGCGCCGCGTCCCGCGCCGTGAGCAGCACGTCCCCCGAGAACCGGCGGCACAGGTCCCGCGCGATGGCGAAGCCGATGCCCTTGTTGGCCCCGGTGACGAGCGCCACGCGGCTGCTGGACGACATGGCCAGGCTGATGGCTCGTGAAGCACTTTGCGTGGAGAGAGGAGCGGACTGTGGACGCCCAGAGGCTGCGACCTGGGCTCCCGGGAGGCTCCGAGCGCAACGGGAGGGCGCACAGTGCGCACGAGCAGAACTGTTTGTCGTCCCGCCCAACACGCAGGCGCATGCCCCGCCCCTAGGGGCGTGCCCCGGGGGGGCCCACATTCCCCGCCCCGCCCCTTTGCTCGGCTAGCCCCGCCTCTAGGGGCGTGCCCCGCGGGGGCACATGGCCCGCCCCGCCCCTTTGCTCGGCTAGCTCCGCCCTAGGGGCGTGCCCCGGGGGCACATGCCTCGCCCCTTTGCTCGATTAGCTCCGCCCTAGGGGCGTGGCCCCAGCCAGGCCAGGTTGACAGAGGGGCGGGCCCAAGGCTAACTTAGGCCTTTGGTTGCTGGAGACGCCTGCCTGTCAGCAGAGCTTCATTTTGATTGGTCGTCTGACTACCTTTAAACTGAACCCTTAGCCTTGGTTCTACCTGGGTTTTCCGCTGCTGTTTAAAAAAACACAGCCCCAAAACAAGTAATCGGAACGGTAGTTGTGGATGAGCTGAGAGAAGGTGAGAAGGACGCTCGTGGGTGTTGATTTGACCCCCTCAGTGTGTAAAAGCAAAGCCCCCCCGTTTTTCCCTGGTCGGTCTGCCCAGCACAGGGGCCCCACACGCCTGGCACAGGGATCCCGCGGACGCTCCACAGGTCGTGGCTGTGCAGATGGTGGAAGCGGGGCCCTGGCCTGCAGCCTGGGCAGTGGCTACACAGCTGCCCAACCGCGCCCGCCCGGGCCCCGTGCAGAGAGCACCGCCTCCCCAAGGACCGCTGCACGGGTCCGGCGTGATGGCGAGGAGGGTGCCCTTCCTGGCCGCATTCTCCAGGGCCCCAGGGATTAATGAAGTGCGGTAGCAATCCACTCAGGTAGAAACTGCTGTTCGGGTTCTGTACTTATTTTCTTGATAAAACAATAGAAAGTTATTTTGATTTTCTGGAACATATGTATGCTATCCTAATCCTCCATTGATGATGGTTTGAATATCCCACTGATGGTGACCTCCCTGGTTACGGAAGCACATTCCTCTGGGAACCGGGACAGGACAATTACCCTAAACTGTCTCAGTAGCTACAGATCACTGAGTTTCGGTTCACTCCATGGTCCTGGAATCAGAACAGACCCCAAACTGCCTCAGCAGCTACAGATAGGGCATTCCTGTTGGCTCAGTGATCCCAGAATCTGGACAGCACCATTATTCTAAATTGCCCAGGGGGTCCCAGATAATGTATTTCTGTTGATTCAGTGATTTTTAGATACTTTAGGTAACTAACTTGCTCAATTTTTGCTTCTGTAAAAAAAAAAAAAAAAAACGCTTTTCGAGAAACAGGTTCCTCATTCCAGACCCAAAGATGTCATGGATACCTGTGATATTCTGCCAAGATAAGCCAGACTTTGCGAGCTGTTTGGGGCTGCGAGGTCTGGAGCGCTGAATATCCCCCTCGTGTGCCCACTGCCGGCCTTTAATAAATGACTCCATAATTCAACTTCTTGAGGCATCCTTTGTAAGATGGGGGTACACTACAACATTAAGACGCCATGGCTGGGAGGGGTCCTGGGCACTTGAACAGAGAGCAGACAGCACTGTGGGCCACAGGGGGGGAGGGGAGTGGTGGCGCTCCCTGGTGACCCAGACCATCTGAGCAGCAGCACAAACCGAGTTGTGTGTTCCCGGGCTGTGACTGCCACCCTCCATCCCTCCCTCCATGTGGGGGCTGAATGTTCCAGGTTTCCGGAGCCCCCATTCGGGTCTGCCTCTTCCTGTGATGTATGTTGGGGCCCAAGCAGGACATGCACAACCCTCCTTTGATCCCAGCCCTGAGCCCAGCCGGGGACAGGGTGGACAGGTGTGCTTCCCCCAAAGCGCACTGGTTGGTGATGCTAATCAAGGACTTTAGTTGAACTAAAGACACTATTTCAGGAGAAGCCCAGAAGGTGAAAGGTTATGCGGGAGTCATTGGTTTGAACTCAGGCCCATCCTCCACTGCAGAGAGGGAATACCTGCTTTTCTCTAAAAGGAAATCAAGTATGTAGACAGGACAACTGCTTCTGAGGACACAGATCCCCTTCCTTTCTTAAGAGAAACCAAGGCAGAATTAAATAGGTCCTGTGACTGCATTCAGTGTGGGACCCCCATGTGGGAGCGAGGGTTTAAGAAGCTCTTTCTGGGGGCCAA
Source organism: Antrozous pallidus (assembly GCA_027563665.1). Classification (NCBI taxonomy): domain Eukaryota; kingdom Metazoa; phylum Chordata; class Mammalia; order Chiroptera; family Vespertilionidae; genus Antrozous; species Antrozous pallidus. The sequence goes on along the minus strand of CM050514.1, from coordinate 3,180,073 downwards.
GCTAGCGATGGCATGTGTATTTCATGGTTACGGAATCCTGTTTGCTTAAAGTGCCTACAGTAGGTTTCGTCTTGGTCACGGTTAAGAGGGAGATGTAAACCCCACCGTCCTCCCCGGTTACAAACCGTGGCTGCCTTCATGCTACCACCGCGGATCTCAGGGCCCCCAAGAGGCTGTGGCTGCGAAGCTGAAAACATTTACTCTCTGGCTCTTTCTAGAATGTGTGTGAACCTCTCAGTCACACTGTCCCTTCCTTGGCCTCTCCATTAGGTCTATCCGATTTCGGAGCGGGTGCAGCTTACAAATAAATGACCTGCAGCATGGATCTGTCAAAAAACCCATTATTCATCTGCTGCTGATCGGTCATTGCTCTCACCCACTCCGCTTTTTCTCCCCGTGTCGCAGGAGAAATCACCCACTCCGAATTAGTAACCAATTCAAACGGACACTTTATAAAGGGGCTGATATCTGACAAAAGGGGCCACATGGAGATCTGAAATTAAAACTTCTAAATTAAAACTGTTTTAATTTATTTCAGAGAGAGGGAGAGATAGAAACATCGATGAGAGGGAATCATCAATCGGCTGCCTCCTGCTCACCCCCTACTGGGGATGGAACCTGCAACCTGGGCTTGTGTCCTGACCCTGAATTAAAACAGTGGCCTTCTGGTTCATAGGCTGCAGGCACAGGCTCTTGCCCATGCTCTACATTTTTAAGAACTCCCCCTTTATTATGATATCTCTCAGGTACAGTTAAAAGCTTCCCTACATTTTTCACATTCATAAGGCTTCTTGCCAGTATCAGTTCTGAGATGTTCAGTAAGTTCTCAGTTGGTAAAGGACTTATGACACTCTTTCTTTTAAAAAATATTTATTTTATTGATTTTTTACAGAGAGGAAGGGAGAGGAATAGAAAGTCAGAAACATCGATCGGCTGCCTCTTGCACGCCCCCTACTGGGGTTGTGCCCACAACCAAGGTACCTGCCCTTGACCGGAATTGAACCAGGGACCTTTCGGTCTGCAGGCCCACACTCTATCCACTGAGCCAAACTGGTTCCGGCCTTATGACACTCTTTACACCTGTAGTGTGAACTGTGCTGTACAGTAAGGCAACACTGTTGAAGGGCTGTTATATTTCCCACACCTATAAGGCTTCTCTCCAGAACGAACCCTGGTGCTTAGGAAGGCCGAGGAGCTGCCCAACTATTTGCCGCATTGTCTACACTGACCTCGTGTAAGGGTTCTCTCCAGTGGGAACTCTGATGATCAATAAGGGAGGAGGACTGGCTAAAGGCTTTGCCACATGCTCTACACTCGTCTCCTCTTTGGCCTGTAATGCATCAAACAAGTGCAAACCCGACTCCAGAGCATGATCTCCATCCGCCGAGACTCTGCTTCCCAGCAGTTGTCCACACTTTGGCTGAAAAAAAAACCTCATAAAATGTCTCTGGTTGGAATGCTTCTTACATTAACAATATGTATCTGGATAGAAGTTATTTGCCAGTGTACGTCCGTGTCCTCTTGGTCTATTCAGAACAGATAACGCAATAGGGCCCAGAGAGAGGAGCTCACCATTGGACCACCTTTCTCTCCAAAACAAACTGCCCGTGGGGCCCCTCGGCGTCTGAGGGCAGAAGGGCCAGGAACACGGGGGTGTCTGCGCCCTCCTCTGGGCTTTTGGGGGCTTCGGGTCCGGTCATGTCGGTTCTCACCCACCCTGGGCAGCAGGCGTTCAGGAGGATCTTGTCCCCTCTCCTGTGCGCGCTCAGGTTCCTGGCGTGGATCCTGGACAGGACCGTGACCCCGATTTTGGTGACGCCATAGGTGCTGTGGGACCAGCCCTCCCTCTGGTGCACCCCGTTCCGAGTATCTTCCACGAACTTGTTCATGAGCCCCGCCAGCTCCTCCTCGCTGATGGTGTCGCTCCGGAACTTCTGCTGCAGCTCGGGGCTGCAGCTCCTCAGAGCTCTGAAGCCCTCCCTGCTCGACACGTTCACCACTCTGCCTGGAAGGCAAAGCGGGTGGTTACGGAGAAAGGCAGGCGGGAGAATGACATGTGCCAGATCTGCCCGGACCCTGGACCGGGAAGTTCCCATGAGCATTAGTGAAGACCGCCTCTATGATGAAGGCCAGAGACAGTCTAGAAACCTGTCTCACCCAGTATAGCTCAGATGATGTCAGAGAAATGGTTTTCTAAAAAATATATATGCCAAAACCGGTTTGGCTCAGTGGATAGAGCATCGGCCTGCGGACTGAAGGGTCTGGGGTTCAATTCCGGTCAAGGGCATGTACTTTGGTTGCGGGCACATCCCCAGTGCGGGGTGTGCAGGAGGCAGCTGATCGATGTCTCTCTCTCTCTCATGGATGTTTCTAGCTTTCTGTCCCTCTCCCTTCCTCTCTGTAAAAAGTCAATAAAATGTATTTAAATATATATTATTATTAATTTCACAAAGGAAAGGAGAGGGAGAGATAGCATCATCAATGATGACAGAGGATCATTGATTGGCTGCCTCCCACCTGCCCCACGGATGGAGCCCACAACTTGGGCATTTGGCCTGACTGGGAATCGACTAGTGATTTCCTGGTTCAGAGGTCAACCCTCAACCAGTGAACCAAGCTGGCTGGACCCAACTGATCTCTTAATACTAAACAGTTCTGCAAAAAGGGCTGTGTGTTAAGTAAAGGTAAAGCAGTTGTTCAAGGGAGGACACAATGTTGGTATGTCATGGCTGTTCAGGATGGGCTGTGTGTTCCTTTCCACCTCTCCACAGCCCCCAGCAGGCTCACTCCCAGCAGCGGGTTTACTCCTGGTGCTGTGTCTGCACCTGTTACACAAATTCTGTACAGAGTGATGTGTCAGCGACCCTTTGGCTGGAACGGAGCAGGGAGGCGGGGGGCGAGGCTGGGAAAAGAAAGGATTAAGCTTGGCCAGAGCAAGGTCTGGCCTTTGGCCAGGCTGCGGGGTAATCTTTACACTGTTGGACTGTTCACCTTCAGAAGACTGTCCCTGTTTACTTGGGGGTTTAGGGTCAGGCTAGACATGGGCGTCAACAAAATCGTTATGGTGAGGCTACCTGGTATTTGGCTACCTAGACTGCGGGAAGCCCTTTCATGTCCCGTGTGGTACAGGGTTCAGGTTCAGGGTTTGGATTCTGGAGGAGGCCACACACAAAAGAGACTAGAAAAGTATTAATTTGGGAATATTGGGGGGCCAGGCGGGAGCCCACCTCTAGGGGGAGGACTACCACAGATCTGGCCTAGGTATCTCTTTTCTTATGATTATGGGATGCACCCATAGCCTTTAGGCAGGTAATTCCTGTAACAGTCAATCAGCAAGGATTTACATAAGATTGACAGGTGGAAGTTGCTTCAGCTACCAATGTATCACCAGAGGACAATGGGCGGCTTTGGACACTAGACCTCTGGGGAGGGAGCTGGAGAGGAAGGGCAGCCAGAGAGCAGTGGCCATGGCTATGAAGGAGCCCTCAGCAGACACACCGGGAACGAGGTGGGGGAGCGTCCCTGGACGACAGTGCTAGTGTTACTGTCACCCACAGCTGCTGTCTGCAGGCCTCCAGGCGACAACAGGACAACAGGACGCTCTCTGCCCGGCTTCCCTTGCCCCTCAGAGGTCCCCCACGGATGCCTGGCACCCCTCCTTTTCCTCTGACACTGCGCACTGCAGTTCTGAGCACAGTGGCTTCAATGAGTGCAGAGTCCTTGCCGTGATTCCCGAACCTGAGGGTGGTCTTGGGGACAACTGAACTGGTTATAGCCTAGCCATGTGCACCCAGATACGTGCGGGTTTAGCATCTGGAAACCAGTGAGTGGCCACACTGTATCAGTGGAGGACAAAGGGAGGCTGTGATCAGAGGCAGAAGAGGTCAAGGGTACAATGCCATGGTCAGCAAACTCATTAGTCAACAGAGCCAGACAGCAACAGTACAACGATTGAATTTTCTTTGAAGAGCCAAATTTTTAAAGCTTAAACTTCTAGTGCCACTGCTTCAAAATAGACTCGCCCGGGCCGTGGTATTTTGTGGAAGAGCCACACTCAAGGCGCCAAAGAGCCGCCGCATGTGGCTTGCGAGCCGGAGTTTGCCCACTATGGGTCTAATGAACTGATGGTAGGAAAGGTCACTCAGGAAGGCAGAGGGAGGAGGGAGCAGGGAGGATCCAGCCTGGGGTCCTCCGGGGACTCCAGCGGATGTGAGGGGCATGAGCCATGGCCTCTCTGAGACTTCTGAACAGAGAGCTGGTTGTGCAGAGACCAGGGGGACCAGACCACAGATACCTGACCTGGGGCTGTTGAGACCCGGGGGGAGGGCAGGGGAGGGGCGGGGCAGCAGAGCACAGAGCAGGAGCAGGGAGGGGTCTGGAGAGGACACCTGGGGGGGGGGGCAGGACTGGACGCTGCACAGACAAGCCAGCCAGCGAACCTACACTCACCTTGGGGCTTCATGAGAGGCAGCAGCTCCGTGCAGACGTTTCGGGTCCCAAAAAAGTTTGTTTTCATCGTCACTTCTGCTTGAATGTGAAACGGTGTGGGGTCATTCACTTTCAGGAGAGAAGGAGGGAACAGTTAATAAATAGCAGTCAGGCGGTAACATCCCATAGAATTTTGTGTAAAATTGGCGTCCGTGCCATGACCATTTCCTTGTCCCCTGATGTTCCATGGCGCCCGAGAGGCTGCCATCCCGGAGGCTGGAGAAGGGCGCAGTATGGGATGTCTGGACCTGTTTGTGCAATGTTCTTGTTCATTTAACAATCCACTCAAAATGCACTCAACTGCCCTGAAGCTAATCAGGAAGGAACTGAACACTTGAAAAGACACCCAGGCATCTGAGCCAAGAACACAAAGGTCCTTGGGCCAGAAAGCGCTCCGGTTTCTCTTGCACTTTGATCTCGTGGCACCGCTGCCCCCTTGCTCCCCCTGTCCCCTCGGGAGCCATTCTACACCCCACACACGCCAGGAGCCCCACTGTACCGATACCCGGACATACCAGCCACCCTGGCTGCAGGTGCTGGGCTGACCTCCTTACCCCCGTGCGACCCCCCAGCCTTTTACCCTTGAAGGCGATGCCCGCGTTGTTGACCAGCACGTCCAGGCCCCCGTACTCCTTGCGCAGGAAGTAGCGTAGGGCGCGGATGCTCTGCAGGTCGTCGATGTCCAGCTGGTGGAAGCGCGGGCTCAGCCCCTCGGCCTTCAGCTGCTGCACGGCCGCCTGGCCCCGCGCCGCGTCCCGCGCCGTGAGCAGCACGTCCCCCGAGAACCGGCGGCACAGGTCCCGCGCGATGGCGAAGCCGATGCCCTTGTTGGCCCCGGTGACGAGCGCCACGCGGCTGCTGGACGACATGGCCTGGCTGGTGGCTCGTGAAGAACTTTGCGTGGAGAGCGGAGCGGGCTGTGGACGCCCAGAGGCTGCGACCTGGGCTCCCGGGAGGCTCCGAGCGCAACGGGAAGGCGCACAGTGCCCACGGGCAGAACTGTTTGTCGCCCCGCCCAACACGCAGGCGCATGCCCCGCCCCTAGGGGCGTGTCCCGGGGGGGGCTACATGCCCTGCCCCACCCCTTTGCTCGGCTTTCCCCGCCTCTAGGGGCGTGGCCCCCGCCAGGCCCAGGGTGTCTTGGAAAGGGAACCAGGGCCACCTGGCAGGTTGATAGGCGGGCGGGCCCAAGGCTAACTTAGGCCTTTGGTTGCTGGAGACGCCTGCCTGTCAGCAGAGATTCATTTTGATTGGTCGTCTGACTACCTTTAAACTGAACCCTTAGCCTTGGTTCTCCCTGGGTTTTCTGCTGCTGTTTAAAAAAACACAGCCCCGGGCCACGCTCGCATCACCTCACTCCTCTCCGACTACCTACCTCCTGCACGACTCCGCGCCCACCATGGCCTCCATTCAGCAGCTGGTAGGGAGATGGCGCTTAGTGGAGAGCAAAGGCTTCGACGAATACATGGAAGTGTTAAGCCCAGGACGCCCACCGCTCTCACAAAGGCACCAAGAGACTTTCTCATGCAAACAGCAAAGGGTTTATTCACCAAGCATACTGGGGCTCACAGCATACCCTGAAGTCAGAGTAGAGGCTGAGAGCCCCGAGACAGGGCAGAGCCAGGGCTTAAATACCCTGAAACAAACAACAGGGTCACACAGAGGTCGTCAGGGGGGCTTGTTACAGTTTGTCTTTCCGAAAACTGTGACATTTACTTTAATCTCAGTTTCACATTCTTGGTCAAGCATTCTGTTTTCCTGTTCCCTTATCATTACCCCTGGGCTCTGCCACTCTGCAGGAGGGGCAGGATGTGTTTCCTGTTCCCTTATCATTACCCCTGGGCTCTCCCACTCTGCAGGAGGGGCAGGATGTAATTTACTGGTTAATGTTTCTGTAATCTTTGCTACTAATCTAGTCGCCCTACAGGGTGCACCTTACCGGCCACTGCTTCCAATTCTGCTGCCTTACATTCCCCCCTTTTCTTTGTCCGGTCTCTAATCCTAGAGACCATCTGGTTCATTTAGTACTGTACACACATCCGGGTGCAAGGTAGGCCACCAGGCTCCTGGTGTATGGGTCCCTTTGACTGACCAGACTACTTGCCCCGTTGGGTTCACCACTTCCCAGGTCAAGGCAAGAGGGGCATGGGGATTGCTAGCCACCAGGGGAAGGAGGCAGAGTCCTACCCATGCAGCGAACACGCAGCTTAAGGGGGCTGTCAGTCTTTTCCACTGTCCATTCGGGTCCAGGCGGTGGTGCAGGCTTGAGATGGGAGGTGTGGATCCCGGAAGCGATGCCATCTGCCTTCACCGAGGTCGGGGTGGTTAGCAGTACCGGGTAGGGTCCCTTTCACCGAGGTTCTGTGAGTCTGATGTCTTCTCACGTACACCGAGTCCCCGACTTGGAAGGGATGAGGAACCTTGAGCTCCCCCGGCTGGTAGGCGGAGGCTAGCGGCTTCCAGACAAATTGCTGGTCAATTTAGTTAAGGTCTCCTTAATGGTTCTATTCATCCTCTCTACCTGACCTGAACTTTGGGGCCTATAAGCACAATGTGATTTCCAATCTGCTCCTGTAGCCTTGGCTACTGCCTGTGTTAACTGTGAAATAAAAGCTGGCCCATTGTCTGACACCAACATAGCAAGAAATCCATACCTGGGTAGGATGTCTTCTAGCAGCTTCTTGGCCACCGCCTGAGCTGTTTTATGCTTGGTTGGGCATGTCTCTACCCATCTAGAAAAGGTGTCCTTCTCCTGCTGTGCATTTTCTATTTTAGCTAAATTAATTTAATCTGAAAACGTGACTGCTATTTTACTGTCAAATTTAATACTCTAACAACAATCTTAGTTTACCCTGTAATTATTAATGGCAAGGATTGTTTTGTATTCTTGAGTAGGCCCTGAGCATCCTTGGTGCTAGCTGCTGTTAGCCAAGTTTCTGTTTGTTGCCTTGGTTCTTATCTGGGCTGGTCCAAGTCTTTGTCTGTTACCTGGGTCCCAATCTGAGCTGGGCGTGGGAAGTGAAGTAGCCATGGGGCAGGAGACCTCCCTCAGAAGGGGTGAGTGTTCAAGCCCCTGCAATGCTGGGGGGGTGAGGTTCTATGCCCCACCTCTGTTGGCCCCCATGTTCTCTCCTGATGGCCCCTCTGCGACTGTGCCTGTCTTAGGTTGTCCCTCCCATGAGGAATCTTACCCGTCTCTGGCTAACCAGCCATCCTTAGGGGTCAAGCAGGGTGAAGTGAGGTTCAGTTCCGTCTCCTTGGTAGCCTATGCCCACATGGCCTCCACGCCCAGTACCTGCCTTGGGATCCCCTCGCCTGCTGGCGGGTCCCCGGCACATGATCATATATTTTGAGGAACTCAGGTTTCCTCTCCAGGGAGGGCCCACCTCACACCATTGGGCCACAGACAGATCTATGGTACCAGCCATGACGAAGCTTCAACCTCAGCATGTACAGAAAACTCAGGCACCAGCTGTGGGCAATTGGATTGTGAAAGGAGGATCCCTCCTTGGCAAAAGGGCCAACATAGAATGCTCGTTGCCTATCCAAGGAGGCCTTTCATGCAGTGGAAGGGATTAAATATTTTCACGTCCCTTTTAAATTGCTGCCAATCATTCAAAGGTTTAGTTTATATTCTTTGCTTTAAGCCATGGCAATTCAATTTCAAACTGGCTGTCAACTTTTTTGTATAGACAAGGTCTAATTACATGTTTCTGCACCTCCCCTAGGAGCAAGTGGTGATAGTAGACGTGTTTTAACTTTTGTCTACCCTCCTTTGATGTCCATGCAAGCCAGAAGCCTTTACAGCTGATTACGGCTAGCCTGGCAAGAAAGACGTTCTTAGGCATTCTTGGGGTTCTGGTTTCCTCACCAATTTACTCAGCCTTCTGTACCAGCCTTCTTTATTATGCCCTAAGGACTATTTGCAATAGGGATCATTTGTCCTAATAAAGGTAATTCGGGCCCTACTCGTGCTACTTGGGCTGAGGAAACTGCCTCCTCAATTCTTAGCAACTCATCCCTAGCTCCACCTGTTAAAGTTCGGAGAGGAAAGATCAGAGTCACCTCTAAGTGAATTAAATAAAGTTATCATTTCTCCACCAGATCTTCAGATAAGGTCTCAGCCAATTAATGTCCCCTAATGATTTCTGAAAGTCATTTAAAGTTTCTAAGACAATCTTATCTCCACCTTCTAAGGCCTAACGCATTGGTATGCAATTATGGTTCCCAGATATCGGAAAGGCGTTCCTTTCTGTACCTTTTCTGGAGCAATTCTTAAGCCCCATTTAAGGAACTTCTCTTCTAATTGGGAACACGTGGCCAAAGACTCCTCTTCCCATGGGCTTCCTAGGCTAGGATGGGCTCCTTAATTCCCTGATCATTATTTCCCAGGCCTTGACTAGGCTGATATCCCATTTGGGTCATTATCTGCTGTCCTGCGCTGGTAATAATACACCCTTGTAAACCCTCTTAGACATCCCCAGTCCCATGAAGTTGACTGAAATTCCAGAGATGATGGAAGGCTGAAACCATCCCATCAGTCCTTCCTCATCTTGCCACCTTAACAAGGTGGCACTGCCATTGTGTGTCATGAGGAACTCCCATCCCCCTAACTAAGTCCATAGCATCTACTGTGGACTAACTTGGAGGCCAGAATTCTTTGCTGATAACACTAACATCCGCTCCAGAGTTCACCAGACCCCTAAATTGTTTTCCCTCTGTTTTTAAATTAATCATAGCATAGGTTTTGCTAATTTCATGTATCCAATAGATGTCTGAGCTTCTAAATTCTTGTATTCCTCTTTTCCTCATTTTAGCCTCACCTTGCTGAACATAAGGTACAAGTAGTGTCTGAGCAAACCTTTGTCCTGGAGTAATTTACATAACAAGATTACATTCTAGCTCAGCTTTAATTTCTCCTTTATAATCTGAATTAATGCCTCCAGGCAAAACAGTTAGTTCACTTAAGGGCGTCTCTACTCCTCCTTAAGATTAATCCTAAAGTTCCCTGTGGCACAGGTTTACAAAACTTGCTTTAGGAAATGTCCTGACCCCACATTCTGACCAGCTTGAATTATCTCTGCAATGGATCTATCTTTTCTCAGGCATTTTCCACAATCAGCATTGACATTTTCATTTAGCTGAAAACCTTGACTATAATTTAACAAGCTAATTCATAAAGTAACAGCGCCTTCGGTTGCGATGGCTTAGGAACCAGTCCGAGCTGGCAAATCTGTTTGGTCTGGTGGCTGTCGGGGCGGACCTTGAGCTTCCAGGTTTCCTAAGCCCCCATTCGGGTCTGCCCCTTCCTGTGATGTATGTTGGGGCCCAAGCAGGACATGCACAACCCTCCTTTGATCCCAGCCCTGAGCCCAGCCGGGGACAGGGTGGACAGGTGTGCTTCCCCCAAAGCGCACTGGTTGGTGATGCTAATCAAGGACTTTAGTTGAACTAAAGACACTATTTCAGGAGAAGCCCAAAAGGTGAAAGGTTATGCGGGAGTCATGGGTTTGAACTCAGGCCCATCCTCCACTGCAGAGAGGGAATACCTGCTTTTCTCTAAAAGGAAATCAAGTATGTAGACAGGACAACTGCTTCTGAGGACATAGATCCCCTTCCTTTCTTAAGAGAAACCAAGGCAGAATTAAATAGGTCCTGTGACTGCATTCAGTGTGGGACCCCCATGTGGGAGCGAGGGTTTAAGAAGCTCTTTCTGGGGGCCAAGCTAGCGATGGCATGTGTATTTCATGGTTACGGAATCCTGTTCGCTTAAAGTGCCTACAGTAGGTTTCGTCTTGGTCACGGTTAAGAGGGAGATGTAAACCCCACCGTCCTCCCCGGTTACAAACCGTGGCTGCCTTCATGCTACCACCGCGGATCTCAGGGCCCCCAAGAGGCTGTGGCTGCGAAGCTGAACACATTTACTCTCTGGCTCTTTCTAGAATGTGTGTGAACCTCTCAGTCACACTGTCCCTTCCTTGGCCTCTCCATTAGGTCTATCCGATTTCGGAGCGGGTGCAGCTTACAGATAAATGACCTGCAGCATGGATCTGTCAAAAAACCCATTATTCATCTGCTGCTGATCAGTCATTGCTCTCACCCACTCCGCTTTTTCTCCCCGTGTCGCAGGAGAAATCACCCACTCCGAATTAGTAACCAATTCAAACGGACAGTTTATAAAGGGGCTGATATCTGACAAAAGGGGCCACATGGAGATCTGAAATTAAAACTTCTAAATTAAAACTGTTTTAATTTATTTCAGAGAGGAAGGGAGAGGGAGAGACAGAAACATCAATGATGAGAGGGAATCATCAATCGGCTGCCTCCTGCTCACCCCCTACTGGGGATGGAACCTGCAACCTGGACCTGTGTCCTGACCCGGAATTAAAACAGTGGCCTCTGGTTCATAGGCTGAAGGTCAAATGCCGAACCACTCTGGCTGGGCTGAACTGAACACTTAAAATTAAAAAGCAGTTTATGATGGGTACTCATGTTGTAGGCCAGTGGTCGGCAATCTCAGGAGTCAACAGAGCCAGACACCAACAGGACCACGATTGAAATCCCTTTTGAGAGCTGAAAACCGACTTCTGCGCACGGGCCACCGAAGGATCCACCGCGCTTTACGCGTGCGCCCGCATGTAGCATTCTGTGGAAGATCCACACTCAAGGGGCCAAAGAGCCACATGTGGCTCAAGAGCAGCAGCGGTTTGCTGACCACTGTTCTAGGGTGACATCTTCCCTGACAAAGGTCAATCTTCACCATAACGGAGCCTGTCTATTGTCTGTTTGCATCTGCAATGACAGATCATTGGAATGTCAGTCATTTTCCGTGTTTTGGACCCCTCAAAGGACCAGCACGCTTTGTGGAGACCACAAATCCCCTCAAAACATTTGAGCTACTTGTTGACAGTTAACGATCCTGCAGCCACCTCAGCAAAGGCAGTGTGTCTGTCATTTACTTTTTATCCAATCCCAGTGGTCTCCTCCCCTCCCCTCAGCCCCCTTTGTTTCTCCCGCCTTCCTAATCTATCACCAACGGATTTCATGTAACCTACTTGTTAGGATGGAAAGGTCTTTTTATTTTTTTAATATATTTTATTGATTTTTTTACAGAGAGGAAGGGAGGTATAGAGTTAGAAACATCATGAGAGAGAAACATCGATGAGCTGCCTCCTGCACACCCCCTACTGGGGCTGTGCCCGCAACCAAGGTACGTGCCCTTGACCGGAATTGAACCAGGGACCTTTCGGTCTGCAGGCCCACACTCTATCCACTGAGCCACACCGGTTCCGGCCTTATGACACTCTTTACACCTGTAGTGTGAACTGTGCTGTACAGGAAGGCAACACTGTTGAAGGGCTGTTATATTCCCTACACCTGTAAGGCTTCTCTCCAGAACAAACCCTGGTGCTTAGGAAGGCCGGGGAGCTGCCCAACTATTTGCCGCATTGTCTACACTGACCTCGTGTAAGGGTTCTCTCCAGTGGGAACTCTGATGATCAGTAAGGGAGGAGGACTGGCTAAAGGCTTTGCCACATGCTCTACACTCGTCTCCTCTTCTGACTGTAATGCATCAAAGAAGTGCAAACCCGACTCCAGAGCATGATCTCCATCCGCCGAGACTCTGCTTCCCAGCAGTTGTCCACACTTTGGCTAAAAAAAACCCTCATAAAACGTCTCCGGTTGGAATTATTCTTACATTACCAATATGTATCTGGATAGAAATTATTTGCCAGTGTACGAACCTGTCCTCTTGGTCTATTCAGAACAGATAACGCAATAGGGCCCAGAGAGAGGAGCTCACCATTGGACCACCTTTCTCTCCAAAACAAACTGCCCGTGAGGCCCCTCGGCGTCTGAGGGCAGAAGGGCCAGGAACACGGGGGTGTCTGCACCCTCCTCTGGGCTTTTGGGGGCTTCGGGTCCGGTCATGTCGGTTCTCACCCACCCTGGGCAGCAGGCGTTCAGGAGGATCTTGTCCCCTCTCCTGTGCGCGCTCAGGTTCCTGGCGTGGATCCTGGACAGGACCGTGACCCCGATTTTGGTGACGCCATAGGTGCTGTGGGACCAGCCCTCCCTCTGGTGCACCCCGTTCCGAGTATCTTCCACGAACTTGTTCATGAGCCCCGCCAGCTCCTCCTCGCTGATGGTGTCGCTCCGGAACTTCTGCTGCAGCTCGGGGCTGCAGCTCCTCAGCGCTCTGAAGCCCTCCCTGCTCGACACGTTCACCACTCTGCCTGGAAGGCAAAGCGGGTGGTTACGGAGAAAGGCAGGCGGGAGAATGACATGTGCCAGATCTGCCCGGACCCTGGACCGGGAAGTTCCCATGAGCATTAGTGAAGACCGCCTCTATGATGAAGGCCAGAGACAGTCTAGAAACCTGTCTCACCCAGTATAGCTCAGATGATGTCAGAGAAATGGTTTTCTAAAAAATATATATGCCAAAACCGGTTTGGCTCAGTGGATAGAGCGTCGGACTGCGGACTGAAGGGTCTGGGGTTTGATTCCGGTCAAGGGCATGTACTTTGGTTGCAGGCACATCCCCAGTGTGGGGTGTGCAGGAGGCAGCTGATCGATGTCTCTCTCTCTCATGGATGTTTCTAGCTTTCTGTCCCTCTCCCTTCCTCTCTGTAAAAAGTCAATAAAATGTATTTAAATATATATTATTATTATTAATTTCACAAAGGAAAGGAGAGGGAGAGATAGCATCATCAATGATGACAGAGGATCATTGATTGGCTGCCTCCCACCTGCCCACGGATGGAGCCCACAACTTGGGCATTGGCCTGACTGGGAATCGACTAGTGATTTCCTGGTTCAGAGGTCAACCCTCAACCAGTGAACCAAGCTGGCTGGACCCAACTGATCTCTTAATACTAAACAGTTCTGCAAAAAGAGCTGTGTGTTAAGTAAAGGTAAAGCAGTTGTTCAAGGGAGGACACAATGTTGGTATGTCATGGCTGTTCAGGATGGGCGGTGTGTTCCTTTCCACCTCTCCACAGCCCCCAGCAGGCTCACTCCCAGCAGCGGGTTTACTCCTGGTGCTGTGTCTGCACCTGTTACACAAATTCTGTACAAAGTCATGTGTCAGCGACCCTTTGGCTGGAATGGAGCAGGGAGGCGGGGGGCGAGGCTGGGAAAAGAAAGGATTAAGCTTGGCCAGAGCAAGGTCTGGCCTTTGGCCAGGCTGCGGGGTAATCTTTACACTGTTGGACTGTTCACCTTCAGAAGACTGTCCCTGTTTACTTGGGGGTTTAGGGTCAGGCTAGACATGGGCGCTAACAAAATGGTTATGGTGAGGCTACCTGGTATTTGGCTACCTAGACTGCGGGAAGCCCTTTCATGTCCCGCGTGGTACAGGGTTCAGGTTCAGGGTTTGGGTTCTGGAGGAGGCCACACACAAAAGAGACTAGAAAAGTATTAATTTGGGAATATTGGGGGGCCAGGCGGGAGCCCACCTTTAGGGGGAGGACTACCACAGATCTGGCCTAGCTATCTCTTTTATTATGATTATGGGATGCACCCATAGCCTTTAGGCAGGTAATTCCTGTAACAGTCAATCAGCAAGGATTTACATAAGATTGACAGGTGGAAGTTGCTTCAGCTACCGATGTATCACCTGAGGACAATGGGAGGCTTTGGACACTAGACCTCTGGGGAGGGAGCTGGAGAGGAAGGGCAGCCCAGAGCAGTGGCCATGCTATGAGGGAGCCCTCAGCAGACACACCGGGAACGAGGTGGGGGAGCGCCCCTGGGCGACAGTGCTAGTGTTACTGTCACCCACAGCCGCTGTCTGCAGGCCTCCAGGCGACAACAGGACAACAGGACGCTCCCTGCCCGGCTTCCCCGACCCCTGGGCCCTCAGAGGTCCCCCACGGATGCCTGGCACCCCTCCTTTTCCTCTGACACTGCGCACTGCAGTTCTGAGCACAGTGGCTTCCCTGAGTTCGAGTCCTTGCCGTGATTCCCGAACCTGAGGGTGGTCTTGGGGACAACTGAACTGGTTACAGCCCAGCCATGTGCACCCAGATACGTGCGGGTTTAGCGTCTGGAAACCAGTGAGTGGACACACTGTATCAGTGGAGGACAAAGAGAGGCTGTGGTCAGAGGCAGAAGAGTTCAAGGGTACAATGCCATGGTAAGCAAACTCATTAGTCAACAGAGCCAAACAGCAACAGTACAACGATTGAAATTTCTTTGAAGAGCCAAATTTTTAAAGCTTAAACTTCTAGTGCCACTGCTTCAAAACAGACTCGCCCGGGCCGTGGTATTTTGTGGAAGAGCCACACTCAAGGGGCCAAAGAGCCGCCGCATGTGGCTTGCGAGCCGGAGTTTGCCCACTATGGGTCTAATGAACTGATGGTAGGAAAGGTCACTCAGGAAGGCAGAGGGAGGAGGGAGCAGGGAGGATCCAGCCTGGGGTCCTCCGGGGACTCCAGCGGATGTGAGGGGCATGAGCCATGGCCTCTCTGAGACTTCTGAACAGAGAGCCTGCTGTGCAGAGACCAGGGGTACCAGAGCACAGATACCTGACCCGGGGCTGTTGAGACCCGGGGGGAGGGGAGGGGAGGGGAGGGGCAGTGCAGCAGAGCACAGAGCAGGAGCAGGGAGGGGTCTGGAGAGGACACCTGGGGGGGGGGGGCAGGACTGGACGCTGCAGAGACAAGCCAGCCAGCGCCCCTACACTCACCTTGGGGCTTCATGAGAGGCAGCAGCTCCGTGCAGACGTTTCGGGTCCCAAAAAAGTTTGTTTTCATCGTCACTTCTGCTTGAATGTGAAACGGTGTGGGGTCATTCACTTGCAGGAGAGAAGGAGGGAACAGTTAATAAATAGCAGTCAGGCGGTAACATCCCATAGAATTTTGTGTAAAATTGGCGTCCGTGCCATGACCATTTCCTTGTCCCCTGATGTTCCATGGCGCCCGAGAGGCTGCCATCCCGGAGGCTGGAGAAGGGCGCAGTATGGGATGTCTGGACCTGTTTGTGCAATGTTCTTGTTCATTTAACAATCCACTCAAAATGCACTCAACTGCCCTGAAGCTAATCGGGAAGGAACTGAACACTTGAAAAGACACCCAGGCATCTGAGCCAAGAACACAAAGGTCCTTGGGCCAGAAAGCGCTCCGGTTTCTCTTGCACTTTGATCTCGTGGCACCGCTGCCCCCTTGCTCCCCCAGTCCCCTCGGGAGCCATTCTGCACCCCACACACGCCAGGAGCCCCACTGTACCGATACCCGGACATACCAGCCACCCTGGCTGCAGGTGCTGGGCTGACCCCCTTATCCCCGTGCGACCCCCCCGCCTTTTACTCTTGAAGGCGATGCCCGCGTTGTTGACCAGCACGTCCAGGCCCCCGTACTCCTTGCGCAGGAAGTCGCGCAGGGCGCGGATGCTCTGCAGGTCGTCGATGTCCAGCTGGTGGAAGCGCGGGCTCAGCCCCTCGGCCTTCAGCTGCTGCACGGCCGCCTGGCCCCGCGCCGCGTCCCGCGCCGTGAGCAACACGTCCCCCGAGAACCGGCGGCACAGGTCCCGCGCGATGGCGAAGCCGATGCCCTTGTTGGCCCCGGTGACGAGCGCCACGCGGCTGCTGGACGACATGGCCTGGCTGGTGGCTCGTGAAGCACTTTGCGTGGAGAGCGGAGCGGGCTGTGGACGCCCAGCGGCTGCGACCTGGGCTCCCGGGAAGCTCCGAGCGCAACGGGAAGGAGCACAGTGCCCACGGGCAGAACTGTTTGTCGTCCCACCCAACAGGCAGGCGCATTCCCCGTCCCTAGGGGCGTGTCCCGGGGGGGGCTACATGCCCTGCCCCACCCCTTTGCTCGGCTTTCCCCGCCTCTAGGGGCGTGGCCCCGGCCAGGCCCAGGGTGTCTTGGAATGGGAACCAGGGACACCTGGCAGGTTGATAGGCGGGCGGGCCCAAGGCTAACTTAGGCCTTTGGTTGCTGGAGACGCCTGCCTGTCAGCAGCGCTTCATTTTGATTGGTCGTCTGACTACCTTTAAACTGAACCCTTAGCCTTGGTTCTCCCTGGGTTTTCCGCTGCTGTTGAAAAAAAGCACAGCCCCGGGCCACGCTCGCATCACCTCACTCCTCTCCGACTACCTACCTCCTGCACGACTCCACGCCCACCATGGCCTCCATTCAGCAGCTGGTAGGGAGATGGTGCTTAGTGGAGAGCAAAGGCTTCGACGAATACATGAAAGTGTTAAGCCCGGGACGCCCGCCGCTCTCACAAAGGCAACAAGAGATGTTCTCATGTAAACAGCAAAGGGTTTATTCACCAAGCATGCTCGGGCTCACAGCATACCCTTTAGTCAGAGTAGAGGCTGAGAGCCCCGAGGCAGGGCAGAGCCAGGGCTTAAATACCCTGAAACAAACAACAGGGTCACACAGAGGTCGTCAGGGGGGCTTGTTACAGTTTGTCTTTCCCAAACCTGTGACATTTACTTTAATCTCAGTTTCACATTCTTGGTCAAGCATTCTGTTTTCATGTTCCCTTATCATTACCCCTGGGCTCTCCCACTCTGCAGGAGGGGCAGGATGTGTTTCCTGTTCTCTTATCATTACCCCTGGGGTCTCCCACTCTGCAGGAGGGGCAGGATGTGTTTCGTGTTCCCTTATCATTACCCCTGGGCTCTCCCACTCTGCAGGAGGGGCAGGATGTAATTTACTGGTTAATGTTTCTGTAATCTTTGCTACTAATCTAGTCGCCCTACAGGGTGCATCTTACTGGCCACTGCTTCCAATTCTGCTGCCTTACATTCCCCCCTTTTCTTTGTCCGGTCTCTAATCCTAGAGACCATCTGGTTCATTTAGTACTGTACACACATCCGGGTGCAAGGTAGGCCACCAGGCACCTGGTGTATGGGTCCCTTTGACTGACCAGACTACTTGCCCCGTTGGGTTCACCACTTCCCAGGTCAAGGCAAGAGGGGCATGGGGATTGCTAGCCACCAGGGGAAGGAGGCAGAGTCCTACCCATGCAGCGAACACGCAGCTTAAGGGGGCTGTCAGTCTTTTCCACTGTCCATTCGGGTCCAGGCGGTGGTGCGGGCTTGAGATGGGAGGCGTGGACCCAGGAAGCGATGCCATCTGCCTTCACCGCGGTCGGGGTGGTCAGCAGTACCAGGTAGGGTCCCTTCCACCGAGGTTCTGTGAGTCTGATGTCTTCTCATGAGTCCCCGACTTGGAAGGGATGAGGAACCTTGAGCTCCCCCGGCTGGTAGGCGGAGGCTAGCGGCTTCCAGACAAATTGCTGCTCAATTTAGTTAAGGTCTCCTTAATGGTTCTATTCATCCTCTCTACCTGACCTGAACTTTGGGGCCTATAAGCACAATGTGATTTCTAATCTGCTCCTGCAGCCTTGGCTACTGCCTGTGTTAACTGTGAAATAAAAGCTGGCCCGTTGTCTGACCCAAACATAGCAAGAAATCCATACCTGGGTAGGATGTCTTCTGGCAGCTTCTTGGCCACCGCCTGAGCTGTTTTATGCTTGGTTGGGCATGTCTCTACCCATCTAGAAAAGGTGTCCTTCTCCTGCTGTGCATTTTCTATTTTAGCTAAATTAATTTAATCTGAAAACTTGACTGCTATTTTACTGTCAAATTTAATACTCTAACAACAATCTTAGTTTACCCTATAATTATTAATGGCAAGGATTGTTTTGTATTCTTGAGTAGGCCCTGAGCATCCTTGGTGCTAGCTGCTGTTAGCCAAGTTTCTGTTTGTTGCCTTGGTTCTGATCTGGGCTGGTCCAAGTCTTTGTCTGTTACCTGGGTCCCGATCTGAGCTGGGCGTGGGAAGCGAAGTAGCCATGGGGCAGGAGACCTCCCTCAGAAGGGGCGAGTGTTCAAGCCCCTGCAATGCTGGGAGGGAGAGGTTCTATGCCCCACCTCTGTTGGCCCCCATGTTCTCTCCTGATGGCCCCTCTGCGACTGTGCCTGTCTTAGGTTGTCCCTCCCATGAGGAATCTTACCCGTCTCTGGCTAACCAGCCATCCTCCGGGGCCAAGCAGGGTGATGTGAGGTTCAGTTCCGTCTCCTTGGTAGCCTATGCCCACATGGCCTCCACGCCCAGTACCTGCCTTGGGATCCCCTCGCCTGCTGGCCGGTCCCCGGCACATGATCATATATTTTGAGGAACTCAGGTTTCCTCTCCAGGGAGGGCCCACCTCACACCATTGGGCCACAGACAGATCCATGGTACCAGCCATCACGAGGCTTCAACCTCAGCATGTACAGAAAACTCAGGCACCAGCTATGGGCAATTGGATTGTGAAAGGAGGATCCCTCCTTGGCAAAAGGGCCAACATAGAATGCTCGTTGCCTATCCAAGGAGGCCTTTCATGCAGTGGAAGGGATTAAATACTTTCACGTCCCTTTTAAATTGCTGCCAATCATTCAAAGGTTTAGTTTATATTCTTTGCTTTAAGCCATGGCAATTCAATTTCAAACTGGCTGTCAACTTTTTTATATAGACAAGGTCTAATTACATGTTTCTGCACCTCTCCTAGGAGCAAGTGATAGTAGACGTGTTTTAACTTTTGTCTACCCTCCTTTGGTGTCCATGCAAGCCAGAAGCCTTTACAGCTGATTACGGCTAGCCTGGCAAGAAAGACGTTGTTAGGCATTCTTGGGGTTCTGGTTTTCTCACAAATTTACTCAGCCTTCTGTCCCAGCCTTCTCTACTATGCCCTAAGGACTATTTGCAATAGGGATCATTTGTCCTAATAAAGGTAATTCGGGCCATACTCGTCCTACTTGGGCTGGGGAAACTGCCTCCTCAATTCTTAGCAACTCATCCCTAGCTCCACCTGTTAATGTTCGGAGAAGAAAGATCAGAGTCACCTCCAAGTGAATTAAATAAAGTTATCATTTCTACACCAGATTTTCAGATAAGGTCTCAGCCAATTAATGTCCCCTAATAATTTCTGAAAGTCATTTAAAGTTTCTAAGACAATCTTATCTCCACCTTCTAAGGCATAACGCATTGGTATGCAATTATGGTTCCTAGATATCGGAAAGGCGTTCCTTTCTGTACCTTTTCTGGAGCAATTCTTAAGCCCCATTTAGGGAACTTCTCTTCTAATTGGGAACACGTGGCCAAAGACTCCTCTTCCCATGGGCTTCCTAGGCTAGGATGGGCTCCTTAATTCCCTGATCATTATTTCCCAGGCCTTGACCAGTCTGATATCCCATTTGGGTCATTATCTGTTGTCCTGCCCTGGTAATAATACACCCTTGTAAACCCTCTTAGACATCCCCAGTCCCATGAAGTTGACTGAAATTCCAGAGATGATGGAAGGCTGAAACCATCCCATCAATCCTTCCTCATCTTGCCACCTTAACAAGGTGGCACTGCCATTGTGTGTCATGAGGAACTCCCATCCCCCTAACTAAGTCCATAGCATCTACTGTGGACTAACTTGGAGGCCAGAATTCTTTGCTGATAACACTAACATCCGCTCCAGAGTTCACCAGACCCCTAAATTGTTTTCCCTCTGTTTTTAAATTAATCATAGCATGGGTTTTGCTAATTTCATGTATCCAATAGATGTCTGAGCTTCTAAATTCTTGTATTCCTCTTTTCCTCATTTTAGCCTCACCTTGCTGAACATAAGGTACAAGTAGTGTCTGAGCAAACCTTTGTCCTGGAGTAATTTACATAACAAGATTACATTCTAGCTTAGCTTTAATTTCTCCTTTATAGTCTGAATGCCTCCAGGCAAAACAGTTAGTTCACTTAAGGGCGTCTCTACTCCTCCTTAAGATTAATCCTAACGTTCCCTGTGGCACAGGTTTACAAAACTTGCTTTAGGAAAAGTCCTGATCCCACATTCTGACAAGCTTGAATTATCTCTGCAATGGATCTATCTTTTCTCAGGCATTTTCCACAATCAGCATTGACATTTTCATTTAGCTGAAAACCTTGACTATAATTTAACAAGCTAATTCATAAAGTAACAGCGCCTTCGGTTGCGATCGCTTAGGAACCAGTCCGAGCTGGCAAATCTGTTTGGTCTGGTGGCTGTCGGGGCGGAGCGTGAGCTTCCAGGTTTCCTAAGCCCCCATTCGGGTCTGCCCCTTCCTGTGATGTATGTTGGGGCCCAAGCAGGACATGCACAACCCTCCTTTGATCCCAGCCCTGAGCCCAGCCGGGGACAGGGTGGACAGGTGTGCTTCCCCCAAAGCGCACTGGTTGGTGATGCTAATCAAGGACTTTAGTTGAACTAAAGACACTATTTCAGGAGAAGCCCAAAAGGTGAAAGGTTATGCGGGAGTCATGGGTTTGAACTCAGGCCCATCCTCCACTGCAGAGAAGGAATACCTGCTTTTCTCTAAAAGGAAATCAAGTATGTAGACAGGACAACTGCTTCTGAGGACATAGATCCCCTTCCTTTCTTAAGAGAAACCAAGGCAGAATTAAATAGGTCCTGTGACTGCATTCAGTGTGGGACCCCCATGTGGGAGCGAGGGTTTAAGAAGCTCTTTCTGGGGGCCAAGCTAGTGATGGCATGTGTATTTCATGGTTACGGAATCCTGTTTGCTTAAAGTGCCTACAGTAGGTTTCGTCCTGGTCACGGTTAAGAGGGAGATATAACCCCCACCGTCCTCCCCGGTTACAAACCGTGGCTGCCTTCATGCTACCACCGCGGATCTCAGGGCCCCCAAGAGGCTGTGGCTGCGAAGCTGAAAACATTTACTCTCTGGCTCTTTCTAGAATGTGTGTGAACCTCTCAGTCACACTGTCCCTTCCTTGGCCTCTCCATTAGGTCTATCCGATTTCGGAGCGGGTGCAGCTTACAAATAAATGACCTGCAGCATGGATCTGTCAAAAAACCCATTATTCATCTGCTGCTGATCGGTCATTGCTCTCACCCATTCCGCTTTTTCTCCCCGTGTCGCAGGAAAAATCACCCACTCCGAATTAGTAACCAATTCAAACGGACAGTTTATAAAAGGGGTGATATCTGACAAAAGGGACCACATGGAGATCTGAAATTAAAACTTCTAAATTAAAACTGTTTTAATTTATTTCAGAGAGGAAGGGAGAGGGAGAGACAGAAACATCAATGATGAGAGGGAATCATCAATCAGCTGCCTCCTGCTCACCCCCTACTGGGGATGGAACCTGCAACCTGGACCTGTGTCCTGACCCGGAATTAAAACAGTGGCCTCTGGTTCATAGGCTGAAGGTCAAATGCCGAACCACTCTGGCTGGGCTGAACTGAACACTTAAAATTAAAAAGCAGTTTATGATGGGTACTCATGTTGTAGGCCAGTGGTCGGCAATGTCAGGAGTCAACAAAGCCAGACACCAACAGGACCACGATTGAAATCCCTTTTGAGAGCCGAAAACCGACTTCTGCGCACGGGCCACCGAAGGATCCACCGCGCTGTACGTGTGCGCCCGCACGTGGCATTCTTTGGAAGATCCACACTCAAGGGGCCAAAGAGCCACATGTGGCTCAAGAGCAGCAGCGGTTTGCTGACCCCTGTTCTAGGGTGACATCTTCCCTGACAAAGGTCAATCTTCACCATAACGGAGCCTGTCTATTGTCTGTTTGCATCTGCAATGACAGATCATTGGAATGTCAGTCATTTTCCGTGTTTTGGACCCCTCAAAGGACCAGCACGCTTTGTGGAGACCACAAATCCCCTCAAAACATTTGATCTACTTGTTGACAGTTAACGATCCTGCAGCCACCTCAGCAAAGGCAGTGTGTCTGTCATTTACTTGTTATCCAATCCCAGTGGTCTCCTCCCCTCCCCTCAGCCCCCTTTGTTTCTCCCGCCTTCCTAATCTATCACCAACGGATTTCATGTAACCTACTTGTTAGGATGGAAAGGTCTTTTTATTTTTTAAATATATTTTATTGATTTTTTTACAGAGAGGAAGGGAGGTATAGAGTTAGAAACATCATGAGAGAGAAACATAGATCAGCTGCCTCCTGCACACCCCCTACTGGGGCTGTGCCCGCAACCAAGGTACGTGCCCTTGACCGGAATTGAACCAGGGACCTTTCGGTCTGCAGGCCCACACTCTATCCACTGAGCCAAACTGGTTCCGGCCTTATGACACTCTTTACACCTGTAGTGTGAACTGTGCTGTACAGAAGGCAACACTGTTGAAAGGCTGTTATATTTCCTACACCTATAAGGCTTCTCTCCAGAACGAACCCTGGTGCTTAGGAAGGCCGAGGAGCTGCCCAACTATTTGCCGCATTGTCTACACTGACCTGGTGTAAGGGTTCTCTCCAGTGGGAACTCTGATGATCAATAAGGGAGGAGGACTGGCTAAAGGCTTTGCCACATGCTCTACACTCGTCTCCTCTTCTGACTGTAATGCATCAGACAAGTGCAAACCCGCCTCCAGAGCATGACTCCATCCGCTGAGACTCTGCTTCCCAGCAGTTGTCCACACTTTGGCTAAAAAAAACCCCTCATAAAATGTCTCCGGTTGGAATGCTTCTTACATTAACAATATGTATCTGGATAGAAATTATTTGCCAGTGTACGAACGAGTCCTCTTGGTCTGTTCAGAACAGATAACGCAATAGGGCCCAGAGAGAGGAGCTCACCATTGGACCACCTTTCTCTCCAAAACAAACTGCCCGTGAGGCCCCTCGGCGTCTGAGGGCAGAAGGGCCAGGAACACGGGGGTGTCTGCGCCCTCCTCTGGGCTTTTGGGGGCTTCGGGTCCAGTCATGTCGGTTCTCACCCACCCTGGGCAGCAGGCGTTCAGGAGGATCTTGTCCCCTCTCCTGTGCGCGCTCAGGTTCCTGGCGTGGATCCTGGACAGGACCGTGACCCCGATTTTGGTGACGCCGTACGCGGTGTTGGGCCAGCCCTCCCTCTGGTGCACCCCGTTCCGAGTATCTTCCACGAACTTGTTCATGAGCCCTGCCAGCTCCTCCTCGCTGATGGTGTCGCTCCGGAACTTCTGCTGCAGCTCGGGGCTGCAGCTCCTCAGCGCTCTGAAGCCCTCCCTGCTCGACACGTTCACCACTCTGCCTGGAAGGCAAAGCGGGTGGTTACGGAGAAAGGCAGGCGGGAGAATGACATGTGCCAGATCTGCCCGGACTCTGGACCGGGAAGTTCCCATGAGCATTAGTGAAGACTGCCTCTATGATGATGGCCAGAGACAGTCTAGAGACCTGTCTTACCCAGTATAGCTCAGATGATGTCAGAGAAATGGTTTTCTAGAAAATATATATGCCAAAACCGGTTTGGCTCAGTGGATAGAGCATCGGCCTGCGGACTGAAGGGTCTGGGGTTCAATTCCGGTCAAGGGCATGTACTTTGGTTGCGGGCACATCCCCAGTGGGGGGTGTGCAGGAGGCAGCTGATGGATGTCTCTCTCTCTCTCATGGATGTTTCTAGCTTTCTGTCCCTCTCCCTTCCTCTCTGTAAAAAGTCAATAAAATGTATTTAAATATATATTATTATTATTAATTTCACAAAGGAAAGGAGAGGGAGAGATAGCATCATCAATGATGACAGAGGATCATTGATTGGCTGCCTCCCACCTGCCCCACGGATGGAGCCCACAACTTGGGCATTTGGCCTGACTGGGAATCGAATAGTGATTTCCTGGTTCAGAGGTCAACCCTCAACCAGTGAACCAAGCTGGCTAGACCCAGCTGATCTCTTAATACTAAACAGTTCTGTGAAAAGGGCTGTGTGTTAAGTAAAGGTAAAGCAGTTGTTCAAGGGAGGACACAATGTTGGTATGTCATGGCTGTTCAGGATGGGCGGTGTGTTCCTTTCCACCTCTCCACAGCCCCCAGCAGGCTCACTCCCAGCAGCGGGTTTACTCCTGGTGCTGTGTCTGCACCTGTTACACAAATTCTGTACAGAGTGATGTGTCAGCGACCCTTTGGCTGGAACGGAGCAGGGAGGTGGGGGGCGAGGCTGGGAAAAGAAAGGATTAAGCTTGACCAGGCTTCGGGGTAATCTTTACACTGTTGGACTGTTCACCTTCAGAAGACTGTCCCTGTTTACTTGGGGGTTTAGGGTCAGGCTAGACATGGGCGCTAACAAAATGGTTATGGTGAGGCTACCTGGTATTTGGCTACCTAGACTGCGGGAAGCCCTTTCATGTCCCGCGTGGTACAGGGTTCAGGTTCAGGGTTTGGGTTCTGGAGGAGGCCACACACAAAAGAGACTAGAAAAGTATTAATTTGGGAATATTGGGGGCCAGGCGGGAGCCCACCTCTAGGGGGAGGACTACCACAGATCTGGCCTAGCTATCTCTTTTCTTATGATTATGGGATGCACCCATAGCCTTTAGGCAGGTAATTCCTGTAACAGTCAATCAGCAAGGATTTACATAAGATTGACAGGTGGAAGTTGCTTCAGCTACCGATGTATCACCAGAGGACAATGGGCGGCTTTGGACACTAGACCTCTGGGGAGGGAGCTGGAGAGGAAGGGCAGCTAGAGAGCAGTGGCCATGCTATGAGGGAGCCCTCAGCAGACACACCGGGAACGAGGTGGGGGAGCGCCCCTGGGCGACAGTGCTAGTGTTACTGTCACCCACAGCCGCTGTCTGCAGGCCTCCAGGCGACAACAGGACAACAGGACGCTCCCTGCCCGGCCTCCCTGACCCCTGGGCCCTCAGAGGTCCCCCACGGATGCCTGGCACCCCTCCTTTTCCTCTGACACTGCGCACTGCAGTTCTGAACACATTGGCTTCCCTGAGTTCGAGTCCTTGCCGTGATTCCCGAACCTGAGGGTGGTCTCGGGGACTCCTGAACTGGTTACAGCCCAGCCATGTGCACCCAGATACTTGCGGGTTTAGCGTCTGGAAACCAATGAGTGGCCACACTGTATCAGTGGAGGACAAAGAGAGGCTGTGATCAGAGGCAGAAGAGGTCAGGGGCCTAAGGAATTGGTGGTAGGAAAGGTCATTCAGGAAGGGAGGAGGGAGGAGGGAAGAGGGAGGAGGGAGGAGGGAGGAGGGTGGTTCTGAGGGCAGAGCAGTGACTGGACTCTCTGAGGAGACTTCTGCACAAAGAGCTGAAAGATAAGCAAGAGCCGGTTGTGCAGAGACCGGGGGACCAGAGCACAGATACCTGGTCCTGGGGCTGTTGAGACCCGGGTGGGGGTGGGTGGGGGGAGGGGGCAGTGCAGCAGAGCTCAGAGCAGGAGCAGGAGCGGGGAGGGGTCTGGAGAGGACACCTGGGGGGGGGGGGGACTGGACGCTGCACAGACAAGCCAGCCAGCGCCCCTACACTCACCTTGGGGCTTCACGAGAGGCAGCAGCTCCGCGCAGACGTTTCGGGTCCCAAAGAAGTTTGTTTTCATGGTCACTTCTGCTTTAATATGAAGTGGTGTGGGATCATTCGCTTTCAGGAGAGAAGGGGGGAACAGTTAATGAATAGTAGCCATGCAGTAACTAACATTCCACAGAATGACATAAGATGTGACTTTTGTGTAAAATTGCTTCCTAGCAATAGCACTGTGCCGTGACCATTCCCTTGCGTCCTGATGTTCTACGGTGAGTGACAGGGTGCCATTCCCGGGGGCAGACGAAGGGTGCACTGTGGGTCTCTGTAAACCTGTTTGCGACCGCCCGGCCTTTACCCTTGAAGGCGATGCCCGCGTTGTTGACCAGCACGTTGAGCCCCCCGTACTCCTTGCGCAGGAAGTCGCGCAGGGCGCGGATGCTCTGCGGGTCGTCGATGTCCAGCGGGTGGAAGCGCGGGCTCAGCCCCTCGGCCTGCAGCTGCTGCACGGCCGCCTGGCCCCGCGCCGCGTCCCGCGCCGTGAGCACCACGTCCCCCGAGAACCGGCGGCTCAGGTCCCGCGCGATGGCGAAGCCGATGCCCTTGTTGGCCCCGGTTATTATCGCCACGCGGCTGCTGGACGACATGGACGGGTGAGAGATCTGTGAAGCACTTTGCGTGGAGAGCGGAGCGGGCTGTGGACGCCCAGCGGCGGCGATCCGGGCTCCCGCGAGCCTCCGAGAGTCTCCCGAGTGCGACTGGAGGACACAGCGCGCACCCGCTGGATTCACTTGTCCTCCCGCCCAGGACGCAGGCGCAAGCCCCGCCTTAGGGGCGTAGCCCGGGGGCCGCATGGCCCTCCCTGCCCCGCCCCTTTGCTCGGCTAGTCCCGCCTCTAGGGGCGTGGCCCCAGCCAGGCCCAAGGCTTCTTGGAGCGCGAACCAGGGCCACCTGGCAGGTTGACAGGTGGGCGGGCCCAAGGCTAAGTTAGGCCTTTGGCTTCTGGAGACACCTGCCTGTCAGCGGAGGATCATTTTGATTGGTCGTCTGACTATCTTTATGCTACCACAGCGGATGTGAGTCCTCCCAAGAGACTACTCTCTGGCTCTTTCTAGAATGTGTGTGAGGCCCTCAGTCTCACTGTCCCCTGCTTGACCGAACTTTTAGGTCTATCCGATTTCTGAGTGGGTGCAGCTTACAGATGATCTGCAGGATGGATCTGCAGACGCATTATTCATCTGCTGAGGATCGCTCATTACTCTCACCCACTCCACTTTTTCTCCCCGTGTCACAGGAAAAATCCCACTCAGAATTAGTAGCCAATTCAAACTGAATACTTCATGAAGGGGCTAATCCACTGAGTGGCCAGATTATCATGATTCCCCCATCAGTACTTGCTGGGCCACCTTTTGCCTTCAACACTGTGGCGATTCTTCTTGGCAAGGACTCCATG
The DNA here is from genome assembly GCA_027563665.1 of Antrozous pallidus. Lineage (NCBI taxonomy): Eukaryota > Metazoa > Chordata > Mammalia > Chiroptera > Vespertilionidae > Antrozous > Antrozous pallidus. The sequence continues at coordinate 3,152,904 of CM050514.1, read as the reverse complement.
AGATATTGAAACGTGATGCGAAGAATCGGACACCGCACCTGATGACCAGCACTGCCCAGTTCTGTGAGATCTGATGGTTGTGAAACCAGCTGTCCGATGGCTCTTTTAACTTTTCCCCACAAACGCTCGATTGGGTTGAGGTCTGGTGCTTGTGGGGGCCACCTAAGCAAGGGGAGAATACATTATTTTCCTTCCCCCAAAAAACAAAAACAAAAATTAACATGTTTTGTTTGCTCCTTTTCTTCCTGTTTGACTGTATGGTGTGAGAGTGTGATGATTGGAGCTGCACCAACTATCTTGAGACCAGGAGGAAGCAGACAAGAAGGTCAGCAGCCAACTCCCCAAGATTGGTATTGTGTGGAAAACCAGAAAAAGCATTGATTTTTGATGACATCACTGACTCTCGGGTCTAAATCTGGAGCCATCCATTTCCAGCTCCTCCCTCATTTCCGTTTCAGCAAACTTTAAATTTTAGAATAGATTTATTTTGAAAAGTTGGAAATGTCGTGTTATATTGTAAATCAGCAAGCTAAAACAGAAGCCGCCTTAATCAATAAGCCTAATTAATTTGGAGTCTTTTATTATGCTAGCAGGCTCAGAGGAATATTGCTTCTCAAATTCTGGGCCCCAACATAAGGAAGTCTTCCCTTTTTATACTTTTCCTAGTCCTTTGTCTCCCAAATTTGGAATGAGGTTTCCAGCCCTCCTGAGAGAGAAGCCCTGTTTGCTGGGAAGGGGCCATGAGACCATATCTCAAGGCCTGGCATGGTGCCAGCACTGACAATTATATCTGGGGTATGGTTTATGGCCTCTCTGGAATGGGAGTAGTCTTATTTTCCCTATTATTTAAGCAAGCATTTACAAAAGCCAAAATAGCAGGGTTAAAATTGCAAACAGCATTTCTACACAAGATGGAGGTTACTATGCTTCAGTAGAACCTTGAGAGAATGTTAATATATCCCTTATCAAATTTCCCCAACTATTAACCATCTTACTATGATGGTTCACTTGTCACAAGAAACTACCATTGGAACAGTGGTAATAACTGAGCTTCATGCTTTATTTGAATTTTACTAATTATCCCCTAATGCATCTTTCCTATTTCCAGATTCCCTACGGAGTATTACCTTACATTATCTGTGTGGTCAGCTTAGTTTCCGCTGGTTTATGACAGATTCTCAGTTTACCGGTGTTTCGTGACCTTTGACACAGTTTAGGAGTACTGTCAGGTGTTTGGGCGTTTGTCTGGTGTTCTTCTCAAGAAGGCGGTTATAGAATTTGGAGGAGGAAGGCCGCAGGGGTGAAGTGCCCTCCCTATACCCTGGCATGCTATCCCCATCATTCAGCACTGACCATGTGAACCCTCAGCACCTGGCCAGGCACGGCTTGCCAGGTTTCTCCACTGCACATTTTCCCCACTTTCCCCACTGCATCGTACTCTTAGAAGCAAGTCACTCAGCCTATCTCACAATGCAGGTGGCGATGGGGCAGGGGGCAGAAATTGGGCTCCATTTCTGCACAGGGAGGAGTATTTACTTAAAAGATATGGACTTCTCCTGCTGATCCTGGGAGAACTAGGCCAGGGAGGGTGAAGTGGGGCGCGGTGCAAAGGGGCGGGGCGGGACTAGCCGAGCAAAGGGGCGGGGCGGGACTATCTGAGCAAAGGGGCGGGGCGGGACTATCTGAGCAAAGGGGCGGGGCGGAACTATCTGAGCAAAGGGGCGGGGCGGGACTAGCCGAGCAAAGGGGCGGGGCGGGACTATCTGAGCAAAGGGGCGGGGCGGGACTAGCCGAGCAAAGGGGCGGGGCGGAACTATCTGAGCAAAGGGGCGGGCGGGGGCGGGACTAGCGGAGCAAAGGGGCGGGGCTGGGCAAGCAGGGGCGGGCGCGTCGGGGGAATCGGGGGAAGCTGTGGCTGCCGGGGCTCGCTGTTCCGGGGTCGAGGCGGAGGCGGAGGCGGAGTGAAAGGCGGGTTGGTGCCGGCCCTGAGGGTCAGGCCTGGGACGCGCGTAGGAAGTTCCTCCCCTCCGCCGGTCGGCACCTCAGTGCGCAGGCTCCGCGCCCGCGGGGCCCCAGAGTTTTCCTCTTCTCGACTCCGGTTCGGGGGACGGGCCAGGTCGGGTGCGGGCGTCCCCGGCGCGGCCGGAACACACCGCGCAGCCCGCGGCCGGGAGCGGCTCCGCCTGGCGGCCCGGGACTGGGTGGGCGCCGGCCTCTCCCTCCGCGGAGGCCGATCCGGTCTTAGCTCGCGGTCCCCGTGCGGCTGGGTCTCCCCGGGCAGTTGGAGAATGAAAAAGAGAAGAGGAAGAACAAGCCGGATCAGAAGACGAAAACTCTGCGGAAGTTCTCAGTCAAGAGGAGGTAGAGTTTTTGTTTTTTTGGGTGCCAGTGATATCAAAAAGGATCTTTTGTTGCTTGATAGTAACACATGCATATAGCTTTTCTCAAAGGCACATGGGCAGTGTTCACAGAGAATATTTCTTAAGCAGTCCTCTTTGTAATTGTGCCATTGTATTCTTTTTAACCCTTGTGGGAATATAAACATATTTCTTCCCCCCTGGGCAACATTCACAGAAAATATCCTATCTCATAAAGAGGGAATATGTTAATTGACCATCACGCCCTCACAAATGGTGGTGCTCATGGCCAATAAGGATGGTATATGCTAATTGACTGTCACACCCTCCAAGACGGTGGCACCCACATCACAAGGTGGCGGTGCCCAGTCCCCTCAGCCCCCAGCCACCCAGAGCTGGCCTGAGGCGCGAGCAAGCCTCGGATGTTGGCTGTGCAGCTGCCCAGGGCTGCCTGAGGCTCAGGTAAGCAGGGCTGGCGGAGACTTGTGCTGTCGGCAGTGGCAGCAGCAGAGGTGTGATGGGGCGTCACCTTCCCCTGATCCCCGGATTGCCCCTGTCCCTGAGAGCTCCTGGACTGAGAAGGGGGCAGGCCCGGCTGAGGACCCCCTCTCCCTCCCCCCCCCCCCCCCCCCCGTCCAGTGCATGAATTTTCATGCACCAGGCCTCTAGTTTCTTAAATAATTCTCTTTGTAATTGCACCATTGTATACTTCTTAACTCGTGTGGGAATATAAACGTATTTCTCCTTCCTTCCACTGTGTCTTTTCCGGGTTCTCCCAGGTTTCTGTTTCTGGTCCTGCCCTCTCTCCTGTCCTCTGATTACCTGCAAGGTATCAGTGTTTGGTTATAAACTCATCGTTTTGAATTCCCTGTAGCCTAGTTTGAAGACATACTGTATGTGAAAGTGCCTGGCCAACTGGGAGGTACTGCACTGATAATGGTCAGTTTTATCAGTTGCTTCTGCCTCTTTGAGACGATTATATGTTTTTTTTTGTTTTTAGTTTACATTATTTGTACATTTTAAAATTCATTTCTTTTTATGATAACACTGAGACAACTTATCGGAGATTTTTTTAAAAGAGTGATCTGATTTTATAGTGATTTTAATCACCATTTTTTCTTCCATTGATCAGTGAACGAGAGCTACAAGCCTGAATTTATAGCGCTTAAGAGGTGGTTGAAAGCCAGGAAGTTTGAAGATACGAATTTAATACCTGCTTGTTTCCCAGGTGAGTCTGGCTGTCATTCTCCTGACTTTTGTCACGGGAGACATGGGCACAGGGGACAGGAAAGCAGGGGTGAGCCGTGGAGGCAGCTGTATTATCTCGGGGAGCGTATCTCGCATTGTGTCAGGCTTCCTGCCTTGTAGCTGTGATTTTCTTCTAAAGAATATTTTTACGGATGTCAGAGAGGAAGGGAGAAGGAGAGATAGAAACATTAATGATGAGAGGAAATCTTTGATCGGCTGCCTCCTTCATGCTCCACGTTGGAGCGTGAGCCCACAACACAGGTATGTGCCCTGACCGGGAATCGAACCCTGATCTCCTGTAGCTATAATATTGGAGAAGGTGGATGAACATGTTTTACCTTGTTCTAAAAGTAAATTGAAGTGGCCTGTGGGGAGACATTCCAAAAGGGTGCAATAAGCTCAAAATGACAAAAGGGGAATGCAAGCAGAAAACTAAGGAGAAGGCAGGGATGAGGTAATTCATAGAAGTCGTGACTATAGGGCCTTGCCTCTCAGTGGCAAGCTGCTAGGTGGATGCTGCTCTCCAGCAGTGCAGACTGGTGATGGCCACTGACCCGAGTCTCGCGCTGTGTCCATCAGCAGAAGCCAGACATTCCCGGGACGTGGTCTGTTATGAGCTTTACTTGTACAAGGTCCTTGGGTCGCAGCCCGCCCCGCCTTAGTAAGTGTAGGTGCCATGCTCTGTTTTCTAAACTTCGTCCAGTCTCTCCCTGCACCCCACACCCCCTTTCCCCAATTGTCCGTCCACTCCCTTTCTATGCCCCTGATTGTATTATATTCACCAGTTTATTCTGTTCATCAGATTTCTTATCATTTGATTTTTAGATTCACTTGATAGATACGTATTTGTTGTTCATAATTTTTATCTTTACCTTTTTCTTCTTCCTCTTCTTAAAGAATACCTTTCAGCATTTCATATAATACTGGTTTGGCAGAGATGAATTCCTTTAGCTTTTTCTTACCTGCAAAGCACTTTATCTGACCTTCAATTCTGAATGATAGCTTTGCTGGGTAGAGTAATCTTGGTTGTAGCTTCTTGCTCTTGATCACTTTGAATATTTCTTGCCACTCCCGTCTGGCCTGCATAGTTTCTGTTGAGAAATCTGCTGACAATCGTATGGGTGCACCCTTGTAGGTAACCAACTGTTTTTCTCTTGCTGCTTTTAATATTCTCTCTTTGTCTTTTGCTCTTGGCATTTTAATTATAATGTGTCTTGGTGTGGTCCTCTTTGGATTCTTCTTGTTTGGGGTTCTGTGGGCTTCCTGGACTTATAAGTCTATTTCTTTCACCAGGCGGGGTAAGTTTTCTGTCATTATTTCTTCAAATACGTTTTCAATATCTTGCTCTCTCTCTTCTTCTGACACCCACATAATTCTGATGTTGGTAAGCCTGAAGTTGTCCAAAAGGCTCCTTACACTATTTTCATATTTTTGGATTCTTTTTTTTTTTTTGCTTGTCCAGTTGGGTGTTTTTTGCTTCTTCATATTTCAAATCCTCGATTCTCTAGTCTGCTGTTAGATCTCTGTGTATTATTTTTTATTTCATTTAGTGTATGCTTAATTTCTAATTGGTCCTTTTTCATATCCTTGAGGGTCTCACTATATTTCTTGGAGATTTCTAGAAGATTCTTGAGTAACCTTATAACTCTGGTTTTGAACTCTATATCCAGTAGTTTGCTTTCTTCCAGTTCTTTCATTTGTGACATGTTTCTTTGTCTCTGCATTTTGGCTGCTTCCCTGTGTTGATAGGGTGGCTTTGTGTGCTAGATGTTCTATAGGGCTCAGGGGCTCAGCCTCCCCAGTTACCTGAGGTGGACGCTCTTTTTTAAATTTTTATACTAGGGGCCCGGTGCACGAAATTTGTGCACTGGGGGTGGTGGTCCCTCAACCCAACCTGCCCCCTCTCACATACTGGGAGCCCTCGGGGGATGTCCAACTGATGGTTCACCCCCAGCCTCTTGGTGAGGCTTTAGTTCCTTGGGCACCCAGCCATCGCCCTGCTCAGCTGAGCCCCAGCTGCCCGCGACCACCCGGCCCCGGGGGCTGGGTGCTTGCTGCCACTTCCGCTCACAGCGCTCCAGGGCTGGGGCCCGGCGCTTGTGCCACTTGGCCCCGCCCCCGCTCCTGATTGGCTGGTAGAATAGCCAATTAGGAGCGAAGGTATGGTCAAATTTGCATGTTTCTCTTTTATTAGGATAATTGATTTTTTTTACAGAGAGGAAGGGAGAGGGATAGAGACTCAGAAGCTGCTTTGTGGGAGGTGCGTGGTCTTTAGGTCTCGATCCTGCAGTCAGTTGGCCCTTTGAGGATTACAGACCCAGCAGGCGTCCAGCACATGTCCATTTTCCAGAGCAGCGTCTGGACCCTCTGCGACTCAAGGGCTTCAAGACGCCGGCTTTGACGGTCGTGCACTTGACTGGAGGGTCCAGACGCTGCTTCTGTTCAGAGAGCGCCTGAGGCCTGGGAGCTGCGGGAGCACTCACCCTGTCCTGTCTTTGCGTTCCCAGATACCGGACGAGGGCTGATGAGCAAAACGTCCCTGCAGGTGAGAATCTCCCTCGTTTTTTAAAAAATATATTCTATTGATTTTTTACAGAGAGGAGAGGAGAGGGCTAGAAAGTCAGAAACATCCATGAGAGAGAAACATCAACCAGCTGCCTCTTGCACCACCCCCACCAGGGATGTGCCCGCAGTCAAGGTACATGCCCTTGACCGGAATCGAACCCGGCACCTTTCAGTCGCAGGCCGACGCTCCATCCACTGAGTCAAACTGGTTTCAGCTCTCCCTTGTCCTTGAAACCCAGTGTAGACGTTGCTGCTTTGTTTGGTGGGTCAAACCAAGTGGATTAAGAATATGTTCGGCATCCAGGCGTTTTCACGTACCAGCTGTGTCTCAGTACGGCTCTGCCCGTTGGGGCTGCTGGCTGCGTACTGGACACAAGCCCAAGTGTCGGGGCCTGCACAGAGAGTTTATTTTGCTGTCACATGGACACACCCGGGCAGGCGACCTGGCTGGTACGGCATCCGCGGCCGTCGGGGCCCCGGACTTAGTAGCTGTCTGCCCACGTCCTCGGAGGGAGCCGCCACCCGCAGGCCCGGCGTGTCACTCCTGGAGCCTGAGCAGCAGGACCAGCTTCTCCCGAGGGAAATGGGGCCCATGAACAGCCCCCTCTCGGCTGCCAGCGGCTGGAGGCGGCGCCCGTGGGCAGTGCCTTTCGGGGGGTTGGGTGGTGAGGGGGAGAGAGGCCTGCTGGGTAGGCAGCCAGCCGTGTGCACAGCAGATTTCGTAAACCAGATCACGTGTTAACCGGGCCGGGGGGAGCGCTCCTCTGAGAGACCGCGGAGCAGAGGAGGTGGAACTGGGCCGGCGGAGGGGGGAGGCGCGGTGTGCCCGGAGCCGGCCTGCTGGGGCCCCGGAGGGACAAGGCTCCGGCCTGTGGCTCCTGTCCCCACCTGGAAAACGAGGAGGGGATGGCATGGCGATCGGACCTCCGGGGTCCATGTATGCCATTTAAAGCACATCTGATACAGTTTCCTGTAAAGCTACTAGTCAGTTCCTTATTTTTATTTAAAATCATTTTAATTTCTCAATTTAATTTCCATAAACCCCAGCCTTGTACATGTTTAGTGTAAAGGATGGTAACTTTTAGTGTTGAAATTCTGTTATGCTATTTTAATTTTTAAATTACTTTGTAATTTTTAATTGTGGCAAAATACATACTAGTATAAAATAAAACTTACCATCTTAACCGCTCTAAGTGAGCAGCTTATTGGCATTAAGCACATGTGCATTGTTGGGTAATATTGTTCTTTTAAAAAATATATATATATTTGATTGATTTTTTACAGAGAGGAAGGGAGAGGGACAGAAAGCTAGAAACATCGATGAGAGAGTAACATCCATCAGCTGCCTCCTGCACACCCCCTACTGGGGAAGTGCCCGCAGACAAGGTACATGCCCCGGACCGGAATCGAACCCGGGACCCTTCAGTCCGCAGGCCGATGCTCTGTCCACTGAGCCACCCCGGCTTTGGCGATATTGTTCTTTCTTGGACAGAGGTGTAACCGACCTCGTCTGTAGCAGCATTTGGAGAGGAGACATAAACCTCTCATGTCCAGAGCGGTGACTCTGGGTCACTGTTTAAACTAGGTTTTTGTTTTATTTTAGAGAGAGGGGAGGGGAGAGGGAGGAAGGTGGAGACGTTGGTGAGCGGGAAACATGGCACGGGTGAGAGAGAAGTGTGGGCCGGCTGCCCCCGCACACCCGCGGCGGGAGTTGGGGCGAGTGCCAGACCGGGAATCAGACCCGGACCTCCTGCTCCATAGGACGACGCCCCGCCATGTGGCCAGGCCGGCTGCGCGCACAGCGCTAAGTGTTCCGTTTGATGAGTTTTGCTGATGAAGAGATTGACCCCAAGGAGCATCTAGACCATTTTATCAAGTGGCTTTAAAAACATCCTCCCTGCCGAGACCGGTGTGGCTCAGTGGATAGAGCGTTGGACTGCGGACTGAAGGGTCCCGGGTTCGATCCGGTCAAGGGCATGTGCCTTGGCTGCGGGCACATCCCCAGTAGGGGGCGTGCAAGAGGCAGCTGATCGATGTCTCTCTCATGGATGTTTCTGACTTTCTATCCCTCTCCCTTCCGCTCTGTAAAAAATCAATAAAATATATTTAAAAAAAAACAACAAAAAACATCCTCCCTGAGGATATGTTTTATTGATTTGAGAGAGGGAGAGGGAGATGCACCTGAGAGAGAAACGTGGAGAGGTGTCTTCCTTACCCGTGCTGAGTGGAGGTGAAACCGGAAACCTCGGTGTGTGCCCTGACCTTTCGTTTACAGGACGGCTCTCTAACCACCGGGCCACCCGGTGGATTTTTTTTTTTCTTACAGAGAGGAAGGGAGAGGGAGAGAGCCAGAAACATCGATGAGAGGGAAACATCCCTCAGCCGCCTCCTGCGCCCCCCCCCCCCCCCACTGGGGATGTGCCCGCAACCAGGGTACATGCTCTTGCCCAGAATCGAGCCCGCGACCCTTCAGTCCACAGGCCGACGCTCTATCCACTGAGCCACACCGGTCAGGGCTCCCGGGTGGATTTTTAAAAATCTTAAAAGTCACGGATATCGGGGCGGGAGAGGTGGCAGCGATGATCTAGTCGGATCTCGATTTACAGAGGCGGCAACTGGAGCCGGTACCTGGTTGAGATTGGTAACCGAGACGCCAGTGCCAGTGCCAGCGGGCCTCACCCGGCTGGGCGAGCGGGGGGGTGGGGTGGGGTTTCCGGGACAGCGGCTGGCGCTCGGGGCTGCAGACACGGGGCTGAGTGGGGGGCTCTGTTTCCGGAAGGCGCACCACCTCCGGCCTGGGAAAGCGAGGGGACCACAGGCTCTGGGTTGTCAGCGTCCCCACATTCCTCTCCGGCGGAGGGTGGGCAGTCCGGGGATGGACCTGCAGCGCCTGTGGGGGTCGCAGTAGCGGCCTGGCCTCCGGCCGCGGTGGCGGTCTCTGTTGGGTGATTCTGGGCTCCTGGCAGACGAGACCGAGGGCGCGGGAAGACGCCACCCACGGGCCGCGCCAGCGCAGGGCGTTCTCCCTTTGCTTCCTTTCCCGGGAAGGCGGGCCAGGTGATTATCGCGTTGCCGGAGAGTTGCCTGCTCACCACGGACACAGTGATGAGGAGCCGCGTGGGGGCCTACATCGCTGAGTAAGTGACCCCGCACGTGCTACCGGGCGCTGCTTCTCCCCCAGTCTGGGCCGTGGGCAGCTGTGGCGCCTGGGGCCGCGGGCGGGGCCCCCAGCGCCTGGGTAGCTGCTGCCTGGAATGGCGCAGAGGTCTGCCCTGGGCTGGAGGTCTGCTTTCAGTTCACCGCAGACCGGGAGGTGGGTTCGGACCCTGGTCTGTCCCGGAAACGGAAGCCGGGATGGGATAGTAAAGGCAATAGTGGCCGAGCGCCTGCTCGGGGCAGCTTGTTCTCCATCGTGGCAGAGCTTGACGAATGTTCATTTCTCTTTTATTTTTACCCTCGTGGTGCTGGCTTGAATTTTCTTCCAACTCGGAGGAGCTGTTGATGTTATGAATTAGTTTTTAAAAAAAGATATATTTTATTGATTTCTTACAGAGAGAGGAAGGGGAAAGGATAGAGAGTCAGAAACATCGATGAGAGAGAAACGTCGATCAGCTGCCTCCTGCACGCCCCCCTCTGGGGCTGTGCCTGCAGCTAAGGTCCATGCCCTTGACCGGAATCGAACCCGGGACCTTTCAGTCCGCAGGCCGAGGCTCTATCCACTGAGCCACACCGGTTTCGGCGAAAGCGTCAGTTTTATTTCACATGGACGAGAGGGGCCAGCCTGGGCGGAGAACTGGTTTCCATGGCGTGTTACCCCGGCCTCTGTCCGGGGCTCGGCCTGAGGAGAGAGCGTGAGAGCCACAGCAGAAGGGTTTCTAACTGATGGGGTTGGAAAGATTGAATTGTTTCTCAGCCCGGGGTAGATTCTGAGCGTGTCCTCCCCCACCCCCTGCCAGCTTTTTAAAACGTTAATTTATCTCTTTTATCTCAGAGAGGAGGGGAGAGGGAGGGATAGACAGACACATCAGTGAGGAGTCATCCATCCACTGCCTCCAGCACGCCCCCTGCTGGGGATCGAGGCTGCAACTGGGCCGAGTTCTGACTGGAACTGAACCACGACCTACATCTTGGTTCATAGATCGACACTCACCCACTGAGCCGCACGGGCTGCGCCCCACTTTTGTAAGAGGACTGATGCATCTTTTTTTAAAAAAAAAATTTTTATTGATTCCACAGAGGAAGGGAGAGGGAGAGAGGGATAGAAACTTCAGTGATGAGAAACATCGGTCAGCTGCCTTCTGCACGCCCCACACTGGGGACTGAGCCCACAACCCGGGCACGCGCCCTTGACCAGAATTGAACCTGGGACCCTTCAGTCCGCAGGCTGACGCTCTGTCCACGGAGCCAGACCGGCCAGGGCAGGACTGGTATGTCTGTTGGTGTGAGTAGCGGCAAGGATGCTCTTAGTGTTAATCTTTCCCGCGTCATCCTGAAATGTAGAGTAGAATGTACGGGATACAGGATTCTAGGTGTCGAAGGATTAATGTGAACTTTTCTAGATTCATTCATGCAGCATGAGATTTTTACTGTGAACAGATAAAAACACTGCGGTACAGCCAAAACCGGTGTGGCTCAGTGGATAGAGCGTCGGCCTGCGGACTGAAGGGTCCCAGGTTCGATTCCGGTCAAGGGCACGTACCTTGGCTGCAGGCGCATCCCCAGTGGGGGGCGTGCAGGAGGCAGCTGGCAGTTTCTCTCTCATCGATGTTTCTGACTCTCTCTCTCCCTTCCTTTCTGTGAAAAATCAATAAAAAATATTACAAAAAAAGACTGCAGTGTATAATTTGCAGCGGAGGCGGTGCGTTTAGGGTTCAAATAGAAATACCTACATGTACCGGTGGATGTACTGGATTCTTTCATCGGTTCCCACCACGTGCTCTGTCGTCATCCCGGCGAAACCAGTGCCCTTCCAGCACCAGCTCAGCCGGAGGACAGGCTGGAAGCAGAGGGGGGTTTTGCGGGAGGAATCGTGCAAACAGAGCTGGCCCGGCTCGGCGAGTCCGTTCTGGCGTGGACGTGACTTGCCTGGAGCGCTTGCGGCGGGTGCTCTCCGGAGAGCCACGCTTTGAGGGAGGAGCCCCGTCCCGCAGACGAGTGCCGGCCGCCCCCTGGAGCAGAACCGGCCACTAGGGGGTCCGTGTCTTCCACCGAGAGTGACTTGGTTACTGTGGCTTTTCTCCGACAAGGTGGCGGCCGCCCCCGTCTCCGCTGCTGGCCCTGTGCACCTTTCTGATTGCGGAAAGGCACGCCGGGGACCGGTCCCCCTGGAAGCCCTACCTGGAGGTCCTGCCAGCCGCCTACACCTGCCCCGTGTGCCTGGAGCCGGAGGTGGTGGCTCTCCTCCCCGGCCCGCTGGCGGCCGAGGCCGAGGAGCAGAGGACGCGGGTGCGGGAGCTGTTCGCGTCCTCCCGGGGCCTCTTCTCCTCGCTGCAGCCTCTGCTCTCGGCGGCCGCGGGCCGCGTGTTCAGCTTCGGCGCCTTCCGGTGGGCCTGGTGCACAGTCAACACCCGGGCCGTGTACGTGCGGCCGGGCCGGAGGCAGGGCCTGTCCGCCGAGCCCGACACCTGCGCGCTCGCCCCGTTCCTGGACCTGCTGAACCACAGCGCGGCCGTCCAGGTGAGGCCGGGGGGACACGCCGGTCTGTTCCCCAGGAAGGACACGCCCCGCGGGACCTGTGGCCCAGAGCAGTGCGGGGGCCGCGGGGACGGGGGGCTGGCTCTAACTGCCCATCGCCCTCCCCGCCCCGGAGCGCAGGGTTACATCCCCCCTCTCCCCTCCCCCTCCGGGTCTTAACCCGCAGCCCGCCCTCCCTCGCCCACCTGTGGGCAGGTCTTCCTCCTTCCAGAACTGGCCCTGGAGTGTGGCTTGTGTTCCTGTCCCGACCCCCTTACCCCTTTAAAAAAAAATTTTTTTTATTGATTTTTTTATAAAGAGGAAGGGAGAGGGATAGAGAGTTAGAAACACCGATGAGAGAGAAACAGCCATCAGCTGCCTCCTGCACACCCCCGTCCCCCACAGGGGATGTGCCTGCAACCAAGGTACATGCCCTTGACCGGAATCGAACCCGGGACCCTTCAGTCTGCAGGCCGACGCTCTATCCACTGAGCCACACCGGTTTCGGCCTGACCCAACCCCTTTTATACTTGGGGCCTTGCTTCTGCTTTGACCTCTGCTGTGACCTCTGGCTAATGTGTCGCCTCCCTCTCTGAGCTCTGCTATCTTAGAGAACCGGCACTTTGCTTTGCTCCTCTTTGCTCAGTGCAGGGCCTGCACATAGTAGGCCTTCCATGGCACATAGTAGGCCTTCCGTAACCCTTTATTAAAAACACACACAAAACACACCAACCAACCTTTATTGAATGGGGAAAGGAGTGGAAATCATTCGAGAACCCTGCGGTGGGAGAATCAGACCCTGCTCTCTGCCCCTCCCCTGTGGCACTGGACCAGCCAGCCCTCTAGCCCACGAGGAGGCACCTGCCTGGGACCCATGCTCCCCGTCCTCTGCCCCCGTGCCGCCCGGGAAGACTGTGCCAGCTGGCTAGCCACTGCCGTTGGCAGGGAGCGAGGGGACGCCCTGCCGAGTTGCCCAAGGCCAGGACCCTCCTCCCGTCGGCTTGGCACCTCCTAGGAAGAGGCTGTGCCGGCGCTGCGTGCAGGGGCTGAGCGGAGGGTGCGCCTGTGCTGCTGTCGAGCTGAGCCGGGCGTGCGCCTAGGGTGCCGGACACAGGCTCTGCCCGTTGGCGGCCTTTTTTTGTTTTTGTTTTTAATATATGTTATTGATTTTTCACAGAGAGGAAGGGAGAGGGATAGAGAGTCAGAAATATCGATGAGAGAGAAACATCGATCAGCTGCCTCCTGCACACCCCCCACTGGGGATGTGCCCGCAGCCAAGGTCCATGCTCCTGACTGGAATCGAACCCGGGACCCTTCAGTTTGCAGGCCGATGCTCTGAGCCACACCGGTTAGAACTGGACTTGCTTTTTATTGGGCTGTTAATGCACTTACGCCCCAGGACCAGGGGTTTTAGAGTGGGCACCGCTGCCCGCAGTTGGGGGCAGTGGCTCGGACCCCGGAGGCCTGCGCCCTCCCCTCTCTGCCCTCCATACAAGAGGATTGCCCCGGGGCGCGACTAACGTGTGTGCAGCCGGCTTTTGGCGTGAGGCTCCAGACTGTGGCCTTAACCTGTTGTTGATGCTGCCAGGTGGGGATTTCAGCTGCTGCTCCTCCTCCTCCTCTTCCTCCTCCTCCTCTTCCTCCTCCTCGCCTCGCTGGGGCTTGCTGGGTTTGCTGCTAAGGAAGGAGGCCTCAGAGCCTGCACCCCCGCTTTCTGTGGGGAGCAGGTAGGTCTTGTTCTTTTCCTCTCTACCCATCAGCTCACAGACCAGCCACAAAATCCCCACGACAGTGTCAGCCAGGGTCAGGCTCCAATCCCCACGACAGTGTCAGCCAGGGTCAGGCTCAAAGGCCTTATTGTCACACTGAGATTCCGCACGCGCCTCGGCCTTGACCCCTGTGGGCTCACAGCGCCCCGGAGGCCTGGCGGGCGGCTCCTGCTGTCACCGGGCTTCCCACGCCGGCTGCTCTGCCAGCCAGACCACCCTCTCCCCTCCCCGACACCTGGTCCTCAGCCTGACAGGTCTCCCTCCCTGCCAGCCCTGGAAGCCATCCAGACAAGTAATCACATCACCCCCGGGGAGCCGGGGACCCTGTTACTGCTCAGCCTGTTGCCTGTGGCCCCTGCTGGCGATGCCCGAGTGCAGCCTGCGGGGCCCAGGGCCCCCCCCCCCCCCCCCCGGGCTGTGTGTGTGACAGCCACTGTCAGCTGTTATCCATTGTCAGGTGCTCGCCTGCCACCCCCGGGACCCAGGGGGGCGTGGGGCGGATGGGGGTGAACCAGGGGCTGCCGCGGGAGCCTCCGTTGTCCCCACGTGTGGTCACGTTCAGCGATGAGCGTTTCAGAGGGCCGTCCGGCTTAAATAAACAGTCGCTCAGTCTTTAGTTCTGGGTTTCGCTTCGAAACACTAACGGTTTTCCTCTCCAGGTGGAAGCGGCGTTCAACGAGGAAACGCGCTGCTACGAGGTCCGGACGGGCTCCGGCTGCCGGCGCCGCGCCGAGGTGCTCATCCCCTACGGCGCCCACGACAGCCGGCGGCTGCTGCTGGAGTACGGCTTCGTGCCCCGCGGGAACCCCCACGCCTGCGTGCCCGTGCCCCCAGGTCCGTGTGAGCCCCGTTCCTGTCGCCGAGGGCATACGCTGCCCCCCGGGCGAGAGGGGCTTTTAAGTTTTAGTAAAGATGGCAATCCTTCTTTCCCTCCTGCGTGCGTCTCCTGATGTCAGAGAGGAAGGGGCGGGGGGAGAGAAACACCCGTGATGAGAGAGAGTCCCCGATCGGCTGCCTCCTGCGCGCCCCGGGGGGGACGGAGCCCGCAGCCCGGGCCTGCGCCCCGACCGGGACCCGAACTCTGACGCCTGGTTCGCGAGTTGGCGCCCGACCCCTGGGCCGTACCGGCCGGGCGGCCGTCCTTCCGACGGATACGGTTTGTTCCCTCCGAGGCAGGGCCAGCCTCCCCGATCCGCGCCCAGAGCAGCCACAGTCTGGCCGTGTGACTGCGATCGAGAAGGAAAAACAACCAATTTTCGACCAACACTGAGGAGGGGGAGGGCGGAGAGGAGCTTATTGTGTTCGGTCGGACAGGACGGAGGGACAGGGAGAGTGCTGAGGCGGTGCCTGCTTCACAGCTGGCGGAGCGGGACTCTGCGGAGACGGGTCGCCGGCACCAACGGCGGAACGGGACCGGGCCGTGGCACGTGAACTCGGGCGCCTGCTGCGGGGGAGCCCGGCGCTCACCACGGGCAGGCGCAGGCCTCGCTCCGGGCTCAGCCGCCGTGAAGGCCTGGGTCCCGCCCTTTCGGGCCCGACACGTGGCCAGCACCTCGGTGTTGCTCTGAGGTCGGGACTTAGCTGGCACGTGTATGCCGTGGCCCCGCGCGCGTGGCTCCGTGGTCGAGCGTCGAGCGACCCGTGAACCAGGTCACAGTTCATCCCGGGTCGGGGCGCAGGCCCGGGCTGTGGGCTCCATCCCGGTCGGGGGCGTTGGGAGGCAGCCGATCAGTGAGTTCTCCCATCATTGATGGTTCTGTCTCTCTCTCTTCCTCTCTGAAAGCAGTACAGACATATTTTAAAAAACTTACCCTGTGAAGATTCCGCCCACAGCGGGCCACGGCACAGGGGAGCCCGCCCCTCCGGAGGCGGCGGGGCGCGTGCGGGCGTGGGGGCCCGCAGTCACCGAGGGGGTCGCGGAGCGGAGTTAGCAGAGGTTCTGGCGGAAGCAGGCGCCTGTCGAGGTGGCGCTGCTCCAGCCCCCGGGCAGAGGAGTGATGCTCTTCCTGCCACAAACAGAAACGCGATGAAAGGGGTTTGGGACTGGGCTCGTGTTATCAGAATAACTTAAAAAAAAAATATTTTATTGATTTAGTGGAAGGGAGAAGGATAGAAAGTCAGAAACATCGATGAGAGAGACATCCATCAGCCGCCTCCTGCACGCCCCCCACTGGGGATGTGCCCGCAGCCAAGGTACATGCCCTTGCCGGAATCGAACCCGGGACCCTTCAGTCCGCAGTCCGACGCTCTATCCACTGAGCCAAACCGGTCTCGGCAGAATAACTTTTTTTTTTAAATCATTATTGTTCAGTTTATTAATTACATTGTTCCCTTTTTCCCCCCTATAGCTCCCCTCCACAAGGTACCCATCTCCCCCTCTGTCCTCCCCCCTCCCCCACTGTCAGAATAACTTTTAACTGATGACCATGAACTGCTGACTTGTGATCGTTTATGCATTAGTTATTAGTTTTTTTTTTCCTTTAACGTATTTCATTGATTTTTGCAGAGAGGCAGGGAGAGGGATAGAGAGCCAGAAACATCAGTGAGAGAGAAACATCCATCAGCTGCCTCCTGCACACCCCCTACTGGGGATGGGCCCGCAGCCAAGGTCCATGCCCTTGACCGGAATCGAACCTGGGACCCCTCAGTCCGCAGGGCGATGCTCTACCCACTGAGCCACACCGGTTTTGGCTGGTTATTGCGTTTACAAATAAAAACAAACACGAGGAGAGAATTTAAAAAGACGACGGTCCCTCTGACTCAGCTGCCCCCGGCGGCTGAGCTGCCGTTTGCCCCCTCGCTTTCAGTTGTGCAGACCGTTGTGAATCTGCTTTTATTTAAGTAATTAGCTTATTTACTGTTTAAAGCATCACAGACAGTAGTACATGTGGATCTGCTCTTGGACACCCCGAGTCTGTTGGTGCAGAGCCGCCCTCGGAGGGTGGACGGTGAGGGGGGCCGCCGGGACCGGGGTCTGGCGGCCCGGGTGCCGAGTTGGGGTGCGAGCCGGGCGGCGGGTGTCTGGCCCCTGCCTCCGGAGTTCTTGTGGCTCTTCTAGAGCCGCGGCCGGCCCCGCCGTGGCCCGGAAGAGCAGACCTCTTCTGTGTGAAGGCGGTCCAGCTGTCTCCAGTGTCTGGACTGCAGTGGGAGGGAGAGGACGCCGAGACGGAAAGGCTTATACTTTGCTCTGAATTACACCCTAACTCTCAGTCTGTTTTTTTTTTTTTTTTACATAGATATGCTGGTTAAATACCTTCCATCAACAGAGAAGCAGCTGAACAAAAAGATTTCCATTTTAAAGGACCATGGCTTTATGGAGTGAGTGCTGTTCTGCCCCACCGTCGCTCCCTCGGCCCTGGTGGTGATGAAGGAGGGCAGGGCTCTGTAGGGAGATGCCCTCTGACTCACCAGCCGGCAGGCGGGTGCTGAGCGGGCGCGTACTCCGTGCGGGTGTCGTGGGGCACGCGGGAGTGGGCGATACTTTTCCAGGAAGCTTTTCGGGGACGTGGCGGCCGCTGGGACAGGGAGTCCGGGGGCCGGAGAGAGCCGGATGGGTTGGTTGGTGGCCCGGTGGCGTCTGTCTGAACGTGGTGCAGTGGGGGAGCATCGGCTGGTGGCGGCCAGGCGGCCTCACCGAACAGGTGTGGGCTCTGGGGGTGCGGGCGGCTGGTGACTTCACACCCAGAGCGGGGAGAGGGTCAAGTGCAGTGTGAGGGGCCCAGCTGGGTCCCAGGCCTGTCGCGCTGGGGGTGCTGTGGGTTCGCTCCCCAGAGAACCCAGCTGGGTCGGCCTCTGTCTCCCTGCGCCTGGTACGTGCCCGTCACTGGGACCGCACCCAGCTTCGGCTTCTGGCCCAGTTCATTGGGGAATAGCTCCTTGCATGTTTTTCTTTTACTTTTTAAAAATCTATTTTATTGAATTTTTACAGAGAGGAAGGGAGAGGGATAGAGAGTCAGAAACATCGATGGGAGAGAAACATCGATCAGCTGCCTCCTGCACACCCCCCACTGGGGACGTGCCTGCAGCCAAGGTACATGCCCTTGACCGGAATCAAACCCGGGAACTTTCAGTCCGCAGGCTGACGCTCTATCCACTGAGCCACACCGGTTTTGGCAATTTTAAAAAATATATTTTATTGATTTTTTTACAGAGAGGAAGGAAGAAGGAGAGAGAGTTAGAAACATGGATGAGAGAGAAACATCGATCAGCTGCCTCCTGCACACCCCCCACCCGGGATGTGCCCGCAGCCAAGGTCCATGCCCTTGACCGGAAATGAACCTGGGACCTTTCAGTCCGCAGGCCTGAGTCAAACCGGTTTCGGCTTGCATTTTTTGTTTTAACGTGAGAGGCTTTCCCGTTACTCAAGTTTATTGTTAGGTATTTGAAGACTTATTTTCCTCTCGTCTTTCTGACCAAGACCGCAGGCTCTGTAACGCTGAGCGGCCGCTTCAGAAAAACCGCTTTTGCCCGGCCCCGACGTGCTAGTGACGCCTGTCCTGTCCTGACCTGTCCTGTCCTGACCTGTCCGGTCCTGTCCTGTCCTGACCTGTCCTCTCCTGTCCTGTCCTGACCTGTCCTGTCCTGGCCTATCCTGTCCTGTCCTGTCCTGTCCTGACCTGACCTGTCCTGTCCTGTCCTGACCTGTCCTGACCTGACCTGTCCTGTCCTGTCCTGTCCTGACCTGTCCTGACCTGTCCTGTCCTGACCTGTCCTGTCCTGTCCTGACCTGTCCTGTCCTGTCCTGGCCTATCCTGTCCTGTCCTGTCCTGACCTGTCCTGACCTGTCCTGTCCTATCCTGGCCTATCCTGTCCTATCCTGGCCTATCCTGTCCTGTCCTGTCCTGACCTGTCCTGTCCTGACCTGTCCTGTCCTGTCCTGGCCTATCCTGTCCTGTCCTGACCTGTCCTGTCCTGACCTGTCCTGTCCTGTCCTGGCCTATCCTGTCCTGTCCTGTCCTGTCCTGACCTGACCTGTCCTGTCCTGTCCTCCCTGCAGAAACCTGACCTTCGGATGGGACGGGCCATCCTGGCGGCTGCTCACCGCCCTGAGGCTGCTGTGCCTGGAGGCCGGGGAGTTGTGAGTGCCGAGGGGGTCAGGGGTCACCCGGGACGCCCCCGGGGACGCGGGCGGGTGCTCTTCCTGCCACTCCCCCGGGACCTGCAGCTCCTTGTTCAGAAGTGTGAGCACTGGCACTGCCCAGAGGATGGGTTTTTCCGGAGCCAACAGAGGTCCTGCTCCCCCCGCCCCCCCCAGTCCCGTTCTGCCCCAGGGGCAGATCCGGGGAGAGGCCTGGGCGTTTCCAGGGGGAGGCGGCAGGGGAGCCCGGGTGTAGAGAGGACCGGGGCTGCCGGGCGCGTGCTGCCGCCGGAGCTCCCGCCGCGGTGCGGGCAGGGAGCCTGAGCGTGTGGTGGGGGGTCAGTGCGACGGCTCAGGCCCGACGTGGTGTGCTCGCTCCGTGGGGCCTCTTGGTTTTGGCTCTGCATTCCTTTTTTCTTTTTCTTTTCTTTTTTTAATATATTTTATTGATTTTTACAGAGAGGAAGAGAGAGGGATAGAGAGTCAGAAACATCGATGAGAGAGAAACATCGATCAGCTGCCTCCTGCACGCCCCCAAGTGGGGATGTGCCCGCAGCCAAGGTCCATGCCCTTGACCGGCGCTTTATCCACGGAGCCAAACCGGTTTCTGCTGTGGCTCCCTGTTTACAGAGAAACACATTCTTACCGATCTCAGAGAGAGGACGGAGGGCAGAGGGCAGAAACTTAACGATGAGAGAGACTCCCCACCTGCTGCCCCCGGACTCCGAGCCCGTGCCCTGACCGGGAATCGAACCCGGACCTCCTGGCTCACGGGACCACGCTCAGCCGCCGAGCCACGCCAGCCGGGTGCTCCTGCTCCCTCCCGCCCCCCGAACCTGCCGCCCGCCCGCCCGCCCGCCCGCCGCCCAGACCCAGGGGCCTCCCGGCCCCGCTGTGCGGCTGTGAACCCCGTCCGTTTCCGCAGGGGGGGCGGCGGGTTCGTCAGCTCCCGGGAACGAGAGGCTGTGTGTGTGTAGGTGTCGCAGTCGTCTTCGGTTTTGAGGCCCCGCTGAAGTGGTCTGATTCAGCCTTTCGGCTCTAGTCTGTGCTGGAAGAAAGTCCTTCTGGGGGAGCCAGTCTCGGATGTGAATGAGCAGACCAGCTTGCACATCGCCCAGAAAATATGCCGCTCTTTCACAGAGGAGGCTGGGGCTGTGCTCCAAAAGGTACGTTCCTATAATTGTGCGTCTTTTCCTTTTTTTAAAAAGATATATTTTGTTGATTTTTTTACAGAGAGGAAGGGAGAGGGAGAGAGAGTTAGAAACATCGATGGGAGAGAAACATCCATCAGCTGCCTCCTGCACACCCCCCACAGCTGCCCGCAACCAAGGTACCTGCCCTTGACTGGAATCGAACCCGGGACCTTTCAGTCCACAGGCCGACGCTCTATTCACTGAGCCACACCGGTTAGGGCTCTTTCTTTCTTTTTTTTTTTTAAATGTATTTTTTAAATTATTGTTTTCAGGGAGGAAGAGAAGAACAGAGGTGGAAACATCAGTGATGACAGGGAATCATTGATTGGCTGCCTCCCGCATGTTGGACCGAGCCCGCAACCCGGGCCTGTGCCTTTCCCGGAACCGAACCCGGGACCCTCTGTCCGCCGGCCGGCGCTCTGTCTGCCGAGCCACATCGCCAGGGCTCGCGCCTTTTTCTTAAGAGGAGTTTTGGTTAAGCGGTTCCCTGTTTGGGGCGTGCTGGGTGGGGCGGCCCCCCTCCTCTGAGTGCTGTCGAATGCCTTCCGTACCTGAACATCGGTGTTACCTGTTTTTTGCCGGTTAGCATTGTGCCTGCTCCTTTTAACAGGTAAAACATCGCGTGAGTTCCTGCTGATAGGTTTTGAAGTGCTCTTTTCCTCTTGTTTTTGTTTAGTAACTATTTTAATGAAATGAGAAAAGAGCTGCCCAGGCCGGCTTTGCTCAGTGGGTAGAGCGTTGGCCTGTGAATCCAGGGTCCTGGGTTTGATTCCGGTCAAGGGCACAGGTCCCGTGCGGGCTTGATACCCAGTAGGTGTGTGTGTGTGGGGGGTGTGTGCAGGAGACAGGCAGTCAGTGTTCTCTCATCATTGATGTTTTTCTCTCTCTTCCCCTCCCTCTTTCGGCAATCAGTAAAATAAATAAATAAATGAAAGAACAGCTCATTTGAATAAAAACATTAGTGGGATTTAAACTATTTTAATGAACGTTGAAGGCAACATTGTGCTAAGTGGAATAACTCAGAATGCAGGAAACAGACTGCTCAGCCCCACCTCCGGGAGGACCTGGGACAGGAGGGGCTCAGAGACGGACGGTGGAGGATGCCAGGGCTGGGAAGGGCGAGTTTAATGGGGACAGTCTCTGGTGGTGATTACATAACACTGGACATTGTAAATATCACCGCTCTGTACATTTAAACGTGCTCAGAACGGTGGATTCTCTGTATGTCTGACTGCGATAAAAAGTTTAAAAACAACTTCCAGGTTTCTCACATGAAGGACAAAGACGGGGAGCTGGCACACCAGCTCGGTCTGGTTGAAGCGCTGTGGACGGAAGAGCTGAGGATCCTCCGGGCCTCGGCCGCCACGCTGAGCACTTTGCAGGCCGCCGTTCGGGGGTCCCGCCTCTGATCGGCGCCCCCTCTGCCGGGCGCGGCGCCCCCTCTGCCGGGTGCGGCGCCTGGCACACTGTGCGCTCAGGCTCCTTTACCCAGAATCCTGCGCACCGACGGAGACTTTCCATTAAACGTGTGCTCCATCCTGTGCCTGGGCCTTCTCTGGTGGGGGGCCGGCTCCCCGGACCTGGAGGACAGCTGCAGGGCCGGTCTGGGGGCGGAGCTGCAGGTGAGGAAGGGCAGCCATCCTCATGGCACTGCTGACCCGCTGACCGCCGCTGACCGCCCAGAGGGACCGGAGGAGGCCGAGCTGCCTGAGAGGGAGCCCCCAGGGGGCTGTAGTCAGCCCGGCCCTACCTCTACCCCCACCCCTCCACCGCCACCCCCCACCTTCACATCCCACATCCCACCCCCCACCTCTACCCCCACCTCTACCCCCACCCCTCCACCGCCACCCCCCACCTTCACATCCCACATCCACCCCCCTCCTCTACCCCCACCCCCCACCTTCACATCCCACATCCACCCCCCACTCCCTCCCCCACCTCCACCCCCACCTCCACCCTCCACTCCCACTTCCACCCCCCACCTCTACCCCCCACCCCCACCTTCACCTGCACCCCAACCCCCACCCCCACCTTCACCCCCCTACCCCCCCACCCCCACCCCCACCCCCACTTCCACCTCCCCTCCCACTTCTACCGCCCACCTCCATCTCCACCTTCACCCCCCACCTCCACCCCCCACCCCCACCTTCACCTGCACTCCAACCCCCACCCCCACCCCCACCTTCACCCCCACCTCCACCTCCACTCCCACTTCCACCCCCCACCTCCATCTCCACCTTCACCCCCACCTCCACCTCCACCCCCACCTCCACCCCCACCTCCACCCCCACCTCCACCTCCACCCCACCCCTCCACCACCACCCTCCCTTCACCCCCACCCCCCACCTCCACCCCCACCTTCACATCCCACATCCCACCCCCCACTCCCACCCCCACCCCCACCCCCCACCTTCACATCCCACATCCACCCCCCACTCCCACCCCCACCTCCACCCCCACCTCCACCCCCACCCTCTACCCCCACCTTCACCCCCCACCTCCACTCCCCACCTCCACCCCCCACCTTCACCTCCACCTTTACCCCCACCTCCATCTCCACCCCCTACCCCCACCTCCACCCCCACCTCCACCTCCACCCCCACCTCCACCTCCACTCCCACTTCCACCTCCACCTTCACCCCCACCTCCACCTCCACCTCCACCCCCCACCCCCACCTTCACCCCCACCTTGACCCCACCCCCACCGGGTGTGGTCTCTTGGTCTCTGTCCCGGGCGGGCGCTGTGTCTCTGACTCAGCAGCCAGGAGCAGAAGCAGAGCATTTGTTGCCTCAGCCTCAAGGCGCCGTGCGGGGGTCGCGTTGGCACAGGGACCGGGCAGTCCTGCGTGCCAGCGGCCTTCTCGCCCAGCTGACTGCCCAGCTGAAAGGACACTGCTGGGCTGGAGTGGCCGTTCCCTGTGCCCCGCCCCCCAAGAGGGGCGAGGACAGCACCTGTGGCAGAGAGGCCCAGCGGCCCCCCCCCCCCCCCCCCCAGATCCAGCCAGCTGCTCGGAGGGGCCCCGGCACGGGCTGGTGGGACGGAGAGGTGGACACTCACTGGCGGGCGGGCCTGCCTCTGCCGCGGGTGGGTGTCCGTGGGCCCTGCCCCCTCCCGTGGCGCTGCCTGCCTCGGGCTCTGCGCCCGCTCTCCTTTCCCGGCCGTGCGGGGGGCGGGGGCATTCTCATGCTCAGCGGGCCGTTAGGATTCCGGGTCTCTGTGGGGAACTAAAGGAAACGGGCTACTGTTTGTAATACTTTAAACAATTAAAAAAAAGAGTTACGGGTCTTTGCCTTTCCTCTGACTTATTTAAAAAAACACATTTTCATTGACTTCAGAGAGGAAGGGGAGGAAGAGAAACATCAGTGATGGGAGAACACGGATCGGCTGCCTCCTGCACGCCCCTCCCAGGGATGGAGCCCGAACCCGGGCCTGTGCCCCGACCCGGAGTCAAGCCGTGACCTCCTGGTTCGGAGGCCGAAGTTCAGCCACTGAGCTGGGCTGGCCGGCTCTTCTTCTTTTTAGAAAAATATATGTTAGTGATTGTTTACAGAGAGGAAGGGAGAGGGATAGAGAGCCAGAAACATCGATGAGAGAGAGACATCCATCAGCCGCCTCCTGCACACCCCCCACTGGGGATGTGCCTGCAGCCAAGGTCCATGCCCTTGACCGGAATCGAACCCGGGACCCCCCAGTCCGCAGCCGACGCTCCATCCCCTGAGCCACCCCGGTTTCGGCCGGGCTCTTATTTTTTAAAATTAGGAGCATTTTCGGCCTTGGCTGCCCTGATGAGGCTTTGATGGGAAGTTTGCTCTCAACAGCCCTTTTCAGATCTCGGCTCCGGATTTGCTGTCCCAGCGTTTCGTGCCCGCTGGGACATATGTCAGGGCGGGTGGTCAGGGCGGGCGGGTCACTGCGCAGGAGCCGGGAGCCGCTGCTCATGAACAAGACACCGTCGAGGCCGGAGCCGATGCGGTCTCCCTCCCGGAGCCGCCCTCTCTCCTCGGGCCGAGCGTCCGCTCCTCCAGGGGCCACAGCTCCAGTGGCTGTGGGGGCGGGACCGGGGGCACCGGCCAGTGGCCGCCTGTCCGTCATGTTCGAGTGCACCAGCCCGAGCTGCTCCAGGCGCGTCCCCGCTCGAGTGCAGGATCCTGGGCTTGTGCGCGTGCACACAAGCCCACCGAGGACACAGAGATTGGGGGGGGGGGGAGGTGAGGGCATGTGCTGGGGGGAGGGGGGAGGAGCTCAGGAGGGGGAAAAAAGGAAACATCTATTACTATTTGTAAAACTTTAAATAATTAAAAAAAAGTAAAAAAGGCCGAAAAAGAGATACTCGGCCCGGCTGTCAGTGCCTGGTGAGCGCCCCCCCCCCCCCCCCCCCCCCCCCCGCGCTGGCCCACAAGCCCACGGCGGAGCGCTGGGCCGGTGTCTGGGCCGTGACAGAAGCCCGCAGTCCGCTGGGCAGAGAGCTAGAGACGCTTCCCTCTTCGCACACTGGGGGGCGCGCGAGGACCGCCGAGCGAGGGGGCCGGCTCGGAAGCGGGCAGCTGTTCGGGGGCAGTGGGATCCCCACAAGGCACAGCGACTCTGTGCTCCTGGGACAGTGCAGACGTCCCCGCTCTCCGGGGGGCCTTGCCTCCTCGGGTGAGAACAGGCGGCTGCCCAGCAGTTCAGGGCGAAGGGCCTGGCCAGGTGTGGGGGGCAGAGGGGAGGGCGGCAGGTGATCAGAGGCTGGAGCTGCCGAGGACAGGCCACCAGGAAGTGCCAGGAGGTGGTGCTTTCTCCAGCGGAAGGGACCGCCCCGTCGCGGGGGCAGGGCAGCTCCTGGGCTGTGGGGGCAGGCGGACGGTGCCGGCCCGGCCGACAGGCAGGCTCCCCTTCCAGGGTGTCTGCAGCACCCACAGGAAGGGCTCTCTCCGGGGACTCGCCTCTGCCGGGCGTGTCAGCAGCAGGAAGGAGCTTTTCTCCGGGGCTGCCCGTCCGTGCGTAAAGGCGTGCGTTTGGCGTGAGGACAGAGCCTCAAGGCCGAGTGGCGTGTGCCCGGTGTCCCTGTCCTTGGCCTCCTGCGTCCACGTGGACGGACAGCTCCGATCCCCTCAGCCGGGGACGGTGTGAGGTGGCCCCGCACGGCACAGTGACGAGGCGGGGGCCTCGTTTGAAACGAGCTCTGGGTCTGCTGTGCCCCGTTGTGTGTCCTGAGGTCAAGACCGCCTCACCTGGCCGAAACCGGTGTGGCTCAGTGGATAGAGCGTCGGCCTGCGGACTGAAGGGTCCCGGGTTCGATTCCGGCCAAAGGCATATCCCTGGGCTGCGGGGTGTGTCTAAGAGGCAGCTGATGGATGTTTCTCTCCCATCGATGTTTCTGACTCTCTATCCCTCTCCCTTCCCCTCTGTGAAAAATCAATAAAATATATTAAAAAAAAAAAGACTCACCTTGCTGACCTTGGACCCTCGGCGCCACCTTGCTGGTTGGAATCCAGGCCTCGCCTCCAGCGGGTGCTGCCTCCCCCCCCCCCCCCCGGAGCGGGTGGCACCCCGCAGAGCGCCCGCAGGTTCCCCCGAAGCTGGACGAGCCCGGGGTGCAGGCTCGATCCCCATGTGGGGCGCGCAGGAGGCAGCCAACCGATGGTTCTCTCATCACGCGAGACCGCGGTCCGATTGGAGTTGCCTATGTGATGGCAGTTTATCTGGACCCATCTTGCTGAGGCGTCGGGGGTTCACGAGCCACACTGATGTCGTTAAGGTGCCGGAGAGGCTGGGAGCCGCGGCTCACATGGGCTGGACAGAATGGAGAGAGGAAGCACTCCTCTCCGGAGATTCAGGAGCCGGAGCGGGTCCCGGCGGCGGCCACGGCAGCGCCCCCTTCTCCCGTTAGCGAACCGTATGCAGGAGCCCCGCAGCTCACCCTGCACCCCTCAGCCCACCCTGCACCCCGCAGCCCAGCCTGCACCCCTCAGCTCACCCTGCACCCCGCAGCCCAGCCTGCACCCCGCAGCCCACCCTGCACCCCGCAGCTCACCCTGCACCCCGCAGCTCACCCTGCACCCCGCAGCCCAGCCTGCACCCCTCAGCTCACCCTGCACCCCGCAGCCCAGCCTGCACCCCGCAGCCCACCCTGCACCCCGCAGCCCACCCTGCATCCCGCAGCTCACCCTGCATCCCGCAGCTCACCCTGCACCCCGCAGCCCACCCTGCACCCCGCAGCCCACCCTGCACCCCTCAGCCCACCCTGCACGCCTCAGCTCACCCTGCACGCCTCAGCTCACCCTGCACGCCTCAGCTCACCCTGCATCCCGCAGCTCACCCTGCACCCCGCAGCTCACCCTGCACCCCGCAGCCCACCCTGCACCCCTCAGCCCACCCTGCACCCCGCAGCCCACCCTGCACCCCGCAGCCCAGCCTGCACCCCGCAGCCCAGTCTGCACATCTCACCCTGCACCCGCTCCCCACGGTGGTCTGCGGCCAGCGGCACCTGCGCCCCCGGAGCCTGCCTGTCAGGGAGGGACTCGCACCCTGCACCCGCCGAGCCCGGGTCTGTGTGCCCGAGTCAGAAACGCCGCCGCAGGTGAGCTCTCCATCCGTCCCGGGACCAGCGCGGTGCCGGGCTGTGCCAGGCGCCTGGAGTCCCTCCTCGCCCGGCACCGCTCTTCCGAAAGGTGAGGACGGCCAGGCCAGGGTCATGGGCGACGTCACTGCCGGCAGAGAGCAGCCGGCCCCCGGGGGGGGCCAGGGCCTTTGGCCGAAGCATCTGCTCAGACACCTTTGCAGCAACGTTTCTGCGGCAGACGTTTCGGCCACGCGACCAGTGGGCTGTGAGGCGTGTCTGTCGTGGGGGAGAGGTGGCTGCTTGGCAGTTTGTTGTTTGGTGTTATTTCTCTCCCAGTGGCCCGGAGCACGACATTCGTGTACAGGGAGGGGGGCAGGGGATGTCCCTCAGCCCAGCCTGCACCCTCTCCAATCTGGGACCCCTCGAGGGATGTCCGACTGCCCATTTAGGCTCAATCCCGGTAGAATCTGTGCCTAAACGGGCAGTCGGACATCCTTCTCACAATCCAGGACTGCTGGCTCCAAACTGCTCACCTGCCTGCCTCCCTGATTGCCCCTAACTGCTTCTGCCTGCCAGCCCGATCACCCCCTAACCACTACCCTGCCAGCTTAATTGATGCCTAACTGCTCCCCTGCCAGCCTGGTCACCCCCAACTTCCCTCCTCTGCCGGCCTGGTCACTCCTAACTGCCCTCCCCTGCTGGCCTGATCGCCCACAACTGCCCTCCCTTGCAGGCATGGAACCTCTCAATGGCCCTCCCCTGCTGGCCATCTTGTGGTGGCCGTCTTGTGTCCACATGGGGGCAGCCCTCTTGTGTGTTGGAGGATGGTCAATCTGCGTATGACTCTTTTATTAGATAGGATTGATGAAGCCATCAAGTGCCGTAAACCAGGTAAAAGAACTGGTGGCCCTTTGCTTGGTCGGCTTTGCTTCATTTCTGCTCGGATGAGGCTCTCGCGGTCGCTCCCGGTTTAGGTTAGGGCCGTGGTCGGCAAACTCATTAGTCAACAGAACCGCGGTTTGCCGGCCACTGGGCTAGGTCATGTGTCAGCCTCAGCCAGCCCGTAGAGACTTGGCGTTTCTCCCCGATGACCATGCCTGGCCGCAAGAGGGGGTTCCCCTTTTGAAAGAGGACTCGAGGAGGAGAGAGCGAGGCCCAGGCCTGGGGGGGGCAGAGCCACGCCCTCGGCTCCCCCGCAGAGTGCTGAGGCGCTGATCACGGAACAGAGTCCGCTGTTTGTGCGCGGTTGCCATGACGACAGTTTAAATGCGGTCACATGGTCTGAGTTTTGTTTTTCATCTTTTCACGTTTTATTATGGCTTTTAAAGGTCCCTCTTTTATATCGTGTGACTTTACCTTTTTTAATGGCAAAGTGGCCTTTCAGCCAACTAGTTATGTGGCAGGGATTTAGAAAAATATATTTTATTGATTTTTTACAGAGAGGAAGGGAGAGGGATCGAGAGCCAGAAACATCGATGGGAGAGAAACATTGGTCAGCTGCCTCCTGTACACCCTCCCCGCTGGGGATGTGCCCGCAGCCAAGGCACATGCCTTTGACCGGAATCGAACCCGGGACCTTTCAGTCCGCAGGCTGACGCTCTATCCACTGAGCCACACCGCTTTCGGCCGTGGCCAGGATGTTTGCTGCAAGGACGCTGTGGCCACGGCAGGGGACCCAGAGCAGGTGGCGGCCTGGGGTTCTGGGACAGGAAGGAAGGGCTGCAGGAGGAGGAAACCCGGGGGCGGGTCTGAGCCGACTGAGCCCCTCTGTCCCCGGCCTCGGTCCCGCAACCAGTGCGGTTCGGACGCGCTCCGGGCTGGCAGCGACGGAGGGGCGGGGCCGCCGCGGGCGGGGTCTGGCGGTGACCTTGGCGTCGCCGGCCTGTGGTTCAGGTTCGTGCGGACGGACGCCGGAGCAGCAGCGCGTCCTCCTCCCCTGACAGCACGCTTTCCTTTGTGAGGGGGATAGAGCGCTGGCAGCCTTCGGGGGACCCGAACGCCGAGTGCGTCTGCCCAGCCGTCACTGTCAAACAGCAGTCACCTGAGGCCCCGGGTCCCACGCCCGGCCCGCTGTCAGCAGACCGAGAAGAATGCCTTTTATCTGTTCCGGTTTCACCTCCCACGTCTGATGTCCGTCCGGCACCGCTCCGCCGGATGGTGTTTGTCAGGGGCGACGTGGCGAGCCCGGGGGTGGGGTGCGGGCTGCCGGGACGGGCCTCACAGGGGCTGTCCAGGCGGACAGGAAACACCGCGTTTGATCTCTGTTTACGGTTTCTGCAGAGGCGCTGCCGTCTGTGTTTTCGAGCCTCAGCGCCCCTGTGCGGCGGGGGCGGGGGGGGGGGGGACGCCCCGCAGGAGCAGCACCGCGCGGCTCACTCGCCTTCCGCAGAGCCACTCGGGGACCCTCGTTTGCTCCCCTGGCGCTCAGAGCGGGCTCCGGGGCTGCCGGACACCGAGTCAGGACCTGGGCCTGCGTTCCCCGTCCGTTCCTGCGGGGATGTTTATTCTCCTGGATGAAACTGCCTGGGGGGGGGGGGGGGGCGGCCATCCCCCAAACCCGCCACGCCTGTCGCTGCCCTGTCCTGGGAGGACCTCAGGGACAGCAGCAGAGGCTCCTGATCAGAGGGCGGAAGGCGACACCGAGAGAGGCCGGCCGCGCGTGCAGACGGCTGGCAGACGGCCCCCAGCACGTGTCCAGGACACAGTTTGGAGGCTGTTGGAGGGCACACGGCCGGGTCCAGGGCACCTTCCTCCTCGTCCCACTGTATCCGTGGACACCCTGAGGCCGTGACCTCGCCTGTGACCCGTCCGGAAGCTCGGGGCGGACTCGCCCCCTCCCGCCTAGAGCGCTGGGCTGTTGCGTCCTAAGTCACGAGGGACTACCGTGTGGTAGAAAACTCTAGATTGGGGGTCAGCAAACTGTAGCCGCTCCCTGTATCTATAAATGAAGTTTTTCAAAAATGGGAACTTTTTCATTGTGACAAAATATGCATAACGTGCCATTGGCCACGTAAGCCGTTTGGAATGTACCGTTCGGTGGCATTGAGTAGCGTGTTGTGTAACCATCACCAGCTCCCACACTCTCCCGTGGCCCCACACGGAAATTCTTTACCCGTTAAATGGTAATGCCACCCCCTGGCCCCCAGCGCCCGCTGACCTCTCATCTGTTCTGTCTGTAATTTGTTCTCAGCATTCCGTATACCCGGTGACAGCCCGTTTGTGTCCGGTCTGTTTCCCCTGGCACAGCTCCTGGGGCCCAGGCACACAGCAGGTGCCAAGACCCCCCCCCCTTTTTAAAAATATATTTAAAGGGAGAGGGATCGAGAGTCAGAAACATCGATGAGAGAGAAACATCGATCAGCTGCCTCCTGCACACCCCCCACTGGGGATGTGCCCGCAACCAAGGTCCATGCCCTTGACCGGAATCGAACCTGGGACCTTTCAGTCCGCAGGCCGACGCTCTATCCACTGAGCCACACCGGCTTCGGCAGGACTCCCTTCTTTATGGCTGACACTCCGCTGTATGGAAGGGCCACATTTCTTTTTCCCCCTTACATATACGTTTTTATTGTTTTCAGAGAGGAAGGAAGAGGGAGAGAAACATCATTGCTGAGAGAGAATCATGGATTGGCTGCCTCCTGCATGACCCCTCCCTGGGGATTGAGCCTGCAGCCTGTGCCCTGGACTGGAATTGAACCTGGGACCCTTCAGTCCGCAGGCCGACGCTCTATCCACTGAGCCACACCGGATTCGGCATGGGCAAAGTGATTTTTAAAAGAAAAGTGATGCTCCAATCTGGGGACCTTTGATCAGCCTTACTTTGGGGGAATTTTGGAGATTTGAAATCGCGACGGCGTTCTCTTTTCTCTGTCTTTGATGAGGTTGGAGGCAGCTGCCTGCTTTCCCAGCTGCTGGGGCGACAGGGGAGCAGGCCGCGAAGAACCTTAATGGTTGTTGTTCTTGGATTCACCGTGAAAACGAGAAATCAGGTGGAGGGCTGTGTGTGTGTGTTTTTTTTCCAAATTAAAAAAAATGGCCAGTCATTTGCACAAATGGTTTAAAAGCCTTGAGATTTTAGGAATGTGTCTTTGCAATTATTCTCCTTTAATAATTAATTACTAATATGTTTTAATCACTGAGAACATTGTTTTGATCATTAAGAATTTACCATGTAAAGATTATTTCAAGGTCAAATTTCAAATGTTAATCACTGTAATCGAATGCATGCGAATCTCTGCTGAATTCAGTTTAAAAATAAAAAGTAAATGACTAATTCGAGCTAGCGCGCTTACTGGAAATGGCCTTTATTATTCTCCGCTGTGGTTCAAGGTCGTTTCTTCCATCAAACCTCAGCGCCTGCTGCCGAGTCCTGGGCCGAGAGAGCCGTCTTCTCCCTCTTTCCTGAGGATACAGGCCCCCGGGGACGCCCCACCTCGCCTTCTCTCTCAGTTCTCAGCTCAGCTCTAATGACTGCTGCTGCTGCTGTGCTCCTTCTCCCTTCCTTCACCTCTCTCTCCCCCCCTTCTCTCCCTCACTCCCCCCACCTCCCCACCAGGTGAGGATTCAACAAGACGGATGTGCCCTGGCCTGTGGCTCAGCTGCTCGGAGCATCACCCGTGCACCGAAAGGTTGGAGGTTTGTGCCGAAACCGGTGTGGCTCAGTGGGTAGAGCGTCGGCCAGCGGACTGAAAGGTCCAGGGTTCGATTCCGGTCAAGGGCATGTACCTTGGCTGCGGGCACATCCCCAGTAAGGGGCGTGCAGGAGGCAGCTGATGGATGTTTCTCTCTCATCGATGTTTCTGACTCTCTATCCCTCTGCCTTCCTGTCCTGTCTGTAAACAATCCATCAACTATTAACAAAGGCTTGGAGGTTTGGTTCCTGTTCAGGGCATTGGTTGTGGGTTCCGTCCCCATTGGGGGCAAGAACCAGAGGCAGCCAATGGACGGCGCCCTCTCAGCTGGCTGTTTCTCGCTCTCCCCACAATCAAGAACGTCCGTCAGGTGAGGCGTGAAAAGAGAAGGCGGAAGCCTGCAAACCGGGAGGGGAGTCCTCAGCAGAACCTCTGGCCGCGTGGGCATCCTGACCCTGACTTCCTGGACCCGCTGCCCTCTCCCTGCGTGCCGCCAGGAGCACCCGCGTCACATGTAAAGAGTTGGGCCTGTTGGCGGGGCTCAGGTTGGGCATCGACCGATGGCCCAGGAGGTCGGGGTTCGATTCCCGGTCGGGGCCCAGGCCCGGTTGCGGGCTCCGTCCCCAGTGGGGGGCGTGCGGGAGGCAGCCGGGCCATGACTCCCTCTCATCAGTGATGTTTCTGTGTGTCTCTCCCTCTCCCCTCCTCTCTGACATCAATAAAAAAATATTAAAAAAAATTAAAAACCATAAGGTGATACTTTCTGTTGTTGTCAGTCCTCATCTGAGGTTATTTTTTTTCTATTGGTTTTTAGAGAGAGGAGAAGGGAGGGAGGGAGAGAGAGAGAGAGAAGATAAACATCGATATGAGACACACTGATTGGTTGACTCCGACACCGCGCCTGACCTGGGCTGGGGACTGAACCTGCAACCCAGATACATGCCTTTCCTGCCAGTCAGACCAGAGACCCTCTGCTCGGGCCAGCGCCCCAGCCACTGAGCCACACCGGCCAGGCAAATGATATTTAAAAAAAGACTTTAAAAAATCCTTCTTATAAATTCTCTTTTAAAAATTTTCTTTTTTAAATAAATTCTTACTGTTGAAAGTTTTACATATGTCTCCTTTCCCTACCTGCCCTTTGACCTCTCCCTGCCCACTCCGCCTCCAGCTCATTCCCCACCCCCTTCCTGCCTGTCCAAGGTCATGCTCACGTGCATGCAGACAAGTCCTTTGGTTGATCTCTTACCCCCCCCCCCCGCCCTCCCTCTGAGGTTTGACGGCCTGTTTGATGCTTCCAAAGAAGAAAAGAAACGGAAAATTATTATGCAAACATCTCATTCGGTTTATTTAGAAACATGAGCGTGTCTGGGGCAGCTGGGCCTGGAGCGGCCCAGGTCAGTTTCCAGGACACCAGCTGTTTATGGGAACATCTGGCAGCGTGTCCCCTCCGCCCCCCAACCCCCCCAACCCCCCCCCCCCCCCAGGGCACCTGGCAGCTAGCCTGGCAGCCCTGCCCAGATGGAGGGGCACCTCTGCCCCCGCCCTCCTCCCTGCCCGCCCCGTGAGGAGCCCCTGAGGCTGGGCGCCCCTCGGGCCGGGTCAGGACGGGGCAGTGTGCGGGGAGACTGTCTTCCCCGAAGGCCCACCGGCTCCATCCTGGTCCTGGCCCCCAAACACCACCCCTGATGTGTAAGAGGAGTGCGGTCTCTCGGCGACTTTCACTCCCAATTTCGAGGCTCTTTCCCCGACACCTCCCCGGGCGGAACCTGATCATAGTCAAAACATGCTTTTCAGAGGCATCGGGGCTTTGAGGGGAAACCGGAGCCGGGATGAGGGGTGGGGGTGGGGGGTCGGGGAGGCCGGGCTGAGAGCGGCTCAGGACAGGGTTTGGTTTCAGCATCAGAGCAGCCGGCTCCCCTGAGCGGTGTTGACAGCTAGGCGGAGTTCCGGCATTTCTTTGAGGGGAGGGTAGAGGTTGGGGGGGCATCAGTAACGTTGACCGGTGCAGTCACCGGTGCAGGGGGCTGTGCGGGCCACGGGCCTCTGGGAGGGGGACGTGGGCCAGGGCCGGGCCGGGCGGGTGCAGGGGGCACGGGCCTGGCAAACGGGGGACGCAGCAGCCTCGGCCCCGTTCCTTTTGTCGGAGTGAAGCCCAGCCCAGCGGGCCGCGTGGCTCAGGGGCTGAGCATCGGCCCTGGAAGCGGGCGGCCCCGGGTTCGGTCCCGGTCGGGGCTTGGCCGGGGTGCAGCTCGGGCCCCAGATGCTCCTCTCTCGCCGGTGTCTCTCTCCGTCCCTCTCCCTCTGGGGACCAATGGGGACGTGTTAGAACAGAGACGGGAGCCCACTCTCCCCGTGGGGACCCGGTGCAGGCGGGGCTGTGGGGGCTGGGCCCCGGCTCCTGTCCCGCGTGGGGAGGTGGGAACCCTCGCTCCGTCACCCGAGAGAGAGAGAGAGAGAGAGAGAGAGAGAGAGGGACAGGCTTCAGCCCCCCCCCCCCCCCCCCGGGCTCCACAGTGGCCGGAGGAGCCGGGCTGGGGCGGGGGCGGGAAAGCCAGGAGCACGAGTGGGGCTGGGCCCCGGAGACAGTGGGCGCCTCCAGTTCAACCACCGCCCCCTCCCCGACACCCCGCCCCGGCGAGAGGCCGGGGGCCATTGTGGGCACTCGCCTTGACTCGACTCAACCAGCAGAGCACCCGCACAGTCTGGCGTGGGATTAGCCAAACATACGTTTCCTTCCTCCTCCCTCCCTCCCTCCCTTCCCTCCCTCCCTCCCTTCCCTTCCTTCCCTCCCTCCTTTCCTCCTTCCCTCCCTCCCTTCCTTCCTTCCTTCCCTCCCTCCCTCCCTTCCTTCCTTCCCTCCTCCCTTCCTTCCCTCCTCCCTCCCTCCCTCCCTCCCTCCCTTTCTTCCTCCCTTCCTTCCTTTCTTTCTTTCTTTCTTTCTTTCTTTCTTTCTTTCTTTCTTTCTTTCTTTCTTTCTTTCTTTCTTTCTTTCTTTCTTTCTTAGTGGCCCTGTGTATGAAATTCGTGCACATTAAAGGGAATTAGAGGAAATATTTTAATATTGCTATTTGCCCTTTCTTTATAATAGAAGTGTCAGAGATGAAAGAAAATTAGTGAAATGTACATGAAAATATCCCTCCTGTCAGAGTCTGGGGCGCACCAGGGGACCCAGAGTTAAGCCCCCCGCCCCCCCCCCCCCCCGTACGCACCGTGAAATTGCACAAGACCCAGAGCTGGACAGCCCATCCCCATTGGGCGAGACCCAAACCCAGCCATCCTCACCCTGTCAAGCCCTACCAGGCAGGGGTGCAACCTCAGGTCTCCTGGGAAGGCCTTCCAGGCAGGGGGCGTAGCCTGTGGTCCCCTGTGAAGCCCCGCTGGGTGGGGGGCACAGGCTCAGGTCCCATCAATCCCTACCAGGCAGGGGCCAGTGGGGAGGGGCAAAACCTGCGGTCCCCCCGCCCTGGCCCGGCACCATGCAGTCTCAGGTCCCTGCTGATTGGTTGTTACGGTGTCATTGTGTGACAACCATTTGCATATTAGCCTTTTATTATGATGTTTTATTTATGTTTTACTACTTTTAGTGTGTTTTTTGTAGTCTTGGGTTTTCTGCCTAGAAAACCATCTCAGCTGGACGAGAGAAAGCTTGACTCCTTCTCTCCCAGTCTCGGTCAGTTCAGTTGGCTCTTGTCCTGCTCGATTATCTAGAGCTGCACCGTCTAATGCCCAGCCACGGACCAGCCGTGGCAGCTGACACTGAGGAGTGGTCAGTCTGCAGGCTTATGGCAGGAGGGAGAGCGTGCTCAAATAATGCCAGGCTTCCGGACCCAGCGTCAATGACAAAGACGAACTTCTAGACGGGCTGTATGTTGGAACAATGGTAATGTTGATAGATTGAGATATATATATATATATATATATATATATATATATATATATTAAAAAATATATATATTAAAAATATATTTTATTGATTTTTTACAGAGCGGAAGGGAGAGGGATAGAAAGTCAGAAACATTGATGTGAGAGAAACATCGATCAGCTGCCTCCTATACATCCCCCACTGGGGATGTGCCTGCAACCAAGGTACATGCCCTTGACCGGAATCAAACCCGGGACCCCTCAGTCCATAGACCGACGCTCTATCCACTGAGCCAAACCGGTCTCGGCTGAACAAAATATATTCTTGTAAAAATTGGTGTTACCGGTTTCTTTCTTTGTATTTATGTATTTATTTATGTATGTATGTATGTATTTATTTATTTAATGTTTATACAGAGAGGAAGGGAGAGGGATAGAGAGTTAGAAACATCGATGAGAGAGAAACATCGATCAGCTGCCTCCTGCACTCCCCCCACCCCCCTGGGGATGTGCCTCAAGCCAAGGTACATGCCCTTGATCAGAATTGAACCTGGGACCGTTCAGTCCGCAGGCTGATGCTCTACCCACTGAGCCACACCGGTGTTGGTCGGGTGGCGTGTGTGTGTGTGGGTCACAGCGGGTGTGGTGTGTGTGCGTGTGTGGTGTGTGTGTGTGTGTGTGTGTGTGTGTGTGTGGTGTGTGTGTGGTGTGTGTGTGTGTGTGTGTGTGTGTGGTGTGTGTGTGTGTGTGTGTGTGTGTGTGTGGTGTGTGTGTGTGTGTGTGTGTGTGTGGTGTGTGTGTGTGGTGTGTGTGG
The DNA here is from genome assembly GCA_027563665.1 of Antrozous pallidus. NCBI lineage: Eukaryota > Metazoa > Chordata > Mammalia > Chiroptera > Vespertilionidae > Antrozous > Antrozous pallidus. The sequence goes on along the minus strand of CM050514.1, from coordinate 3,117,171 downwards.
TGTGTGTGTGGTGTGTGTGGTGTGTGTGTGTGGTGTGTGTGTGGTGTGTGTGGTGTGTGTGTGTGTGTGTGTGTGGTGTGTGTGTGTGGTGTGTGTGTGGTGTGTGTGGTGTGTGTGTGTGGTGTGTGTGTGGTGTGTGTGGTGTGTGTGGTGTGTGTGTGTGGTGTGTGTGTGGTGTGTGTGGTGTGTGTGTATGGTGTGTGTGTGGTGTGTGTGGTGTGTGTATGTGGTGTGTGTGCGTGTGTGTGGTGTGTGTGTGTGAGTGTGTGAGTGTGTGTGTGTGTGTGTGTGGTGTGTGTGGTGTGTGTGTGTGGTGTGTGTGTGGTGTGTGGTGTGTGTGTGTGGTGTGTGTGCGTGTGTGTGGTGTGTGTGTGGTGTGTGTGTGGTGTGTGTGTGTGTGGTGTGTGTGTGGTGTGTGTGTGTGTGGTGTGTGTGGTGTGTGTGTGTGGTGTGTGTGTGGTGTGTGTGGTGTGTGTGGTGTGTGTGTGTGTGAGTGTGTGTGTGTGGTGTGTGTGGTGTGTGTGGTGTGTGTGTGTGTGAGTGTGTGTGTGTGGTGTGTGTGGTGTGTGTGTGTGTGTGGTGTGTGTGTGTGTGTGTGGTGTGTGTGTGTGTGGTGTGTGTGTGTGGTGTGTGTGTGGTGTGTGTGGTGTGTGTGTGTGGTGTGTGTGGTGTGTGTGGTGTGTGTGTGTGGTGTGTGTGTGGTGTGTGTGGTGTGTGTGTGTGGTGTGTGTGTGGTGTGTGTGTGTGTGCGGGTCACAGCGCTGGCATTTGGGATCAGCTGTGGGGACCCAGTGACGATGCCCCAGGCCCTGCACCACCCCAGGGGCCAACCTGCACCCACCAAACATGAGGTCCACACCGGAGCTATTTGGGAAAGAGATGGCACAGCTCACTGTATATTTTATAGGCTTAGAAGGAGCCTGCACATAATTAGACTTTCATTCCTAATTCTGCCATGGGTTTGGCAGATGGAATGAGAGGACTTTATCACTGTCTTCAAACCATCTGATGAAATTTGCTTCCTTGCAAATACGGTTTATGGGTAAATTATTTGTATGACAAGTGGTATCTGTGTCCAGGGGGTGCATTTTTCTGTTTAACCACTGTATGATGAAATATATAAAACACTTCCTGCCAAAGAAAGTAAAAGGTGTTAAGTATTGTGTCTTCATTCTCTCTCCTTGTCTCCCTCTACTCTTCTCTCCCTCATTTTTCTCCCTCCTTTCCTCCCTCTTTCCCTCCCTCCCTCCTTTCCTCCCTCATTTTTTCTCCCTCCTTTCCTCCCTTTTTCCCTCCCTCCCTCCTTTCCTCCCTCATTTTTCCTCCCTCCCTCCTTTCCTCCCTCATTTTTCTCCCTCCTTTCCTCTCTTTTTCCCTCCCTCCCTCCTTTCCTCCCTCATTTTTCTCCCTCCTTTCCTCCCTCTTTCCCTCCCTCCCTCCCTCTTTTCCTCCCTCATTTTTCCTCCCTCCCTCCCTCCTTTCTTGCTCCATTCTCCCCTTTCTCCTTTCCCTCACTGTCCCTTACCCTCCCCCTTTTCTTTGGATATGGGGACGGGGAGCCTCCATGAACAAGTGAATGGTCTAATAAGTGAGAATTTATTTAAAATAAGTTAGCTAGTGTTAATGTAAAAAAACCATTGAAACCTGTAAAGAATTTCTGTGAGTTTATTTGAGCCAAACTTGACATATGCCGGGAAGCAGAACCTCAACGAATTGAGATGATGCTCCAGAGAATGGCGGGTTACATCTGTGTTCATACAACGCAGTCACAGGAGGGACATAGGTGGGTTACATGAAACCCATTGGTGATGGATGAAGGAGGTGGGATAAAGCAAAGCTGGGGAAACCCCCGGGATTGGACAAAAAGTGAAATGATGGACACATCCTGAGGTGGGTGCAGGAACAATCAACATGATAATGGAGGAATTGGTGGTATCTGTCCTGGCGCCCACCCATTTGGCCGTGCCCAGGGGCTCCAGAAAAAGAGAAGTTACAAGTGACCCAACCTTTCCAGGGTGTGTTATCACCGATGCAAAAAGACAGGCAGGCTCAGTTCAGGTAACGGTTGACCTTGTCGGTGAAGACACTGGACTGGGATGTAACTGTCCACCATTCTGCTTTCAGTTTAATTTCAGACCATCCTGTGTGGTTCCTTTAGGTCTCTGAGTTTGCAAGACCACCATGCAGGCCTCCCCTGACCTGTCAGGTCAGCATGGGGCCCCTTCCGTCCGCACTAGCTGGCCCAGCAGGTGTGGGTCAATGGTTGGGAGCTGACCTCTGAACCAGGAGGTTACACGCCCGGGTTGTGCGCTTGATCCCTGTGTCGGGAGAGCAGGAGGCAGCCAATCAGTGATTCTCTCTGATCACTGATGTTTTTCTCTTTCTCTTTCTCTCCCTCTCCCTTCCTCTCTGAAATCGATGAAACTATAGTTAGAGACATTTTTTAAAAGATCCCGTTTCCTTGGGGGCTTCCGGTGGTCCAAGCATCAAGAAAAGGGAGATTTGAGGAACCAGACACGAGCCCTGCGCCCCTCTTTGTGGCCCCGCAGTGTTTTATGGGGGAGCCCTGGCCGAAGAGAAGAAGAGCTTGTGGGTCTGTCTGTCTGTCTTCATCTGTCTGTCTGCCTCTTTGTCTGTCTGTCTTCGGGCGCTGTAGGGATAGGGCTGGATAATAGTCTGTTCTGAATCCACTCTTATCTCTTCCCCGGGTCTGAGACGCGTGTCTGCAGGCCGTTTTCCTCGCTGGTTGGAGGTGACTGGACAGAACGGCAATTACTGTCACTCACAAGCCCAGTCACAGCGGCAGCTGCGCCCTCCTGAGTGCAGAGCAGCCGGACGAGTGGGGGCAGCGGGACCACGCGGAGGCCAGGGCACTGCAGACCCGATCCCCAGGGGGAAGAGGCCCTTTGATCTGCACCCCAGACAGCGAGCCAGCGGCTGGCGGTTTTATTGCCGTGGGATGGGCCGCCAAGAGGAAGCTGAGCCAGGCGGTGACAACGGGCCGTGTTTTGGTGAGACAGAAACGTCTGAACGTTTAATAGAGGCAGGCCGTCTGTATTTGACGTGTTGGGTGACGTGGCCCGTTTCAGCTCCCGTGAGACAGGATGGGTGCCTGCCAGGCAGCCTGCGTCTGCTCCTGGCTGTCTGCTTTGGGGGGCGTGGGGTGGGCTGCGAGCACGCCATCCTTTCTGTTCACCTCGGAAGGTGCGCACCCTCAGGTGGCCCCCAATCGCCCCCCTCCCCCCCCCGTCACCCCCAGGGAGAGAAGAGCGTGCGTCCCTCTGAAGGGCCTCCCACTGCTCGTGACGGCAACAGGGACCCAGTGCCAGAAGCCGGTCACTGTTTTAATGACGGGGAGCTGTGGACGGGGAGTCCGGGGGGGGGGGGGGGGGCTGGTCCACCTTGATGGCCCTGAGGGGGCTGGTCCACCTTGATGGCCCTGAGGGGTCGGAGCTAATTGCTGCATGTTGGTGGTTGAAGCAGCCCCACCTGTTAGTCCTAAGATTCGTTGACTGGCTTTTATTGGTGTTTCCTGCCTCGGGGAGACGGGTGTATCTTGTGATCTTAATCTTAACAAAAGGGAAGGTAAAGCCAGAGCGAGTGGGAGTTCTCCCACTAGAGTTGGGCTACCGCCTGGCCCCCATTTCCAAATTAATGTTTTTCTAAGTCTCTTTACTCATTTGTGTGCGGCCTCCTCCAGAAACCCGAACCCTGAACTGGGGACCCTGAACCACTCGGGACGTGAAAGGGGTCCCCACAACCCGGCAGCTGTTCCTGCAGGGAGAGGTCCAGGGAAGAAAGCGGGCATCGGCTCCTGTCCTTGGTCCAGCACCCCGTCCGGCCGCTCTGACGGGCCGGGCTCCGCAGGCGGCCCTGGGCCTGAGGAGGCCCTGTCTGCGGTCTTCTCCGTGAGGCACCCCCTCAGCTTCTCCGAGCTCACCGGTGACAGCTCAGCCGGCGTGGCTCAGAGGTTGAGCTTTGATCTAGGAACCAGGAGGTCAGGGTTCGATTCCCGGTCGGGGCCCAGGCCCACATGGTGGCCTCCATCCCCAGCGTGGACCGTGCAGAAGGCAGCCGGTCAATGGGAATTGACTGGTTTCAGATTCATGGTTCGTTCTCGGACTAAACGCGTTGTGCTCCCTCAAACTGGACAGGATACAGGGGTTCAGAAGCCCCGTTACTGGGACGTTCAGCGTGTACAGTGGGCTATCCACACGTGAGCACGGAAGGAATGAAGGACTGGCCTCTCCGCTTGGGGCCGCTGGTTCCCGGGCAGACACCCCCTTCCTGGGGTCCGAGGAGCCGTCTTCCCCGCTAGCGTGTCTGCTGGCTCCCCGGCTCGGAGTGGCCGCGGCCACAGGAGGGGCGGCGCTCAGAAGCACAGCCCACGGGACAGGCCAGGCAGATCAAAGCCGGATTGCCGGGCTGACTGCAGGGGAGGCGGGTGGTGATTAATAAAAGGATGTGGAACGGGCCTGGTGAAAGGCTGGCGGAGGCCGGCAGGATGGAAGGAGCGGCTGCAGCTGCCGTGAGCCTGAGCTGGGCCTGGGCTGGGCCTGGGCTGGGCCTGGGCTGGGCCTGGGCTGGGCCTGAGCTGGGCCTGAGCTGGGCCTGGGCTGGGCCTGGGCTGGGCCTGAGCTGGGCCTGAGCTGGGCCTGGGCTGGGCCTGGGCTGGGCCTGAGCTGGGCCTGAGCTGGGCCTGGGCTGGGCTGGAGGGAGTGCCCTGGCCGGTGACTGGGGGCTGGGCCTGAGCTGGGCCTGAGTCCCTGAGCTGGGCCTGGGCTGGGCCTGGGCTGGGCCTGGGCTGGGCCTGAGCTGGGCCTGGGCTGGGCCTGAGCTGGGTCTGGGCTGGGCCTGGGCTGGGCCTGGGCTGGGCCTAAGCCCCTGAGCTGGGCCTGAGCTGGGCCTGGGCTGGGCAGGAGGGAGCGCCCGCGCCGGTGCCCGGGGGCGGGGAGGGCAGGCTCAGTGCAGCCCGGCCCCGCCCAGCACGGCAGCCTCTCCAGCCCCAGCCGTGGCTCCGGGTTGTCGGTACAAGCAGCCTGCGGGGCCGCGGGGATAGGCAGAAGCTCGGGAGTGAGGGGTAACTCCCGGGGCTGAGCTTGCTTCTCGTCAGCACATCTGGTTTCCCATGGCTCCATGTCAGCAGGCCCTGCTGCTCCATCTCGGTCAAAGCAGCCTTCCCCTTGCCCTTGGCCGTGTCTCCTCCCCTGCGTGCGGCCCAGCCGGTGCGGCCTGGACCCCGGGGGTGCCGGTCCGAGCGCCTCCACCAAGGCTGGGCACCGCGGCCCCTTCGGGGAGCCTGGTGGGAGGAGTGGAGTGTGAGGGGCTGGGGCGACCCTGGGGCTGGGAGATTAGCGGGGGGACTTGTCTCAGCACGGGGGCCGGTGTGTGCCCCTCGGGAAGTATCTGCCACCAGGACTGAGCGCACGGGAGGCCTGCACGCAGCTGTGTGTGTGTGTGTGCGTGTGTGTGTGTGTGTGTGTGCGCGCGCGCGCGTGTGTGTGTATGTGTGTGTGTGTGTGTCTGTTCTTGGGAGTTGGCACACACATCATGGAGGCTCCAAAGAAATTTTCCACTCGTTGGCAGGGAGACCTGTGAGCTTATAAATGGCCCCACTGAGGCTTTTCCCCCCAATCCTCACCCAAGGATATTTTTTCATTGATTTTTTATTTTATTTTTTTTGGGTATATTTTATTGATTTTTACAGAGAGGAAGGGAGAGGGATAGAGAGTCAGAAACATCGATGAGAGAGAAACATTGATCAACTGCCTCCTGCACACCCCCCACTGGGGATGTGCCCGCAGCCAAGGTGCATGCCCTTGACCGGAATTGAACCCGGGACCCTTCAGTCCGTAGGCTCGATACACCGAGCCAAACCGGTTTTGGCAATTGATTTTTAGAGAGAGTGGAGAAGAGAGGGGAGACAGACATATGAATGAGAGAGATACACATTGACTAACTGCCTCCTGCCCGCACCCTGACCAGCGCTCGGGCAGGGCTGCGGAGGAGCCTGCATCTGAGGTACATGCCCTTGCCCTTGACCAGAATTGAACCTGGGACCCTCTGGTCCACAGTCCACTGAGCAGCACTGGCCGGGGCGGGCCTCACTGAGATTTGAAGCCATTTTCCCAGCGGGCTGATGGTGTGTGGTCCTCCTCGCAATCCCCGTAAATCCCCGGACAGACGTCCCCGTTGGGAGGAGAGTCTGTGGGTCTGGACCGGGGGACACAGTTTGTTTCTCTGAGGATTTTGCCCTCACTCTGTGCCCCCTTTTGTCCCCGCCCAGCTCCTGCCGACCCCCCTCACCCCGCCCGGCGCCGTGGACGCCAGGACGACCGGGGTGGGGGTGTGTGTGGGTGGTTTGGAGCGCGTCCCCGCTCGGAGCAGACCCCGTGTTTACGGGTAATCGTGCACAGTAACGATGGTCTGCAGTAAATATGACAGATGTTAAGATAATAAGCAATTACGGGCAGTTGGGGACATGGTGTTTGCTACTTCCCCTGCACTTTCAAAACACACAGATGTCAGTGGAGGGACCGGACGCTTGATGTGGAGAACAGGAAGAAATGACAGCCCTGGCTGGTGTGGCTCAGTGGATAGAGCGTCGGGCTGTGGACTGAAGGGTCCCAGGTTCGATTCTGGTCAAGGGCATGGACCTTGGTTGCGGGCGCATCCCCACGGGGAGGTGTGCAGGAGGCAGCTGATGGATGTTTCTCTCATCGGTGTTTCTTTCTATCCCTCTCCCTTCCTTTCTATAAAATTATAAAAACAACAACAAGGAAGACAGGTGCAGTCGAGGTGATTTAAGGTCTTCATAAGAAATAGCCACATCCCATGTATTGGTTTCTATGCCGCTGCATAATGCCAAATGGTAGCTCCCCATCCTAGTGGCTGAAAACCACACCGAGTGGCGATTGCTCCCGTGTCTGTGGGCGTGGCGGGTGCCCAGAGCGGTCCTGCCCCAGGACCCCCGCCCCCCGGGTTTGGAGGTCCCATGAGGCCAGCTGAGCATGCTCTCCTGGTGATGGGGGGCAGGGGTGCAGGGGGAATGGAGGCGATCGCTGTGGCTGAGGTGGGGACAGGGCACACTTTCCTTCCACCCCACGGCCACGACTACGGCCACAGCCACGGCCACGGCCAGTCCCATGGCTGAGCGCAAGCCCCTTGGGCCAGAAAACACAGTCTGGTCACCACAAGGCTGGGCAAGGTTGAGGCTCCAGAAAGCGGCTAAGATTTGGCTGATCTCCACATTCTAGAGCCTCCATCCTGCATATAAGACCCTCTCTCTCTCTCTATCGTTTGTAATAATGTAACGTGTTCTATTCTATTACGTGTGCCACATGAACTGTACACAGTACATGACATAACACATGTGATGCCATGTATGTGGCTCTGTAGCACCTGCCTGTACGGACCCCAGTGAGGATGAGGAGACCTGGGGACCTCAGAGTTCTTGGGGGCTCCGCCACTCGGATGTGGTTGGGTCTTTGTAGCTGCTCGGTTCTGCGGCGATTTCCCTTGGAACAGAAATAATCCCCCAAACTTAAAAAAATGTCTTTCTGTTCGTTTTAGAAAGGCAGGGGGAGGGGGAGAGAGAGAGAGAAATATCCACGATGAGAAGGAGTTATGGACCGGCGGCCTCCTGCAGACCCCACCCTGGGGACGGAGCCCGCAACCCGGGCCTGCGCCCCGACCGGGAATCGGTTCACAGGTCGACGCTCAGCCACGGAGCCACGCCGACGCCGGCCGGGCGATGATATCCCAAACTTTCCGACTGTGGTTCTGTGTCTGAGCCGCTGGCGGGGGGCTGGGGAGCTCAGTGGTGTTCGGGGCACTCCTGCGCACTGGGCGGAGGAGCCAGCTGCCTGAGCGCCAGAGAGGAGAGTCTTCCCTGGGGACATTTGATGACCAGGGCGGAAACAGCGCTCCGTCGGGGCCGGCACATCTGTCTCCACCCCACCCAGGCTGCCCAGGAGGTGGGGGTGTGCCCCCCGTTCCTTAGATGCCGCGCTGCCAGCGGCCACAGGAGGCCACGGGTGCACCTCGAAACAGCCGTGGCGGCCGACACAGCTCCCCTCCTTGACATGGGGGCGGGGGGCAGCATCCTGGTCACGTGACAGCAGCTTGTGGGCTCGGAGTAACATGTGAACAAAGTAACACGTGAATGAAGAGGCACACTTAAAAAAATATTTTATGGATTTTTTACAGAGAAGAAGGGAGAGGGATAGAGAGTCAGAAACATCGATGGGAGAGAAACATCGATCAGCTGCCTCCTGCACACCCCTCACTGGGGATGTGCCCGCAGTCAAGGTACATGCCCTTGACCGGAATCGAACCCGGGACCTTTCAGTCCGCAGGCCGACGCTCTATCCACCGAGCAACACCGGTCAGGGCGAAGAGGCTCTCTTCTAAGCACGGGGGCACTTACTAGCGGGGGGACCAGCGCCACCCCACGAGGAGGCTGGAGGCGGGATGGGCCCGGGGGGGCTGAAGGCCGGGTGGCGGAAGGCGAGCGGGCCCTTCCGATGAGAGGCCCTGCGTGGAGCTCACACGATGGGGGGCCAGGGCCCGTGCAGACCCGGGGGGGGGACCCCGGAGGGAGATGTGGGTGTAAGGCCCCAGGGGAGCAGCCATCCACCCCAGCCCCGCCTCCTGCTCCCCGGCGCCCGGCTCTTCGGTGTCTCCAAGGGGAGCCTCCTTTCCAGGTTCCCCCGGAGCCTGAGCAGGGCCGGGGGCCACTCCCAACGGGATTGGTTATTTACGTTAAAAACAGACTCTGCTTTTTTTTTTTTTTTTTTTTTTTTTTTTTAATATTGTTGAGAACATTAGCTCTCAATTTTAGTGGTTCTCAACCTTTTTTTTAAAAAAATATTTTCATTGATTTTTTTTTTTACAGAGAGGAAGGAAGAAGGATAGAAAGTCAGAAACATCAATGAGAGAGAAACATCGATCAGCTGCTTCCTGCACACCCCCCACTGGGGATGTGCCTGAAACCAAGGTCCATCAGTCCGCAGGCCGACGCTCTATCCACTGAGCCAAACCGGTTTTGGCCAGACTGTGCTTTTCAGAGCAGTTGTGGCCACAGAACATCGAGCAGGAGGAGCAGAGATTTTCCCCACGCCCCTGCCTCACACAGGCAATCTCCCTCCCGCCCCCGATCCACACCCCACCAGAGCCGCACACGTGTCTCCGTGGATGATCTGCCATCACCACCCGCCCCCCCCCCCCAGCCCGCACTGCACATCGGGGCTCCCTCTGGGTGTGCACAGTTGTGGACACACGGAGTCCTACGGCCCTGCAGCCCCCCCGACGGGGCATCCCCTTGGACCAGGAAGCCTCACCAGCGGCGTCTGCACGGCCAAGGGGGAGCAGAGGCGACAGCCGGCAGCTTGTCCACATCCTGTTCCTTTAAGACCGGAAGGTCTCCCCACATGGCGGGCGGCTTTTCTTCCCGGGCGTCTGTATGTTCAGCATGACCCCAGACTAGCGGGAAAGTCCCCGCGCTCTGAGTCACGGCGTCTGAATGGGTGTTTTGTGAGGCCGGGCGTTCGCTCGGACAAACAGAGCATTGATGAACCCAACAGTTGCTTCAGAGGAAGAGGGAAAGTTTTAAAAAGTGCCCTTGGCCTTGAGCAGACAGCGTTGTGGTTTATAACAGCTGCCCCCGCCCCCCATCTGCAGTCACATGACAATAAAATCTCTCTGTCTGGCCATACGTGCCCATCCCTGTCCTGTGGCAGGGAGCCTGGTAATTGCAAAGAACAACACACTTAAATACAGGGCCAGCCCTAGCCGGCGTGGCTCAGGGGATAGAGCACTGGTCTGCTGACCAAGAGGTCCCAGGTTCGATTCCGGGCAAGGGCATGCACTTTGGTTGTGGATTTCCGGGTCCCGGTCGGGGGATATGCAGGAGGCAACCAATCGAAGTGTTTCTCTCACATGGATGTTTCTCTCTGCCTCTCCTCCTCTCTTTCACTCTCCCTAAAAATCAATGGAAAATATTCTCGGGTAAGGATCAGCTAGCTGACTGACTGACTGACTGACTACAGTTCCACGTGGGAGAAGACAGGCATCAGAGACAGGCTAGTTGTCTGCTCTGGGTGTGTGGGCCAGGGCCACAGCGCTGTCTTCTCGGAAAGAAGTACAGGAAGTGCAGAGGATTCTGTTGCTGACGTGCCATTTTGTCAGATGTCAGTTGGGGTGGCGTGTAGAGGGCCCCCAGGGAAGGCACCTGAGCATGCTTTAAATCAGTGTCAGCTGAATACAGGGCACCAGGCAAAGCCACGTCTTTTTGGTGGAAATGCATCCACCAAAAAGGCTGGATGTGTTACCAGTACTGACTTTTAACTTGCTCCAGGTGTGGCGGGGAGGGGACGCTCTTGAAATGTAGATTCAGCCGAGCCCCGGGAATGAGGGAATGAGTGGAGCCTGGGCCCATTTAAGCTCCTTTGATTTTAAGTCTTTTTCACGTGAAAACCTTTCTATTTTAGTACAAATAAACACGCTGGGATTGGGTTGGGATTCCTGTTTCTCCATCAGAGAGAACAGAGATTCCACCCAGCCCCAGCTTTATTTCTACGTCTGTGTCGTCTATTCTTTTCTATTATTTCTCAATCCCCAGCTCCTCTACTCAGTAACTGGACCCACTCTTCTCTCCACGCCGGACGTGGGAAGGAGAGAACCCCCCCCAACAGAGGTGCCTTGTGGATTCGGGGCTGCAGGTAACACAGCGGGCTTGCTCTGACACATCTGGGCATCTGGCCCCAGAAAGGTGTAGAAGCAGAACCGGGGAGCGCTCAGAGAGGGGCGGAGAGCCAGGTCCGAGAGCCACCAGGCTCTGATCATACGAACTAAGGGTCCCCCTGAGGGCACCGCCTGGCCAGCTGCGGGGGGTGGGAACCCCAGCCACCCCCACGGAGCGTTCCGAGGGGAGGGGGGTCGAGGCGGGGAGGACAAGGAGCTCCTTGGGTAGAAGTTAGGGGCAGATGGGCCTCCTGTGGAAATAAGGTCGGGGAACATGCAGGAGGCAACCAATCGAAGTGTTCCTCTCACATGGATGTTTCCTTTGGCCATTCCTCAACTGGAAAGGGGGATTGTAGCCACGCAGAACCCCGATTTTCTCTAATCTGGCCTTTTCTTTTGTTGTTGTTTTTTTTCCCTTTTGACACAAACTGGCCTCACCCAGCGCCCTGACTCACCCTCACCCTCTCCCCGGTTCGTCATCAGCTTCGGGACAAGGCGGTTCCTCTGGTCACGCGGTGGTTGCCCCTAAAAACAAGCTCCGGGGTCTGTGACTCCTGGACAGAGTCTTCACTCAAACCCAATGGAGCATCTTAGCCTCAGGTGTGTTTCAGCTCCAGGAAAGCGAAACGATCCCACGGGACAGACCCTTGTGAAATCAGACGGAACAACCCCACGGCTGACATTGGGCCTAGATGCAATGGCCCCCCACCCCCGCCAGCACTAACCAATCAGAAGGGGCCAGGGCCCTGACTCTGTTAATCACCATGATTAGTGACTGCCCCCCACCCCCCATATAACCCATCCCCTGGAAGACATGGGACCAGGGTTTGGAGCATGTGACGCCGGGCATGGCCCGTGTCCTTAATAAATCCTTCTTTTCTTGGCTAAAAAATAAAATAAAATAAAAGAATGTCCAGGTTCTGGACTTAAATACCTTTATCCCGCACTCTCTACCCTAAACTTTCAATTTTCCTTTTTAAAAATATATTTTACTGAATTTCTACAGAGAGGAAGGGAGAGGGATAGAGAGTCAGAAACATCGATGGGAGAGAAACATCCATCAGCTGCCTCTTGCACACCCCCCACTGGGGATGTGCCCGCAGCCAAGGCACATGCCCTTGACCGGAATCGAACCTGGGACCCCTCAGTCCGCAGGCCGACACTCTACCCACTGAGCCAAACTGGTTTTGGCTTCTTTTTTTTTTTTTTTTTTTTTTTAAAATATTTTGTATTGATTTCAGAGAGGAAGGGAGAGAGAAACATCAGATGAGAGAGAAACATGGACCGGCTGTCTCCTGCACGCCCCACACCAGGGATGGAGCCTGACACCGGGCCTGTGCCCTGACCGGGAATCGAACCCTGACCTCCTGGTTCACAGGTCAACGCTCAGCCCCCCAGCCACGCGGCCGGGCCACTTCTCGTTTTCTTTGCCCTCCAAACAGACTATTCCCTGACCCAGCCTGTGCTTTGGGTGAGAAAGCCCACGAGGGGAACCATGCGGTCAGAGTTGGGGTCCGGCTGTCTGTCCCGGAGGCTGGGCAGAGACAGAACCAGGGCCCGGCCGGTGGGCACGGCGCCCAAAACTGCCGGGTCTGCATGTCCTCTCCGCTGTCCCATGGCGTCCACTCCCTCTCTCCCTCCCGTGGTAGCTCCTGGGGGAGGGGGGGTCTGAAGGCTCCCTGCTTCCTCGCTGGACGCAGGTCCGCTCTGGCGCGCTGATCCTGATGGACAGGCGCCCCGGCTCTGGCCGGAACCCCTCGGGCGAGGAGTGAACCCGTTCTTTGGAGTCAGCTCCTTGGTGGACGTTTCCGTCCGTCTCCACGGTCCTGGGGGACCATGTCGTGACCCGGCGCCTTCGACAAACCGGCACTTCCTGGGACCCGCCCTCGGTGCCTAAGAACGGCTCCGGGGAAGGTGCTGGCATCAGGACTGGGTCAGCGGTCGGCAAACTGCGGCTCGCGAGCCACATGCGGCTCTTCGGCCCCTGGAGTGCGGCTCTTCCACAAAATACCGCGGCCTGGGCGGGTCTGTGTTGAAGAAGTGGCGTTAGGAGAAGTTAAAGTTTAAAAAATGTGGCTCTCCAAAGAAATGTCAATCGCTGTGCTGTTGATAGTTGGCTCTGTGGACTGAGGAGTTTGCCCACCCCTGGGCTAGGTAACCCCTTCACGCGATGGCCAGCCATCACGCTAATTCTGGCCTCCGGAGCAAATCCATTTCCTCTCCCACTCGACAGATATTCAGACACATGACGTCGGCCAGCGTCCCATCCTTTCCCCAGGCTTTGTCTGCTCCAGGCAAAGCCGCCTGTTTCTCCCCAGGTACTCCTGGGATATGGCCCCCCGCCCCCCTCCCGACCCTGGGCTGTGGTCAGGATGCCGCCGGCAGCGTGTCTCTCTCCACGCTTTTGTTGCACTCTGGCTGTCAACGGAATCCCCTCCACTTTCTGCCGCAAGGCGCTACGGCTCAGCCGGGGAGACAACACGCCAGCCAACCAAAGCTCCCCATCCTGTAGTTATGAAATGAAAAATTAACGTCTACACGCGGGACTTCGTTCACCCCTCCGAAAGTTTACCTTGCTGGATTGGCCTGTTCCATTCTGTCCTCCGCAAGCGCTGTGCGGTGCGCGTCTCTCTCTCCACCCTGTGATTAACGACGGTAACAAGAATGCCTTCCGGCTGGTTTCCCAGGAGGGGCACGGGCCCCGGTTTCTGGCTCAGTCCCCTGTGGGGCGTGTGGGGGGCATGTGAGGGGTGGTTGATTAATGTTCCTCTCTCACATCGGTATCTCTCTTTCTTCCTCTCTCTCAAACATCAATAAAAAATATATAAAAAGAGACTTGAGCTTTGCCTACTTTTATAAGCATATTAATCTACTTATCCATAGTTTCTACCTCTTCTTGGATTAATTCATAATATTTATAGAAAACCATGGCCTTGTTGAGATGGTCAGATTTTTTAAAATACATTAGTATTTGTAGGCCAAACCGGTTTGGCTCAGTGGATAGAGCGTCGGCCTGCGGACTGAAGGGTCCCAGGTTCGATTCCGGTCAAGGGCATGTACCGTGGTTGTGGGCATGATCCCCAGTGTGAGGTGTGCAAGAGGCAGCTGATTGATGTTTCTCTCTCATCAATGTTTCTGACTTTCTATCCCTCTCCCTTCCTCTCTGTAAAAAAAATCAATAAAATGTATTAAAAAATACATTAGTATTTGCTTTTATTGAATAAAATCTCATACCTAGAGTTATGGCCCCTTTTTCATGGCTAGGTTAATTAATATTTGGTCTACTGATTGCAAATCCATTACTTGGAAATGATCTATTTCTCGTTCCCAACCAACGAGGCCCTGAGCATGTCTTCACTGCCGCCTCTTCACCCCCCCCCCCAATCCGCTGCCGCCATGTTTAGATCCCCTGGGGTTTTAGCTGCAGATTTTTGTTAGACTTTTAAAACGTGTTTCGAAACCACATCCTATTGGTGTCTCTGGTTACTGTTGATTCTCGGATCCCGCATCTCCCCCTTTTTGCGTTAGACGTTCTTTCCCTGCCGCTGAGACCTGTCGGAGAGGCCTGCGCGGGGCTCCGGTCGGCCGTGAATGTGCCGTCATTTCCTTCTTCCTCTGAAGCCCGGGTTCGGGTGGGAACCGGGCTCTGGGTGGGCAGTGGCTCCACCGCCCTCGGCGTGAAGTGTGTCCAGGAGGATTCGGATGCTGTCAGAAGCTCATTCCTTTCAGATTCTTTCTCTCAGGAAGCATTAGGGATTTTCACTTCACCCTTGAACTTGTGAATTCCACAACGGCCTACAAGGGAGGGCAGGTCTCTTTGCTTTATTGTTTCATTTGGTCCAATGCTGGGGAGAGGCTTCAAGGCGGCTGAAAGAATGGCTAGAATCCCGGCTGGCCTGGCTCAGGGGTCGAGCATTGACCTATGAACCAGGAGGTCATGTTTAAGCCCAGGTCGCGGGCTCCATCCCCAATGTGGGGCCCGCAGGAGGCAGCTGATCAATGATTATCTCTCGTCACTGATGTCTCTCTCTCTCTCCCCCTCTCCCTTCCTCTCTGAAATCAATTAAAAAAGATATATCTATATATCTATATATCTATATATCTATAATGGTTAGTAGTTTCAGGGTCAGACTCAGGCCAAAGCCAGACACCAGGGGATGCAGAAGGGCCCCTCAAAGGCCTCTAGACTCCTGGTGGTGCCTGAAGGGGAGCCTTCGGAAGAGACACTCGCCCCGCCCAGCCTGGGGGCCGCAGCCTGCGGGGGCGAGGCAGGTGTTGCCCATCTTCTTGTGAGCTCCACCTCCTCACCGGAAGTGTTCTGCAGGAAGTCACGGAGCTGAGGGTCTGCGAGCAAGAACCAGGGCTGCAGCTCCCAAAGGCCTGGTCCGGCTCCTCTGGAAGGCCAAGGCCACGGCGCTTCCCGGCCCTGTGTTTGCCCACTCACCTCGAGGAGGCTTCAGACCGCGCTGGCGTTGCATCTTTAAGAGCCGCTGGGCCCTCGGCTTCTTTTCCAGCAGCTCAGCTCGCTGAAGCAGCAGCCCCCCTTGAGAGCCACATCGCCCCGGAGAGCCACATAGCCCCGTGGAAGCTGGAGCCCGGAGACAGGTGGGTGTGCGGCCGCAGTGCGGGCGGCCTGAGCGCAGCCCCCACCTCGGGAATAACCCTGAACGGGGAGCTCTTGGCTGATTGGCAATGAGGTGTTAGGGCCCGAGGGGAGCCGGTGTGCTGGCCGGTCCCGGAGGAGGTTGGGAAGGGAGTGACCGGCTAAGACACAGGGGGAGGCCCGGGACTGGAGGAAGGGGCGTCCCTGGGCCTGTGCTGTCCGAACACCGGGGGAGCAGGAGACAGAGCCGGGGCGTCCAGGGCAATGCATGATGGGTATTTTTAATTCCCGTGTTTCTTCCACCTGGAACATTTCCTCTTTGTTTCTTTAAAAAAAAAAATTTATTGATTTTTTACAGAGAGGAAGTGAGAGGAATAGAAAGTCAGAAACATCGATGAGAGAGAAACATGGATCAGCTGCCTCCTGCAACACCCCCCCGCTGGGGATGTGCCCGCAGCCAAGGTGCATGCCCTTGACCAGAATCGAACCTGGGACCCTTCAGTCAGCAGGCTGACGCTCTGTCCACTGAGCAACACCGGTCTTGGCTCCTCTTTGTTTCTTGAAGACTTGTTTTTCTCCAGGTGCAGATGTTTTCTGTTTCTAGAATGCTCATTAGCTGGATACCGGCACTTTGTCTTTTTAACAAACATATTTTTCATTTTTCCCTCTTCATGACATTGCTCAGTAGTCCCGTGGCTCAGTTCTCCGGGGCCACACATTTCTATGTAACTGAATTCCCCCGCCCCCCATTTATCCGGTGGGGGTTCGATTATAAGAGTCGGTTGGAAAAACGTATTGAGTTCTCACACCCTCTCTCATACAGCTGGCTGTTAATTTATCCGGTGGGGGTTCGATTGTAAGAGTCGGTTGGAAAAACGTATTGAATTGAGTTCTCACACTCTCTCGCATACAGCTGGCTGTTAATTTATCTGGTGGGGGTTCGATTGTAAGTCGGTTGGAAAAATGTATTGAGTTCTCACTCTCTCTCGCATACAGCTGGCTGTTAATTTATCCGGTGGGGGTTCGACTGTAAGTCGGTTGGAAGAACGTATTGAGTTCTCACACCCTCTCGCATACAGCTGGCTGTTAATTTGTGCGTGCGGCGGCCCTCAGAGCTCCCAAGCATGACCGTCGTGTCCCTCCTCCCCCGTGGGCTCGACACGTGCCGTCTCCTTTGCTGTCGCCTCTTTGCGGTGCGTTTCATGGCCAGGCCGGAGGGGTCCACGCTCCCCCGCGTCTCCGGCTCTGCTCCGCCCGCTCCTCCTCATCTGGCCGGCCCCTCTGTGGCGGTCAGTCTGCTCGCCGGTGCTCATGGCCAGGCCGGAGGGGTCGATGGGGGCGGGATGGGGCAGGATGAGCTGTTGGGAGGGTGTTCTGGCTCCTCTCACGTTGCCTCCCAGGTCTAGGCCGTGTCCAACCCACCTCGCTCTGGGGCCAGGACGCTGGTCTCTGTGGCACTGGGCTCCCCTGGCACCTGCGTTCCAGTTGGTTCAGCCCACGGGAGGCTCAGAGGGAAGACGGGAGTATTGGTGTCGCCTCCCCGCCGCTGCCCTCGGTCATCCTGGGTTTGGTAGTGGGGGTGTTTTCCTACCGGATGTCAGAACTTCTGGAAGGACACCCCTCTCCTTGGGCCACCTCTCTTCCTGGCTTCTGGTACACCCCCCCTTTAGGACTGGGGAGACCAGACACCCCTCTCCTGTGGCCACCTCTCTTCCTGGCTTCTGGTACAACCCCCCCCCCCCCCCCCGCCTTTAGGACTTGGGGGGGGGCAGGACTCTGCACTCCTGCTAACTAACCCCTGGGAGCTTCCTCGCCCCTGGGCGGCCCTCCAGCCCTGTCCCTGCCTCTGGACATGGTCCCTGTGCCTCTCTCTGGTTGGGGCACCTCCCCGTGTGCGGGAGGGCACCTGCTGGAGGGGATGACGTCAGTGGGGTGTTTCCTTGTTGTGGCTCCTACACATCCTCTCCTGGCTTCCTGGGCGACGGTGTTGGTTGGGGAACCCATGTCAGCTCTGAGCAATAACCCCGAGTCTCAGCAGTTCAATAAAGACTTGTTCCTCTTTCTGCCGACCTCGGGACCCTAACTCTTTCCACTTGGGCCACAGTTCTCTTTCCCCGGAGCCTTGTAGGGTCGATCTTCGTTGGACCCGTCACTTTAAAATATACTTTACTGGTTTTTCACAGAGAGGAAGGGAGAGGGATAGAAAGTCAGAAACATGGATGAGAGAGAAACATCGATCAGCTGCCTCCTGCACACTCCCCACTGGGGATGTGCCCGCAACCAAGGTACATGCCCTTGACCGGAGTCGAACCCGGGACCCCTCAGTCTGCAGGCCGACGCTCTGTCCACTGAGCCACACCGGTTTCGGCCCGGACCCGGTACTTTTAAGAGAAGAAAGGATGGAGATGATCACTCGGGGGCAGTTCGCGGTGCACCCAGTGGCCGGAAGGGGGTTGTGCCGTCTCACCCTGTGCGGCCGAAGCTCACACACGCGTGTCTCTCTGTGGCCCAGGACGAGGAAGGCAGGCTCAGTGGGCATCAGGCCACTTTCTGCCACAGCTTCTGCAGCTTACATGTCCCCAGCCACCACCTCAACCTGTGCATATGCTGCTGTTAGTCACTCCCCTCACCAGGGGCAGGCGGGGGCGCCCAGAGACGTGGCTGCTGCACGCGCAGTGACCCAGTTACCCCCCCCCGTACCCCCCGGTGTTCTTGCCCTCGTGTCCCTCTTGCTGCTTCCCTCCACAGCCTGAGTTTGGGGGGCATCGCCACTCCCCTCGGCAGCGGCCTACCACCCGAGGGCTGGCTTGTTTTTTCTCCAACAACGGCATCCTGCTAGATTTTGGACGTTGCTGTTTTTTTTTTTTTTTGCCTCAAAATTTCTGGCTCCTATTGGGTACCGCTTCTTGTTTTGTGCGGCTCTTGTGGCGTCGGTGTATGGAACGCCGCCTCTTCTGTCTTTTCTAAGGAGGGGGGCATGGAATGGGGACCGTGGGGTGTGCCGTGGGGCGGTGCGCAGGGTTTCCAAAGAAAAATGACCCCAGCCGGCGGGACTCAGGGGTTGAGTGTCCACCTAGGAATCAGGAGGTCAGGGTTCGATTCCCGGTCGGGGCACAGGCCCAGGTTGTGGGCTCCATCCCCAGTGCGGGGCGTGCAGGAGGCAGCCGGTCCATGATGCTCTCTCATCATGGATGTTTCCCTCTTTCTTCATCCCTGAAATCAATGTGTGTGTGTGTGTGTGTGTGTGTGTGTGTGTGTGTGTACACCCCTTTCACGTCCCGCGTGATTCAGGGTCTCCGGTTCAGGGTTCGGGTTTCTGGAAAAGGCTGCACACAAATGAATAGACTTAGAAAAGTATTAATTTGTAAATGGGGGCAGGCGGTAGTTCATCTCTAGTGGCAGAACTACTCCCCGCTCTGGCTTCACCATTCCTTTTATTAAGATTAAAATCATAAGATACAGCTGTCTCCCCCAGGCAGGAAACACCAGCAAAAGCCAATCAGTGAATCTACTTAGGACTCACAGGTGGGGCTGCTCCAACCGCCAACATCCCAGGAACCAGCTCTGACCCCTCAGAGCAGTCAAGGTGGACCAGCCCCCCAACTCCCCGTCCGCAGCTCTCCACCATCAAAACAATGATTGGCGTCCAGAGTGCATGTGTGCGTGTGCGTGTGTGTGTGTGCGTGTGTGTGTATTTTTAAAAGAAGTCCCCAAACATGAAGAACGGGTTAACATGCTGCCACACGAACCCCTGTGAGCCTGCCCAGCACAGTCTCCGGAGATCTGCACGACCTGCACGTAAAGGGGGGCCAGCTGCCGCGCTGCGGGACCCAGGCCAGCAGCCCCGTTTCCAGAACTTTCTCCGTCGGCCTCTGCGCGGTTGACACGGCGAGGAAGCCTTTCCCCAGTTCTGTTTTTAACGATGTCCCGGCCGAGGCCGAGGGCGAAATGCTTTGCTGGGGCGTGCTCTCCGATCAAAGAGCCCCTTTTCTCGCCACACACGTAACCCACGCGGCATCCGAAGAATGTGCCACATGCGTCTTCTGGCGACGCGTGGCCCGAGCCAGCTGCCGGCGCCGGGGGCATTCGGGAGACACATCTGGCAGACACGGGCGCCGCCTGCGCTCGTGGTAACCACGCTGTGGCCGAAGGCCCGGTGTCGGCGGTGCCAAGCTGGGCAGGGCGGAGTGCGCAGGACATAAACAAGGAGACCATTCTTCTTCTGCTGGAAGCTTTGTCTTTTGTTCAAGGAAACGGGATGCGATTTCTGTGGTTGGGTGCAGCCTTATACTGAAACACCGGACGGACGAACCCCCTGCTCTGCAAGGGGAAACGGGAACAGCCCCTGCTTGGCACTGTTAACTCCAAGAGGGTGAGAGAACCTCGGAGAAAAACGAGGCCTCACTGTGTCGGTAGGAGCACCGAGACCGCATCTGTAATTGTGGGGACGGACAGAGAGGAGCAGGTGAGAGTTTAGGCCCAGGACCCAGAGTGCTTGGGTTCGAATCTTTGTTTTGCTGTAAGATTTTGAGCAAAAACAAATGTAACTTCTGTGGGCCTCAGTTGTCTGGAATTCAAAGTAATAATGTCTCACCTGATTGTTGAGAGTTAAATGAATTAATACACGTGGCATTGATGAGAGTTAGGAAGTAAGTGCTCAATGAATATTAGCTATCTTCCCCCCCTCTTTCTCCCCACCCTTCTCCTCCTCCCCTTCCCTCTCTACTTCCTCCTCCTCCTCCTCCTCCTCCTCCTCCTCCTCCTCCTCCTCCTCTCCTGACAAATGAAGTCAGAAAGGCCGGTGAGGTAATTCTTAGCAGGCTTCCTCAGTATTAAGGGAGAGAAGTAATAATTACTTCCATCCAACAGGTCAGCGTGATCTGTTTCCGAGGGGAACGTTAGCCCCTGGTTATTTTGGGGGCTCAGCAGGACTCGTCAGGGGGTCGCAGGAACATCCGTATGGGAGGCAGGTGACTGCCTACATTTGCCTGCAAACAGCGCTAATTAAGTCTCCTCCTCCGGCGTCTTCAGTGTGCCCACCCTCCAGGGAGCACATCACCTGTTAGCGGTCCTGGCTGGCTCTCCCCTTCATATCACCTCCGGTGCCCTCGGGGATCCCCCAGGAACTGCTTCTCCGGGGCATTTGAGGTCTTGCTTCCCAGCATGCTCCGGGTTGGGGCTGAAATAAACTTGGTAACAATTCTCTCCGGCTTGGACGTTGTCAGGGCGACAGTTCTGGGCGCGCGGGCCAACACGCGTGCTCATCCCTGGAGCGTTTCCGAATCGACGGGCCAGGCTGACCGCGCTGACGATCGGGGCGACAGTCAGGTTCGCTCAGTGTGCGGCTCAGGTTTGTGTAAGGCATGGCTGGCCCCCCTTCCCCCTATCTCCCCTGCAGGGGAGGGCAATTAGGGGTGACCAGGCCCGCAGGGGAGGGCAGTTAGGGGCAAACAGGCTAGTAGGGGAGCAGTTAGGCATCCATCAGGCTGTCAGAGAAGTGGTTGAGGGGTGATCAGGCTGGCAGGCAGAAATGGTTAGGGGCAATCAGGAAGGCAGGCAGGCGAGCAGTTGGGAGCCAGCAGTCCTGGATTGTGAGAGGGATGTCCCAGACTGGAGAGGGTGCAGGCTGGGCTGAGGGACACAAACCCCCTGCACAAATTTTGTGCACTGGGCCTCTAGTAAAGTCATAAGTGAACTGAGGAGAAGAGGAAAGGGAGACAGGTTCACAGAGCCGCACCGTGCGCCAGAAGATATGCTCTCCCTTTCTCTCTCCAGGACCCCTCAGCTGCACGGGTCAGAGGCTCATCTGAGGGACAAGAAACGTGAGGCTCAGAGGGCGGGTAGCCGGTTCGGAGCCAGAAAGTTTACATGGTGGAGTTTGGACTTGAGGCCGGGGCTGCCTCATCATAGGTTCGCCCCAGCTTCTGAGATCGTGGGGGGAGCTCCTGAGGGCACGCCCACCGAAGGGATGAGGGAAGACGGACAGAGGAGGGAGGAGGCCATATGGGCGGTGCTGGTGTAGCTGGCACTGTGAGCCGGCCCGGGCCTGTGGCGGAGACCTCCATCGGTGGACACGGAGGCAGTGGCCGCTGTGTCCTGCCCCTGCTAACCGCCCTCTGCCCTCAGGCCTTCGGCACTGACATCGCTGGGGTGATGCTGGCAGGGGAAGGAATGGAGAGTGGTTCCGTCCTATCGGGGTGTGGCTTACAAACCGCAGAAACAGACTTCTATTTCAGGGTGTGTGTGTGGATTAAAAAATGTTTTTTTCCCCCCAAAATATATTTTATTGATTTTTTTACCTAGAGGAAGGGAGAGGGATAGAAAGTCAGAAACATCGATCAGCTGCCTCCTGCACGCCCCCCACTGGGGATGTGCCTGCAACCAAGGCACATGCCTTTGACCAGAATCGAACCTGGGACCTTTTAGTCCGCAGGCCGATGCTCTATCCACTGAGCCAAACCGGTTTTGGCTGAAAAAAATAACCCCCCAAACCTTTATTGTACAAAGTATTTTGTAGGTTCTTTCTCTCCCCATTAATCTCTTCCAGCCCACTCCACCCCCAGCCCCCCACCCCATTGTCTGTGCCCATGGGCCACGCACAGATGCACACAAGTCCATTGGTTGATCTCTTCCCACCCTCCCGCCCCTGCCTTCCCTCTGAGGTTCAACAGTCTTCATGCTTCTATGACTCTAGGTTTTTGTCTTTAAAAAATCTATTTCTTTATTGATGTCAGAGAGGAAGGGAGAAGGACAGAGGGATAGAAACATCCATGATGAGAGAGAATCAAGGATCAGCTGCCTCTTGCACGCCCCCTACTGGGGATTGAGCTCACAGCCCAGCATGTGCCCTTGGCCGGAATCGAACCTGGGACCCTTCCGTCTGCAGGTCGACGCTCTGTCCACGGAGCCACAATGGGCAGGGTTAGGATTTAAAAAAAATGCCCATCAACACGGGCATCTCACACAGGACCCTGAGGGGGAAAGCAGAGGATGTGAAAACAGGACATGAACGTTTGCTGTGTGCTTGCCGGCCTCGGAAAATAAACAGACTTTGGGGCCGTCTTTCCCTTTCTGAGGCTCTCCAGCTCCAGGCCCGGAGCCACTGGGAGGAGCTTGGTGCCGAGGCCGGAGTCTCGCCGTGGGCCCTGGCCCCTTGCCCCGCACACCCTGTCCGCACCGGTGTGCGGGCCGCAGGGCATGGGGCACCGTGTCCTCTGTTTCTTTACCCAGAGCCTCACCGGCGGTGTGCCTGCCCGGGGCGTCTGTGACCCAATCTCCCGGGCACGGAGGCCGAGCCGCTTCCTCCTCCGGGAGGTCCCGCGGGCCCCGGTGGGCGGGCCGGCGCAGGGTGTGCTCTGGGGGTTAAGGTGCGAGTCCAAAGGTGCAGCTCTTCGTGTCGGGGGACAACACAAACAAACCCCAAATCTTTTCTCCTTAGAGGAAAACCACGCGCACGGGTTTTAAGGCGGCAAGCTGAAGTCAGGAAGTTCTTTAAAAAGATAATTCTTTATTGTTGAAAGTATTACGAATGTTCCCTCCTCCCCCCACCCCCGGGGACCCCGTCCAGCTCTCCCTCCCCCACTCCCAGGCCTTCAGCACCCTATTGTCTGCGCCCATGGGTGATGCACATACACATCCAAGGTCTCTGGTTGATTACCTCCCCCTCCCCCCAATTCCCTCTGAGACCCCGCACCCCGCTCCTGCCTCTGTGTCTCTGGACCCACTCTGATCCTCAGTTCATTCTGTTCCTTGGATTCCACGTGTGCGTGTGACCATGTGATCCTTGTCTTCCTCTGAAAGTCAACGTTTTCCAGGATCGTCATCGGCACTTTAGAATTGGGGTCATTTAAAGGCTTAAAACAGGAGCCCGGCCGGCGGGGCTCAGCGGGAGCGCCGACCTAGGAACCAGGAGGTCAGGGTTCGATTCCCGGTCAGGGCACAGGCCCGGATTGTGGGCTCCCTCCCCGGTAGGGGGCGGGCAGGAGAGAGCCGATCAATGGTTGTCTCATTAGTGATGTTTCTCTCTCTCCCTTCCTCTCTGAAATCAATAATATATATATACACACACACAGGCTTAAATATAGACACTGAGTGGCCAGATTATTGTGATCTCTGAACGTATAATAGTCTGGCCACTCAGTGTGTGTATGTGTGTGTGTGTGTGTGTGTATATATATATCCTATATAATAAAAGGGTAATATGCAAATAGACCGAATGGCAGAACAACCGAACAACCAATCAAAGCATAATATGCTAATGTTATGCTAAGGCTGCTCAACCACTCGCTATGGTGTGCACTGACCACCAGGAGACAGATGCTCTGACTGATAGGTTAGCTTGCTGCTGGGGTCTGGCTGATCAGGACTGAGAAGGGCAGGACACTCCCTGGAGCCTCCCACAGTCCCTCCCTGGCCCATCAGTGGGGTCCCTCAGCCTGGCTTGCGCCCTCTTGCAATCTGGGACCCCTCAAGGGATGTCGGAGAGCTGGTTTCAGCCCAATACCACAGGCCACTCCCCTTGGGAGGGCACCAGATGCAGGGCTCATGGCTGGTGAGCGCTGCTCCAGCAGTGCGAGCCTCGCCCAATCGATTTCAGCGGGCACAGTGGGGCCGAGATGAGCAGAAGCTGCGGGCAGCACTGGACTGCGGGTTTTGGCCAGATCCCAGCAGGCCACACAGAGGAACCCACCTGTGCACAAATTTGTGCACCAGACCTCTGTGTGTATGTGTATGTATGTGTGTGTGTGTGTGTGTGTATGTATGTGTGTGTGTGTATATATATATATATATATATATACCAGAGGCCTGGTGTATGAATTCATACGTGGGTGGGGTTCGGCCAGCCTGGCCAGGGGGAGGGGACATGGGTGGTTGGCCGGCCTGCCTGCTGGTCGAACTCCTGGTCGAGGGGACAATTTGCATATTAGCCTTTTATTATATAGGATATACACTGAGTGGCCAGATGATTATGCGTTCAGAGGTCACCATCACCTGGCTACTCAGTGTGTCTATAGGCGGAACACAGGAATTGATGATTTTGAAGGCGTTTCTGGCTAAGGAGAGATGTGCCTTCTCTTTCCGTCCTCTCCACCTACACAGAGCCTGAGCCACGTCCTGGACCGCAGGGTCACAGAGCTGAGAGCGGGAGGCTGGGCGGCTGGGAGAGGGCAGCGGGGTTCTCGCGCTCTGTGTGCGGCTGTCGGCTCCTCTGGGCCCTCAGGGAGAGCCAGCCTGGGAGTGTCTCAGGACAGGTGGTTGGCACCATGGGGAACACACAGACGTCCATGACCTCTTCTGGGGACACATGCCTGCCAGCTCCGTCCTTGGCCCTCGCCCGGCAGGCCAGGCTGAGCCTCTGGGGAGGGTGTGTGTCCCGGCTGCTGGATTGATGAGTGACTGTTGGCCACAGCTCCGGGCCTGTGGCTGGTTAAGCCAGGGCCTGTGGCTGGTTAGGCGGGGCCTGTGGCTGGTTAGGCCGGGGCCTGTGGCTGGGGAGGCCTGTGGCTGGTTAGGTGGGGCCTGTGGCTGGTTAGGCTGGGGCCTGTGGCTTGGGAGGCAGGGGGCCTGTGGCTGGTTAGGCTGGGGCCTGTGGCTTGGGAGGCAGGGGGCCTGTGGCTGGGGAGGCCTGTGGCTGGGGAGGCCTGTGGCTGGGGAGGCAGGGGGCCTGTGGCTGGTGAGGCCTGTGGCTGGGGAGGCCGGGGCCGGTGGCTGGTGAGGCCTGTGGCTGGTGAGGCCTGTGGCTGGTGAGGCCTGTGGCTGGGGAGGCCTGTGGCTGGGGAGGCCGGTGGCTGGTGAGGCCTGTGGCTGGTTAGGCGGGGCCTGTGGCTGGTTAGGCGGAGAGCGAGGCCGGCCATCCCTTGGGAATCTCATTCCTTCCCCCTTCTTCCCGGGCCTCCTTCTGCAGTGTTGTCTTCCCGCTGTCTCTGAGCTCCGCCTGGCCCTGCCTCCTTCCTTTCCGTTTCTGAGCTGAGCCCCCGCCCCGGGATGAGGGAGCAGCTCCTCCAGCCCGCCTGGTTCTCGGCAGGCGGTCCTCTCCTGGGGGACTCCCTGAGCGACACCGGGAGCTCGGGGCTCAGGCTCAGCCCTGCCCGCCGGCTGGGGCGGTGCTGAGGCTCCGGGGCCTGTGCTCTGGCTGCAGCGGCAGAGCTGCCCCTGGCCCCACGTGGCCTGGGGGGCCCGACCCCTCTCTGGGGGAAGACTTGGTGCCGCCCGTTAATGGAGCTGGCACTAGGAAGGCCCTTTCCCGGGCCAGTGCTCTTTCCACTCTGCGATTTTCATCATCATTGTTTGCTGTGCTTACTCTCTCTGTTTGATCTGTGAGAGACAGTTGAACAAACAGCGAGATGAATCCGTCATCTTGGCAAAAAGAGGAAAACATCCTAGGAGCCTCAGGCGGCTAAGACTGGCTCAGGGGAGCTGAGCTGGACAGCTCTTCCCAGCCACACATTGGTAGCTTGAAATGGGCCACTTTGGGAGTATTTACACTATAGGAATTGGCAGACACTATACGTCCCGAGACCCTTTATTAAACATTTACCAGGACGGCATTGTCTGCCAGGGGCCCGAGGGTCCTGTGTAGCAGAATTTGAAGATGACCAATACGGTGGTTTAGTGCACTGGGCAGTAGTTGTACTGGTTCACTAGGGCTGGTTAAACAACGTACCCAACACTGAGCGGCTTAACCCACAGAAACATCTTGTCTCACTGTCCATAAGGCCAAGCCTAAGCCCCTGGTGTTGGCAGGGCCAGCTCCCTCTGAGACTTCGGGGGTGCCGGGACTGACCAGCAGACCCTGAGCGACAGATAAATGGATTATTCTGACACACGTTTCTGTGAAAGAGGGCTAAGGGGCTGCTTGGCTATACAAACCAAACAGCCCATATGCCTGCTCCTTAAGCTTCTATTATAACAACAGCTTGAACTAAAATAACCGTGAGATACTATCAGCAGGTCAAGTATCCTTGAGAAAGCACATGCTTCTATAAGCTCATGTCTAAAGACTAAGCATAGAGATTCCACTAAAACACTGGGGCTCGTACTGGTTTGGAGAAGTTAAGGCAGGGGCTGCCGCCTTCAGCAAGGTCCCCCCAGAGGCCCCTGGCCTTTCAGAGAATCCGCCTCATTGACATTCCAGCCAAGTCCTGTGCTCCCCCAACAGGGGAGCGTCTGTTCCAGGTCTTGCTCTTCGCTTCTGGCAGCTTCTGGGCTGAGGACAGTGTAACTTCAGTCGTCACAGAGTATCCTCCCCCCTGTTCTGTGTCCACATTTCCTGATGCCGGAAACCTATCATTGTCTCACTAACAGGTGTGGACAGGGAATCGGATGTGGACCTTAATCGCCCTGAAAGATCACAGCTAATCACTCATTGTTTAGTTGAGATATTGGTAGTTGAAGCAGCCTCTACCTGTTAGTCTTATGTAAATTCTTGCTGATTGACTATAGCAAGGCCAGAGCTGGTGGTAGTCCTCCCCCTAGAGGTGGGCTCCTGTCTGGCCCCCAATATTCCCAAATTAGTACTTTTCTAGTCTTTCATTTGTGTGCGGCCTTCTCCAGATCCTGAACCCTGACCCTGGAACCCTGGACCACACGGGACATGAAAGGGGGTTCCCACATCCCATTGTTATAAGGACACATCATATTGTACCCGCATCCACCCTAACGACCTCATTTTAACTTCATTTCCTCTGTCAAGACCCTACCTCCAAAATAAGGCCACATTCAGAGGTGCTGGGGGTGCGGACTCCAACATGTCCTATTTTGGGGGACAATATTCAATCCACAACAGGGCCAAGCATGGATTTTGGTTCTCTTCTATCTCTCATTAATGGTGTGGTCTTAGTTGGACACGTAGCCCCAGTTCTATATATATAAAAAAAGGGGGGCGGTGGTTGGACCATGTAATCTGAGAGTTTCTCTGTCCAATCCTGCGGCTTTACAATCCCACTCACCACGCCTGACCCTCTGTCAGTGGGTCCAGCTCTCCGCTGTTTTCTCGACGCAGAAGGAAAGCTATCAGAATGGGCTGGTTAACAGTAGGAGCTGTTATTTAAAAAAAATATTTTTATTGATGTTTTACAGAGAGGAGAGGGATAGAGAGTTAGAAACATCAATCAGCTGCCTCCTGCACACCCCCCACTGGGGATCTGCCCGCAACCAAGATATATGTCCTTGACCGGAATCGAACCTGGGACCTTTCAGTCCGCAGGCCGACGCTCTATCCACTGAGCCAAACCGGTCTTGGCAGTAGCTATTATTTTTTTTAAGCAACTCATTATTCTAGGCATTTCCATGATGAGCTTTGCACTTTACTTAACCCTCCAAAGAGTCTTGCAAGGTATTTATCAGAATCCCCTTTTGCTAGTTGAGGTGTCCAAGGTGAGGTCCCCCAATTTGTTACAATTCATTCTATGAGCAGGTGGCAGAGGCGAGATCTGGACCCATGTCTCTATGACGCCAGAGCCAATGCCCCTTATACTCTCCAACCCCGTTTCCACGGCCGTCCTGAGACAGCGGGACCCCAGGCCTGGCCCGGGGGCGCGGGACGCTGACGGCAGCTGACAGCCTGTGTTCCGCAGCCCGTTTGCTCACCTGAGGGGCGCATCATTTTGTTCCTTCAAGTGTCAGGTGAAGCCAGCGAGGTTGCCCAACCCCACACGGAGAGCACAGCAGAAGCGACCTCTGCGTCGCCCTTGGGAGACCCCAGGAAAGGTCTGATTCTGTTAACTGAAGTCACGTCGTTTGAAAAAGGTTCACTTTAGTACGGATGAGCCATATTCTTTTTAAAAAATATTTTTATTGCCGAGACCAATTTGGCTCAGTGTACAGAGTGTCGGCCTGCAGACTCAAGGGTCCCGGGTTCGATTCCGGGCATGTACCTTGGCTGTGGGCACATCCCCAGTAGGGAGTGTGCAGGAGGCAGCTGATCGATGTTTCTCTCTCATCGACGTTTCTAACGCTCCCGCTCCCTTCCTCTCTGTGAAAAAAAAATCAATAAAATATATTTAAAAATATTTTTATTGATTTCATCGAAGAAGGGGGAGGGAGAAATAGAAACACCAGTGATGAGAGAGAACCCTGGATCGGCTGCCTCCTGCACGCCCCGCCTGGGATCGAGCCTGCAGCCTGGATGTGCCCTGACCGAATGTGGCCTCCTGGTTCATAGGGCGACGCCCAGTCACTGAGCCACTCCAGCTAGGCTGAGGTGAGCTACTATCCTTGTTTCTCACGGGATGCCGGCCCTCACAGACTGTTCTCCGAATTACTCACGGACTCAGCCCCCATGTGGCAGCTGCCGTCTGCTTTCTCCAGTGCTGGGGAGCTGCCTGCAGAGACTTCTCTCTTCTCCTTGAGACTCCAGGAGCCTCTGCTGGCCCACGAGGGAGGGCCACCCCCACCCCTCCATGCCATCCCCTCTGCTTGTGTGGGTGTTGCGGTGGAGCCCAGAAGAGCCACGCCCTGTGGTTCTCTGTGGGCAGAATTCTTTTTTTTTTTTTAGGATTAAAATATGATTTAAAAATTTTTTTAATTCTTTAAAGTATTACAAATAATAGTACATATGTTTCCTTTTCTTTCCTCCCATTGACCTCCCCTTGGCCTCCCCTACCTCCCAGCAGATGCCCTCACCTGCCCCCCGCACCCCAGTGTCTTGTATCCATTGGTTATGCTTATATGCATGCATACAAGTCCTTCGGTTGATCTCCAACAGCTCCCCCCTCCCCTGCTTTCCCACTGTGGTTTGAAAGTCTGTTCAATGCTTCTCTGCCTCTGTATCAATCCTTCCCCCCTGCTTCTTTAAAATCTTGCATCTGCATACTGGAAATAAATATATAAGAACAAAAAATATTTGAGTTTCAGTTTCAAAACAAACTCAAACAGTTCCTTATGTGTACATGACAGCAGTCGTATCTGGATGGTGGAAAAATGGTGGCAATGCAGGTTCCACCCTCTCTGGTCTGGTCCTGGGCCACCTGCAGCGATGCACAGCTGCTGACTGCTAGCATGGCGAGGTGTCATCAGTGTCCCCCATCTCTGGACTGTCTTCGCGGTTGGAACAGACCTGTTAGTTCCTCTTTGTTTCAGGAATCCATATGGTCTTGGAGTTGTTTTCTGAAAATACACAAACATATTCTCGACCAAAAGTTACTCAAGGGATCTTTTCTGTAAATTAGACTTGGGATTCTTTTTATTTGGGGCAGAATTCCTTTTTGCATATGGTCTGCATGTCACGGAAGGAGCCGGAAGCAGCCCTACCCTCACCTCAGTGCCTCAGATGTCATTAGTGACAGGCAGCCGCCATTTCAGTCCAGAATCTGGACACAGCGGGCGGGTCTGGGTGGGCTGGGCTCAGGCCAAACACCGAGGGCTACTCGGAGTCACCTCACTGATGACTTAGGGCTGCATGTCGGGCCATCTTCGCCCACCAACCTCATTGGTCTCTCATCGACGTAGGTTCCTGGTGACATAGGTCCCCCCACCCCTCCCATTGCTTAGTCGTACCCACGCGGTCCCCTGGGCCAGGAGCCAAGGTCAGCGAAAAGAACCCTATCTGTTGTCTGTGCAGAGGGGGTGGGAGCCGCGGAGTCAGATGGCACAGGATTGGCGATGCGCTGGGGGTCTTGCTTGGCGGGGAGCTGCTGGCTGACGCCGGGCCTCTGGTGCGAAATAGCACCCGTCGCTGGCACATGTGGCCGTGGGGAACGGAGAGGCGGGTCGTGAGGATGCGGAGCGGCCGATCAGAGAGGCGGGGCGGCGAGTCCCCGGGGAGGACAGCCTGTCCCACTCACTGCAAACAGAACCCGTTTACCTGGAATCCCCGGCTGTTTGTTCACGGTGTTAGCTCATCACTTGGTCCTGATTCTGTTCTTATAAGTTTGTCTTCCTCCTCGTGCCTGCTGGCAAGAACCTTCTGGATGGGACGGTCAGGCCTTGTGGGCCGGGCCAGCCCGGTCTAAGGGGTTCGGTCAGACAATGACACTTGGCTCAAGCGTAAGAATCACGCCACTGCGAAAATGTAACCTTAGACGGTGTCGGGTGAGAGATGGGAGCGTGCTTAGCATCTTAGCAGCCCTCGACATGTTCTGTGTTCAGCACGATCCATGACATGGCCTGTGCCACGGATCATCATTATTTAAGGGGAGAAGGCCTGCCATGTGCACTGTCTGGTGGCCTTTCCCCGGCCACGGAAGGTCCTCAAGCTGACCTCTCAGTGGTGCGGAACGGCCACCTGGACGCTGGGTCTCCTTTGCTGCGTCAATGACGTGATGTGGGGGCAGCCGTGGGAGGAAAACGTTCATTTTCAGGGCTTTCAGAAGGCGAGTGAGAACTTGTTAGGACAGAAGCATGTGTGACTGAGTCCTATCGGCAAGGACCAGGCTCTGGCAGTGCCCAGCCCAGGACAGCGGGCCCTTGGCAGCGGAGAGATGTACGATGCTGGCACCGGGCCCCTACACATCGCCCTTGGGCACTGGATGTGGCCTGTGCAGTGTCATCAGGCCTGTCTGATATCGGGTCCATGGTGGTCACCAGGCCTGTTTAATCTCACGTCCATGGCCACCACCAGGACTGTCTGATCTCACATCCATGGACATCACCGGGCCTGTGTGATCTCAGGTCCATGGCTTACACCAGGCCTGTCTGCTCTTAGCTCCATACCCGACACCAGGTCTGTCTGATCTCATATCCATGGCCGTCATCAGGCCTGTCTGATCTGACATCAATGGCCGTCACCAGGCCTGTCTGATCTCACGTTCATGGATGTCACCAGGTCTGTCTGTTCGCACGTCCAAGGACATCACCAGGTCTGTCTAATCTCATCTCCATGGCCGTCATCAGGCCTGTCTGATCTCATCTCTAAGGCTGTCACCAGGCCTGTCTGATCTAATCTCCATGGATGTCACCAGGCCTGTCTGCTCCTACCTCGATACTAGACACCAGGTCTGTCTGATCTCACGTCCATGGACGTCACCAGGCCTGTCTGATCTCACATCCATTGCTGTCACCAGGCCTGTGTGATCAAACGTTCGTGGCCGCCACCAGGCCTGTCTGATCTCATCTCTAAGGCTGTCACCAGGCCTGTCTGATCTAATCTCCATGGCTGTCACCAGGCCTGTCTGCTCTTACCTTCATACTAGACACCAGGTCTGTCTGATCTCACGTTCATGGACGCGACCAGGCCTGTCTGATCTCACATCCATTGCTGTCACCAGGCCTGTCTGATCTCACGTCCATGGACATCACCAGGCCTGTCTGATCTTATTTCTAGGGCCGTCACCAGGCCTGTCTGATCTCACGTCCATGGCTGTCACCAGACCTGTCTGATCTCAGGTCCATGACCGTCACCAGGCCTGTCTGATCTCAGGTCCATGGACATCACCAGGCCTTTCTGATCTCACTTCCAATGTCATCATCAGTCCTGTCTGATCTCTCGTTCATGACCGTCAGCAGGTCTGTCTGATCTCATGTCAATGGACATCACCAGGCCTTTCTGATCTCATGTCCTTGGACATTACCAGGCCTGTCTGATCTTATTTCTAGGGCCGTCACCAAGCCTGTCTGATCTCAGGTCCATGGCTGTCATCAGGCCTGTCTGATCTCATCTCCATGGCTGTCACCAGGCCTGTCTGATCTCACATCGATGGCCCTCACCAGGCCTGTCTGATCTCATCTACATGTTCATCACCGATGCTGTCTGATCTCATCTTCATGGCAGTCACCAGGCCTATCTTATCTCCCATCCATACCCTCACCAGGACTGTCTGATCTCTCCGCCATGGATATCACCAGGCCTGTCTAATCTTATGTTCATGGATATCACCAGACCTGTCTAATCTCATGTTCATGGACATCACCAGGCCTGTCTGATCTTATGTCCAGGGCCATAACCAAGCCTATTTGATCTCCTGTCCATGACTGTCACCAGGCCTCTCTGATTTCATGTCCAAGGCTGTAACCAGGCCTGCCTGGTCTCATCTCCATGGCCGTCATCAAGCCTGTCCGATCGAACATTCATGGCTGTCACCAGGCCTGTCTCATCTCTTTGTCCATGGCCGTCACCAGGCCTGTCTGATCTCATGTCCATGACCATCATCAGGTCGGTCAGATCTCATGTCCATGGCCATCACCAGGCCTGTCTGATCTCACGTCCATGGACATCACCAGGCTTGTCTGATCTCATGTCCATGGACATCACCAGGCCTGTCTGATCTCACGTCCATGGACATCACCAGGCCTTTCTGATCTCACGTCCATGGACATCACCAGGCCTGTCTGAACTCATGTTCATGGCCACTACCACGCCTGTCTAATCTCATGTCCATGGTGGTCACCAGGCCTGTCTGTTCTCAGGTCCACTGGTATCACCAGGCCTGTCTGATCTCACATCCATTGCCGTCACCAGGCCTGTCTGATCTCACGTTCATGGAGCCACAGGCCTGTCTAATCTCATGTCCATGGCGGTCACCAGGCCTGTCTGATCTCAGATCCATGGACATCACCAGGCCTGTCTGATCTCATGTCCATGGCCGTCATCAGGTCTGTCTGATCTCATGTCCATGGACATCACCAGGCCTGTCTGATCTCATGTCCATGGACATCACCAGGCCAGTCTTATCTCATGTCCATGGACATCACCAGGCCTGTCTGATCTCACGTCCATGGACATCACCAGGCCTGTCTGATCTCATGTCCATGGACATCACCAGGCCTGTCTGATCTCATGTCCATGGACATCACCAGGCCTGTCTGATCTCATGTCCATGGACATCACCAGGCCTGTCTGATCTCATGTCCATGGACATCACCAGGCCTGTCTAATCTCATGTCCATGGCGGTCACCAGGCCTGTCTGATCTCAGATCCATGGACATCACCAGGCCTGTCTGATCTCATGTCCATGGCCGTCATCAGGTCTGTCTGATCTCATGTCCATGGACATCACCAGGCCAGTCTTATCTCATGTCCATGGACATCACCAGGCCTGTGTGATCTCATGTCCATGGACATCACCAGGCCTGTCTGATCTCACGTCCATGGACATCACCAGGCCTGTCTGATCTCATGTCCATGGACATCACCAGGCCTGTCTGATCTCACGTCCATGGACATCACCAGGCCTTTCTGATCTCATGTCCATGGACATCACCAGGCCAGTCTTATCTCACGTCCATGGACATCACCAGGCCAGTCTTATCTCATGTCCATGGACATCACCAGGCCTTTCTGATCTCATGTCCATGGACATCACCAGGCCTTTCTGATCTCACGTCCATGGACATCACCAGGCCTATATGATCTCACTTCCAATGTCGTCATCAGTCCTGTCTGATCTCACATTCGTGGCCGTCACCAGGCCTGTCTGATCTCAGATCCATGGACATCACCAGGCCAGTCTTATCTCATGTCCATGGACATCACCAGGCCTGTGTGATCTCAGGTCCATGGACATCACCAGGCCTGTCTGATCTCACGTCCATGGACAACACCAGGCCTGTGTGATCTCACGTCCATGGACAACACCAGGCCTGTCTGATCTCACGTCCATGGACATCACCAGGCCAGTCTTATCTCACGTCCATGGACATCACCAGGCCAGTCTTATCTCACGTCCATGGACATCACCAGGCCTGTCTGATCTCACGTCCATGGACATCACCAGGCCTTTCTGATCTCACGTCCATGGACATCACCAGGCCTGTCTGATCTCACTTCCAATGTCGTCATCAGTCCTGTCTGATCTCACATTCGTGGCCGTCACCAGGCCTGTCTGATCTCAGATCCATGGACATCACCAGGCCTGTCTGATCTCACGTCCATGGCCGTCATCAGGTCTGTCTGATCTCATGTCCATGGACATCACCAGGCCAGTCTTATCTCATGTCCATGGACATCACCAGGCCTGTGTGATCTCAGGTCCATGGACATCACCAGGCCTGTCTGATCTCACGTCCATGGACATCACCAGGCCAGTCTTATCTCACGTCCATGGACATCACCAGGCCAGTCTTATCTCACGTCCATGGACATCACCAGGCCTTTCTGATCTCACGTCCATGGACATCACCAGGCCTGTCTGATCTCACGTCCATGGACATCACCAGGCCTTTCTGATCTCATGTCCATGGACATCACCAGGCCTGTCTGATCTCACTTCCAATGTCGTCATCAGTCCTGTCTGATCTCACATTCGTGGCCGTCACCAGGCCTGTCTGATCTCACGTCCAAGGCCGTAACCAGGCCTGTGTGATCTCATCTCCAGGGCCGTAACCAGGCCTGTCTGATTTCAAGTGCAATCTCATCATCAGTCCTGTCTGGTCTCACATTCATGACCGTAACCAGGCCTGCCTGATCTCCTCTCCATGGCTGTCATCAGGCCTGTCTGATCTAACATCCATGGCTGTCACCAGGCCTGTCTAATCTCACATTCATGCCCGTCACCAGGCCTGTCTGATCCCAGATCCATGGTCATTACCAAGCCTGTCTGATCTCACGACCATGGACATCACCAGGCCTTTCTGATCTCTATTCCAATGTCATCATCAGTCCTGTCTGATCTCACATTCATGGACAACACCAGGCCTGTCTGATCTCACGTCCATGGACATCACCAGGCCTGTCTGATCTCTCGTTCATGGCCGTCATCAGGTCTGTCTGATCTCATGTCAATGGACGTCACCAGGCTTTTCTGATCTCATGTCCTTGGACAACACCAGTCCTGTCTGATCTTATTTCTAGGGCTGTCACCAGGCCTGTCTGATCTCATCTCCATGCCCGTCACCAGGCCTGTCTGATCTCACATCCATGCCCGTCACCAGGCCTGTGTGATCTCATGTCAATGGACGTCACCAGGCTTTTCTGATCTCATCTCCATGGCCGTCATCAGGCCTGTCTGATCTCACATCCATGGACAACACCAGGCCTGTCTGATCTCACATCCATGGACATCACCAGGCCTGTCTGATCTCATGTCCATGGACATCACCAGGCCTGTCTGATCTCATCTCCATGGCCGTCACCAGGCCTGTCTGATCTCATGTCAATGGACGTCACCAGGCTTTTCTGATCTCATCTCCATGGCCGTCATCAGGCCTGTCTGATCTCACATCCATGGACAACACCAGGCCTGTCTGATCTCACATCCATGGACATCACCAGGCCTGTCTGATCTCACATCCATGGACATCACCAAGCCTGTCTGATCTCATGTCCATGCCCGTCACCAGGCCTGTCTGAGCTCACATTCATGGCCCTCACCAGGCCTGTCTGATCTCACGTTCATTGCTGTCTGTAGTAAGGTCCCTAGGCTCTCTCTCCGCTGTGTGGTGGTTAGGGTGTCGGGAGGGGCTCCTAGTTTGAAAGGGATCGGAAAGGCACGGCTGTTTGTGAAAGCTCTTTGTTTGTCCGCAGAGCTGTAGGCAGGCCCAGCCCCTCTGTCATTTCCTGGGGCACATTGCCACTTAAAAAAATTTTTTTTCCCCATTGATTTTTTACAGAGAGGAAGTAAGTGGAATAGAGCGTTAGAAACATCGATGAGAGAGTAACATCGATCAACTGCCTCTTGCACACTTTCTACTGGGCATATGCCCGCAACCAAGGTACATGCCCATGACTGGAATAGAACCTGAGACCTTTCAGTCCGCAGCCCGATGCTCTATCCACTGAGCCACACCAGTTTTGGCCACTTTGCCGGGCAAGCTCGGGTCGCTGTGCAGCGACCTGCTCCTTCTTTCTTTCACCCATCCCACCCTGACCGCTGGCCCCACAGAAACACAAGGTTCTCAGGGGGACAATCTGAGGGGAGAGGCCCGAGTGCGTGCACCCTCTCTGCTTCTGGGATCTGCTCGGAGGAACGAAGGCCAGGATCTCGGGGCGCCGGCAGGGCTCTGACCCGGGCACCAGACCCTCCCCTGGCCCTGCTCAGTATTTTGTCCTTCCGTGGGGAGCCCAGCAGGGAGCTCTGGTGAAAGTGAGTTTTGTGAGCTAGTTCTGGAAACTGCGGGGAAGAGGCGAGGGCAGGGCCAGGGCTTCCTGTGGGACTAGTCTTTGGAGGGGTGCGAGTGGGAAGACAGAGAGAGAGAGAAGCGAGGTCTGCTCAGATACCGGCCTCCGTTGGGAGGTAGGGACCTGTGTGTGGGGTCTGATGTTTGCCGCACACGGCACTCTCTGCCCCGAAGGCTCTCTGCAGGCCACATTCTTCGTCCGCCCCGTCCACACCCGCCGGCTGTGATCAGCGATGCTTGGGTGACTCTGGCAGCCAGGCCCACACTGGCAGCTCTGCGGACGGCAGGGGAGCAGTTTCTCCATGGAAACTATTGCAGGAATGTACAGGCTGTCAGGGTGCAATTAGCCGTGAAGGACATTGGCAGGGGCAGGAAGCGAGCATTCCTCTCTTCTCGCTCCCCCTGCCTCCTTCCACCGCTGGCCTCGCTCCTCGGGCCTGGCACTCCCGGTGCGTTGTTCTGCTCTTGGGACCTCTTCCCGGGCTCAGCTTTCCCAAGGCCTACGCTGCGCCCTCCGTCCGTGGGTGCGTTTCCACGGAGCAGTCTGCCAGGCAGGCTCTGCCGTGTTGCCTTTGTGCGTGCGTGGCTGGGAATGGCTGGGGGCCTAGGCATAGATTCTGTTGAGATGCTATAGAAGGTCAAGTTTGATGTAGTCAGAAGTCATCAGCTACAAGAACAGGTTTATTCACCTGTAAACATCTAACTTGCCTATATTGGGGGAGATAAAGTCTCCTTTGAAATTTGAGGTTCAGTTCTTCTTCTTTTTTAAAAAAATATATTTTAAAGTACATGCCCCTGACCGGAATCGAACCCGGGACCTTTCAGTCCACAGTCCGACGCTCTACCCACTGAGCCAAACCGGTTTCGGCGAGGTTCAATTCTTCTGAGTTTGCCAACAGTGGTCGGCAAACTCATTAGTCAACAGAGCCAAATATCAACAGGACAACGACGGAAGTTGCTTTTGAGAGCCGAAAACTGACTTCTGCGCATGGCCACGAAGTGTCAATCACGCTGTACGTGGGTGCCCGCACATGGTATTTTGTGAAAGAGCCACACTCGGGGGGGGGGGGGGGCCCAAAGAGCCACATGTGGCTTGCGAGCCACAGTTTGCTGACCATGGGCCTAGACCAATGGAAAGTTATAATGACTTGTCTTCTTTTAAAGGTGCTCATAGAAAATTCTCCCAGGGGCGGTGGGAGGTGAGTAACTTATCCCACCGCCCTGTGAGACAGCGCGCGGCACAGCAATGGATGCTTTCTGTGGTTCCTCCAAAAGTTAGGCATAGAGTTACCATCTAACCCAGAAATGCCATGCCTAAGTTTTACCACAAAGAATTGCATAAAGGCCCTCACCCCAACAAACACGCGCACACAGATATCCGTGGCAGCGCTTTGCCCAGTAGCCCAGCAGCGGAGACATCTGAGAGATGGCAAACAAACTGGGGTGTCAGCATACAACGGGCCCGGCCAGCCTGGCTCAGGGGCTGAGCTCAACCTGTGCACCGGGAGGTCACGCTTTGATGCCCGGTTGCGGCACAGGCCCGGGTTGTGGGCTCGATCCTCAGTGTGGGACGCGCAGGAGGCAGCCGATCCGTAATTCTCTCTCATCATGGATGTTCCTCTCTCTCTCTTCCTCTCCCATCCTCTCTGAAAAATAAAAAAATTAAAAATACAATGGAATGTTTACTCATCTTTAAAAAGAAATGAAGTACTGAAACATGTGAGAACAGTGGTGGGCAAACCGCAGCTCGCGAGCCACATGCGGCTCTTCGGCCCCTTGAGTGTGGCTCTCCCACAGAACACCACGTGCGGGCACGCCCGTACAGTGCGATTGAAACTCTGTGGCCCATGCGCAGAAGTCGGTTTTCGGCTCTTCAACGACATTTCAATCGTTGTCCTGTTGCTTGTTGGCTCTGTTGACTAATGAGTTTGCCCACCCCTGGGCTAGAGTATGGATGAGTCTGGGGAACATCATGCTGGGTAATGAAGGGAGCCAGACACAAAAGGTTCCATATTGTGTGAGTCTGTGGTATGAAATGTCCAGAATGGGTAAAGCCACAGTTAGGGAAAGCAGATTGGTGGTGTGAGGGCCGGAGGTGGGGAGTGTGGGGAGGAAGGAAGTACAGAGCGAGCTGCTCCGTGAATACGGGGTTCCTTTGGGAAACGCGATGGCTTAGAACGAGGCGGAGATGGTTGCGCAGCATTGATGCCGTCCTACGTGGTGGCCCTGAGCCGTGAACAGCGGGGAGGGCGGAAGGTGGAGAGGGAGCTGGGAGGCTCCGCACAGGAGGACTTTTGCTGTTTGCTGGACGGATTTTCACACTGTTTGCATTTTTATAAGCAACATTTCACACAGTATTGGCATGGATTAAGTGAAGCAATCGATCTAAGAGTGAGTGAGTGAGCGAGCGAAGGCATGTGGAGGCGGGTGGGTGAGGGTACATGTGTCGCACGGACCAGTGGTGTGTTTGCTGCGCCCCACGCTTCTGTGTCACGTGCTTTTCACCTTCACGACAAGGAAAACAGAACACACAGTGCAGCCACTGCCTGCCGAGGACTTGCTGTGTGCCAGGCACGGCCCTGGGCCCGGCCCAGGACCCCAGGCAGGCCCGCTGCCATTAAGCAACACGCTCTCCTCTGACGAACGTTCTAGACGGCGGATTCCCGGGTTGCACGTGACGCCTGGGAGGTGGGCTGTTCCCCGTGGCTGGCTTTGAAAGATGTCTCTCTGCTCTGAACATGGGCCCGGGGTGGGAAGGGATTCAGAGGCTGTGTTCTGTGTCTAAAGGGATGTTCGGGGTAACAGTGATCACATTCATTCTGTAGGCATTTTTGTGTGTGACTACAACAACTTTTACTAGTTTTATTGTCTTTTTGTGCATCCAAGTTAAGAAAATGATTTTCCCTTGGCAGGTTGCACACAGTTTTGTTTATTATTTCCTTAAGATTGTAGAATCTGGGACCCAAGCCATAGCAGGCAATACCATTGTAGGATGTAATAGATGAAGTCTGTTTAGCCTCTTTTAGAAGTCAGTGGAGTGATTGCCAGTTTTTTTTTTAATTTTACATTTAAGGTGTCTCCTTTTTCTTGACTTTGTCTATTAACATCCATATGCCTTTGCAATAACTATATTGTGAAAAGAGAACTAGTGTTGTAACAATAATCCATTGTTTGAGGTGCTTGCAGTTGTTTTAAAAATTAAAGTGTTTTTAGTCCTTCCCCCCCCCCCCAAAAAAAAAGGAATGTTCGCAGAGGAAGAGTTGTGGGCGGATGCAGACGCTGCCCAGAATCCTTTGGGGTGAAGAAACCCCAATCGGATCCCCCTGTTAGGGGCATCCTGGGGAGCAGGCAGACGGTGTTAGGATGGACACAGGTTCTGAACCCGCGCTTCACTGCCCTGTGACCAAACTTCCCTGTAAATTAAAAGAAAATATTTTTATTGATTTCAGAGAGGAAGGGGGAGGGAGAGAAAGAGAAACATCACGGGTGAGAATCACTGATTGGCTGCCTCCTGCACGCCCCACACTGGGGATGGAGCCCACAACCCGGGCCTGTGCCCCGACCGGGAATCGAACCGTGACCTCCTGGTTCACAGGTTGAAACTCAACCCCTGAGCCATGTGGGCCGGGCTGTAAATACTTATAAAAATTGAGCACAAACCTCATTGCGTCAGTGACCAGGGACGTAAGGCTCTTCACATACGCCAGCTGGGAAACACCCGCGGAGGCAGATTCTGCAGGATCTGGTTTTCTCTGTGGCTCACTCACAGGATGTCGTCAAGACTTTCCTATGAGACTGCCTAGCAGCCCGGCCTGCTCCCTTCTTTCTCCATTCATTCGCAGACTCCCTCCCCCTCATCCACTCACCCATTTAGTCTCTCTCACCAGTCCATGCCACACATGTATCACGCCCACCGCCTGCACATGCCTTCACTCACTCACTCACTCACTCACTCTTACATCGATTGCCTCCCTTAATCTATGTCACTGCTGCATGAAGGGTTGCTTATAAAAAATGCAAACAGTATGAAAATCCATCAAGCAAACAGCAAAAGTCCTCCTGTGCTGAGCCTCCCAGCTCCCTCTCCCTCTTCTGCCCACTCCACCGTCCACAGCTCATGGCTTGGGTGCCAACTTCAAAACTTCTGGGCACGTATCTGCCACACAGATGTGTATTGTGAGGGGTTCGCGATGCCGTGTCTCATCACCGTGCTGGATTCTCTCCGGGAGATTCTTTCTGACATAACAACTCTTCTGTTTTTCTGACTTGTAGACACATATTAAACCTTTTTATAGATAACAGCCCTTCTCCCGTTACCCTGGAAACTCCCTCATGCTCACCAAAAAGAACCGCTTTCATGGTGTTTATGGTATTAAATGTGGACAACTGGTGAAGTCTGTGTAGCAGGCCTGAACAATAGCTTTATTAATTTCCTTGCTGTGATAATTGTATTGTGGGGATATAAGAGAACGTCCTTGTGTTGAGGAGACAAAACCTCCAGCCCTTAGGGATGAAAGTGCGTCATGCTTGCGACATACATGTCTCCATGCTCCGCCCACACAGGGTCAAAGGTGATAGTGGGGAGTTGAGGCGGCAGGTACACGGGCATTCTGAATTCTTTATACTACTCGTCAACTTTTCTATAAGCCGAAAATGGTGTTGAAATTCCAAGTGAGCAATAGTCACATGTACGTACATGAACTCCTCAACAGACAGACACACGCGTCTCTGCCTGTGTACGCATGCATGCATAATTTTATCAGGCCTTTGAGGTGTATTTTTTTAAAAAGATAAGCAGCAGACACTTCTTAGGATGTTTCAGGGTTTAGACCTGGCACAAAGAAACGTGGGCATCGGGGAGTCTGCAGGGCAGAGGGACGCGTGTCTCCTCTGCGGAGGAGAAAGAACTTGACGTTGATGGCAGAGCTCAGAGCTCCTGCGAGATGCACCGCGCGTGGATGCTAATTGCCCTGTGTTTTCTGAGTCATCAAACGAGACCCTGTCTTCCCTTTCTTCACCACTTCTTCCCGTCCGGGCCAAGGAGGAAGGACCAGAACTGTGACTGTTTTGCATCGAGTGCTCCTAGGAGGGTTAGGTGGGTGGTTTCAGAGCAAACAAACGAGATAGAGGCGGTGGAATTTTGTAACGAGATAGGCTTGAGGGCGTATCAGTTTTCTTAGGCCAAGTTCATAAAACGAAAAACAAAAACACGTCTCTCCCCCCACATCCCCACCCTGTCTCCTCAGGGACTGATGTTCTAAAAAGAGAGCAATTTCCAGCCCTGGCTGGTTTGGCCCAGGGGATAGAGCATCAGCCTGAGGACTGAGAGGTCACGGGTTCGATTCCGGTCAAGGGCACATGCCTGGGTTGTGGGTTTGATCCCCAGTAGGGGGTGTGCAGGAGGTGCCCGATAAGCGATTCTCTCTCATCATTGATAATTCTCTCTCTCTCCCTATCCCTTCCTCTCTGAAATCAATAAAAAATATATTAAGAAAGCAAAATAAAAAGGGAGAGCCATTTTCCAGTAAAATGGACTCTGTGAAGATGTTACGGATTTTAAAGGCATTCCCCTCTTGTGCTGTTTTGAAGGCGCATGGAGACGGGCCGCCTGGGGCTGTGTGCCTGTCCGGGCGCGGGTGATGTAAATGCCCTCGTGCTTGACGCTCCTGGTTCCTTCATCCCCCTGCTCTCACCTTCCCCACGACGTGGCAAGTTCTCCTCGAAAAGTGGAAGCAAAGATAGGAAGCAAGTCTCCCTTAAAAGACAGGAAGCAAATCTCCATCATTTTGGGGGGCTGCCCACAACTCGCAGATGGATTGTGTGTTTGAAGGCTCTTTTAAAAAAAAAATATTTTATTGATTTTTTTTACAGAGAGGAAGGGAGAGGGAGAGCCAGAAACATGGATGAGAGAGAAACATTGATCAGCTGCCTCCTGCACCCTCCCCCCCCCCCCCCACTGGGGATGTGCCCACAACCAAGGGACATGCCCTTGACCAGAATCGAACCCGGGACCTTTCAGTCCGCAGGCCGACGCTCTATCCACTGAGCCACACCGGTCTCAGCTGAGGGCTATTTCTAAGTCAATGGCTTGAACTTCACAACTGCCTTTTTCTGTGGGCGAGAGAGTTGGGTGCCCAGGCCGGTGATTGAAGTTTACCGAGCCCGCCGTGTTAATTTCTGTCATATCAGGGAAGCAACACGACAGACCCTACCACCAGCTGTCCTAGGGTCGTGGCACTCGGCTGGGCCGTGGAAGGGAGTTTCTTAAAGGCACCACGTGCTGCGTGTCTAACCCCACCTGCATTCATCTCCTGGAACGCAGGTATTCTCCTGATCGAGGGCACACCTGCTCCTTACAACCAGACACATGCCCGTCATCGGGCAGCATGGTCACACACCATCTGAGGCTGCGCCCCACCCTGCCTCAGTTTCCCACCTCTGCCTGTGCTGCTCATGGCACAAGAATCCAATTTCCGTGTCACCCTAAGAGATGCTTCTTTGGTGGCTCATCACA
Source organism: Antrozous pallidus (assembly GCA_027563665.1). Lineage (NCBI taxonomy): Eukaryota > Metazoa > Chordata > Mammalia > Chiroptera > Vespertilionidae > Antrozous > Antrozous pallidus. The sequence continues at coordinate 3,074,319 of CM050514.1, read as the reverse complement.
GATGGCACCTCCTTCCCCGATTTCTCCCAAGGGGAGTTCCCCTTCCCCGTCTGTGGGATTCTCACCCTACTATTAACTCACTGCCTGAAGGCACGCAATATCATCGTGCTGGGGTAGTGTGGGTTAGCCTATCACTCTTATTAACTGGAGGCCCAGTGCACGAATTCGTGCACAGGTGGGGTCCCTCGGCCTGGCCAGCAATCGGGGCCAATAGGGGCCCTTCTTGTCCAGACCTGATAGGGCCGATCAGAGCCGGCCTGGGGGAGGGCCCGCAGGAGGTTGGCTGGCTGTGGAAGGTTGACTGTGGGAGCACACTGACAACCAGGGGGCAGTTCCTGCAATGGGTGCCTGCCTCCTGGTGGTTACTGCATGTCACAGCAACTGGTTGACCTGTTGTTTGGTCAACTGGCCGTAATGGTTACTTAGGCTTTTATATATATACTAGAGGTCTGATACACGAAGATTCGTGCCAGAATGGGCCTTCCTTTCCCTGGCTCCCGGCACTGCCTTTGCTCCGGCCCATAGGCCCGGAGTGGCCGGGGTGGTGCAGAACACCTGTGTCATTGCCATGGCAATGACGCAAGCATCCCGCCCTGGTGGTTCAGCGCCTGTATATGCAAATTAACTGGCCATCTTTGTTGGATTAATTTGCATACTCCTGATTGGCTGGTGGGCATCACAAAAGTATGCTCAATTTGCATCTTTCTCCTTTATTAGTGTAGACTAGGGGTCCAGTGGACAAAATTTGTGCACTGGGCATGGGTGGTCCCTCAGCCCAACCTGCCCCTTCTCACACACTGTGAGGATGTCCTACTGAGGGCTCATCCCTGACCTACCCAAGGCCGAAAGCCTCTGACTGAGGCTTTGCATCCTTGGCCAAGGGACCTCAGCCAGGGGACCCCAGTGAAGCGATCGCCCTGTGATCTGGGGCCCATCGCTGGCTGGCTCTGGCCCCAGCCCTGGCTTGCCATGAGCAGCAGCTATCTTGGTTGGGTATTAATTTGCATACCACTCCTGATTGGCTTGTGGGCGTGGCTTATTTGGTGTAGCGAAGGTATAGTCAGTTTGCATATTGCTCTTTTATTAGGACATATATATGTGTGTGTGTATGTATATATAAATATACATATATTATTTTTGTTCTCATCCAATGACATGTCTATTGACTTCAGAAAGAGAGGAAGGGAGAAAAGAGAAACATGGATGTGAGAGAAACATCGATTGGTTGCCTCTGGTATGCACCCCGACTGGGGATTGAACCCGCAACTGAGGCATGTGCTCTGACTGGAACCGAACCCGAAACCTTTTGGTGTATGGGCTAACGACCCAACCAGCTGAGCCCCGCCAGCCAGGCCGAGAGTATGTCGACCCCTCTCGTCCCTGGAGGGCAGGGGTCTTACCTAGGAAGATGCAGGAACACCCAGCTCTGTGCTTTGTGAACATCGGCTGCACAACACATTCTGAAGGTGTGACTGCCTCCCGCCCCCCCCACCTCGGCCCTGTGCTGGGAGCGGGGCGGGGGGCGGGGGAGGGGAAGCAGGTTCAGGAAGGAGGCCCGAGAGGGGAGCTGCCGGCGTTGCTCTCCCATGGCCACGTCCACGGGCGGCTCTAAGTGCTGTCCACCTTTGGCTCAGAGTCAGATGTGATACAGCAGGACCGGCCATCAGGACTAACGCTGTGTAACGTCTGTGGCCGGCTCACCGAAGACGCCCGCTGGCCCTGACCGGTGTCAGATACAATAGACACAATTAACCTCTGGAAACACATGGATGAAATTACCGAGAGCACGATTCCAGTTTATTTCCAAACCTCTGCTCTCCGGGCACAGAGCAGCCGACCCCGTGGCCCTTTCTGCCATGGGGCTCCGGGGAGGGGCTGTTCCGGCCTTTCAGACTTGGACGTGGAGAGCGCTGGGCTCTGCGGAGCCCGAGCTGGGGACTCACAGGAAGAAAGTGGGTTTGCGCAGTGAGGTGACCTTGACTTTCCTCTCTGACTGCGTCTCACAGCGGATAAAGTCGGGTGGCCCCTGCATGGCTTCCCGGAGACACAGAAGCAGACCACATGCTGGAAGTGAATGGGCCAGAGTTCCCTTCTCTCTCTCTCTCCTCTAAAATAGATTTCTATTGATTTCAGGGAGAGAGAGAGGGAGAGAGAGGGAGAGACATCAGCGAGGAGAGAGAATCATGATGTGCCCCCTGCACGCCCCACACTGGGGATCCAGCCCACAACCCGGCCGGTGCCCGACGGGGAACTGAACTGTGACCTTGACGCTCAACCACGGAGCCTGCCAGCCGGCTCTACTGAGACTTTTTAAAAAATATGTTGTATTGATTTTTCACAGAGAGGAAGGAAGAGGGATAGAGAGTTAGAAACATCGATGAGAGAGAAACATCCATCAGCTGCCTCCTGCACACCTCCCACTGGGGATGTGCCCACAACCAAGGCACATGCCCTTGACCGGAATTGAACCTGGGACCTTTCAGCCTGCAGGCCGACGCTCTATCCACTGAGCCACACCGGGTTTGGCTTGGCTGAGGGGTGGAGGGGCCATTGGTCCCGATGGGAATAACTCCCCAACCAGTGTTTCAGGCAGTACCCCCGGCCCGTGTGTGCTCCATGGTCCAGGGAAGAGGCCCCCTAAGACCCTGCGTCCCTGCAGCAGCATTCGCCCCGAAAATTCGCCGCTGGCCGGAGCCCCCGCAGGCGCTGCTGACACAGGAACCCCAGATCTGTGGGCAGGGTGTGCGGGCCGGGGTTTGGCGGGCGCTCAGGGGGCTCACGGCTGGAGGGCTGGAGGTTGACATTGGCGTAGACACGATCCACTCCCCTTGTTGCTAACCCTGGCGGAGCTGCAGCAGCTCCGGGGAGATCTGGGGAATTTCTGGATTCCTGGGTGCCCTCCCCCGCCCAGGAGGCCGATTCAGGAGGTCGGGGGGCCCAGGACGTGGGGGATCATGTTTGCCAACACCCCCATTCTCTAGCTTTGACAACGCTGGCCTCATCAAAAGGGCACAGAGGACGGCACGGGCTCAGTCACCGGGGAGGTTAAATCAGCCCAGAGGCCCCGGGCCCTCCGAGGGGAAGAGCCGGATGTTACGGACCCGGGGACCCCTTTGTTGGAAAAGTCCCCCCTTTGCCCTAATGGGCGGTGTGGTCACAGTGTGTCTGAGCATGGATTCTCTGTCCTCATAGGACTCCCCGGGTGCTTGTCGGAAATGCCGAGCCTGGGGGAAGGCGGGGGGGGGGGGGCTCCCACAGACCCTCTCCATCAGACGGCCTGAGGGCGGGCTGGGGGCCTGTGCTTGTCCCTCCCCCGCCCCCCTGCCCTGCACATGGAGGTGTGAGAGCCGCCGGTGCTCTCCCGTCTGTGGGGACTCCCGGGGCCGCTGGGGGAACCCGGAGACGGGGGCTTGCAGACAGAGACTCGCCCGTCCAGCGCTCACCGCCTCCTCACACGTCTGCTCACTGCTCTCCCTGGAGCTGCTCTGCCTGGGGGGGGGGGGGGGGGAAGGGGTGTGTGCCCCCTAACTCTTCAGCCTCCTCCACACTGTCTCTGGGCCCATCGCTTTCTGGACGCCTCTCCCTCCACCTGCCTCTCCCAGGCAACCCCCTGGCCTCTCTCGGTCTCCATGGTAACGGCGGCGATGCTTTCCAGATGCCGATCACCAGCCCAGACTCGTTTTCTAGCTTCAGACCCCTTTACCCAGCAGCCTGTGCGTGCTGCTGTGTGGGTGTCCCACAGCCCCCTCCGGCCTCCATGGCTGAGGGGCTCATGCTCCCCCCGACACCCGGTCCCCTTCTCCCCCACACTCAGTGGATGGTGCTCCCCCCCCCAACCCGTACCACCCGATTTCCCTCTCACTTCTCCTCCGTCCCAGCAAGCCCTGCTGACTTGAGCTGCTGACGATACCCGAGTCAATTCCAGCTCAGTGAAACCGGGAAAAAAGATATCCCTGAAATCTACTCTCTCCCTAGTGCCGCCGCTGCACCCCGGACCCCCTTCACCCCTCAAAAGGGCCTTGTTGCTGCCGTAAGCCAGTGTCCTTCCCGCCCGCCTCCCCGCTGGACCAGTCAGCGTCTCCACATGGCTCTTCTAACCTCTGGTCCCCCCTCTTGCCTCACAGCCTTCTGGAGCCCTGCTTGGCCTTGGGGTGAAGCCCAGACTCCTCTGCCCCTCAGGGTTTCCTAAGGGGCGCTCCCTCCTCTCTGCTCCCCTCATCACTTCTCTCCCTCGGGACCCAACAGTCTTCCTGTGTCCCGCGGGGCTTCCAGAGGAGATCCCTCCCACCTGGAAGTCTTTCTGTCCGATCACCCCTCTCTGTCTGTCTGTCCGGTGGTCCCTCCTCGTCCTTCCCATGCAACCCTGCCCCAGTGAAACCTCGGCTGACCCCCCCGCAGGTGTGCCCCTGCTGTGCACACATCCGTCACACACTGTGCACCTTTGTCACACACCTGTGTGCACATCTCCATCACACACCTGTGTGCACACCTCCATCACCTCCGTCACACACCTGTGTACATACCTCCGTCACACACCTGTGTGCACCTCTCCATCATCTCTGTCACACACCTGTGTGCACCTCTCCATCATCTCTGTCACACACCTGTGTGCACCTCTCCATCATCTCTGTCACACACCTGTGTACATACCTCCGTCACACACCTTTGTGCACACCTCCATCACCTCCGTCACACACCTGTGTGCACATCTCCATCACACACCTGTGTGCACACCTCCATCACCTCCGTCACACACCTGTGTGCACATCTCCATCACCTCCATCACATTGTGCACATCTCCATCACCACCATCACACACCTGTGTGCACATCTCCATCACCTGTCACACACCTGTGTGCACATCTCCATCACCTGTCACACACCTGTGTGCACATCTCCATCACCACCATCACACACCTGTGTGCACATCTCCATCACCTGTCACACACCTGTGTGCACATCTCCATCACCTCCATCACATTGTGCACATCTCCATCACCACCATCACACACCTGTGTGCACATCTCCATCACCTCCATCACATTGTGCACATCTCCATCACCACCATCACACACCTGTGTGCACACCTCCATCACCACCATCACACACCTGTGTGCACATCTCCATCACCTCCATCACACACCTGTGTGCACACCTCCATCACCTCCATCACACACCTGTGTGCACACCTCCATCACCTCCATCACACACCTGTGTACACATCTCCATCACCTCCATCACACACCTGTGTACACATCTCCATCACCTCCATCACACACCTGTGTGCACACCTCCATCACCACCATCACACACCTGTGTGCACATCTCCATCACCTCCATCACATTGTGCACACCTCCATCACCACCATCACACACCTGTGTGCACACCTCCATCACCACCATCACACACCTGTGTGCACACCTCCATCACCACCATCACACACCTTGTGCACACCTCCATCACCTCCATCACACACCTGTGTGCACACCTCCATCACCTCCATCACACACCTGTGTGCACACCTCCATCACCTCCATCACACACCTGTGTGCACACCTCCATCACCTCCATCACACACCTGTGTGCACATCTCCATCGCCTCCATCACACACCTGTGTGCACACCTCCATCGCCTCCATCACACACCTGTGTGCACACCTCCATCGCCTCCATCACACACCTGTGTGCACACCTCCATCGCCTCCATCACACACCTGTGTGCACACCTCCATCGCCTCCATCACACACCTGTGTGCACACCTCCATCGCCTCCATCACACACCTGTGTGCACACCTCCATCGCCTCCATCACACACCTGTGTGCACACCTCCATCGCCTCCATCACACACCTGTGTGCACACCTCCATCACACACCTGTGTGCACACCTCCATCACCTCCATCACACACCTGTGTGCACACCTCCATCACCTCCATCACACACCTGTGTGCACACCTCCATCACCTCCGTCACACACCTCTGTGCACATCTCCATCATCTCCGTCACACACCTGTGTACATACCTCCATCACCTCCATCACACACCTGTGTACATACCTCCATCACACACCTGTGTACATACCTCCATCACCTCCATCACACACTTGTGTGCACATCTCCATCACCACCGTCACACACGTGTGTGCACAACTCCATCACCTCCGTCACACACCTGTGTGCACACCTCCATCACCTCCATCACACACCTGTGTACACACCTCCATCACCTCCATCATACATCTGTGTGCACACCTCCATCACCTCCATCACACACCTGTGTGCACACCTCCATCACCTCCGTCACCTGTGTGCACACCTCCATCACCTCCGTCACACACCTGTGTGCACACCTTCATCACCTCCATCACACACCTGTGTACACACCTCCATCACCTCCATCATACATCTGTGTGCACACCTCCATCACCTCCATCACACATCTGTGTACACACCTCCATCACCTCCATCACACACCTGTGTGCACACCTCCATCACCTCCGTCACACACCTGTGTGCACACCTCCATCACCACCGTCACACACCTGTGTGCAGGACTCATTTGCACATCTGTTTCCGCCCCTGGACTGCACTCATCTGTTGCCTCGGTTCTGAGAATTGCGGCTGGTTCTTCGTGGGCACTGAGCGCACACTTCTTGATGAATGAGTGATCCCCAGCACCCGGTTTCTAGAAGCATCTGTCACGTAAAAATCTATACTTCCATTTCAGCCATCCTTCCAGTTTATGAAACACACGTCATGCATTAATGTGCTGGCAGCCGAGCTCATAAAAAGAGCGGTGCATTCTGATTTATCGGCTCACGGTGCGCCATTAATCTGCGGACTCAGGGCTCAGCCAGGAGCTGGGGGAGAAGCAGATGCCGGTGGCGTGGGCCGGCGTGACACACGGGCCAGAGCCGCTGGTGGGAAGTCGTGTTAAACGCAACCGCGGCTGCTTCATATTTAAGACACAGTAAGCTTTTCTTCTTTTAAAACCAAAAGGTTATATTTGTCATTTTGGGGGGAACACTTTAAGAAGCCATATTTTATTCTGGTAAGTGAGAATCATGCTAACAATGGAAAATGGAAGGATTCCAACTTTTCAGCTAAACTTGCTGTGTCAGCGTCAGGAGAGGAAGTTGGGGTGCTCACGTGGGCCTGCTTCTTGGTCCTCCCGTGCCCCCTGCAGCGCTGGCCCGGGAGGTCCCGAGTCCCACCCCTGGACAGGGGGAGCGAGCCGGAGGAGGGGACACATCAGCGATGCATCCTGGGAAATACTCCGGCTCCAGCCACACGCCCACTCCAGAGCCGCGGCCACGCCGGGCTTGCTGCTCTGTGCCAGGCGCGGCTTCCTGTTTTCTGTGACCCACGCGTGCACCCCACTCTGCCCCCGGGGACCTGTGGCGGTCTGGAAGGTACGCCTCAGAGCTGTCCCCTGCTTCTCAGAGGTTAGGAAACAGCCGGGGAATTAGCAAACGGGCACCCGGTCGCTTTCGCCTGGAAGGTTCAGGGGGGCAGGGTGATGAGCTTGCCCGAGTTCAAAAGGGGAGAAGACACTCCTGAAAGCTTTCCATCCTTGGGCCCCCAAATGCCCCTGATTCCCCGGGACAGGCGCCTCCTTGTCCCCACCCCACCGATGGCCCCAGCGGCTGCCCTGGGAGGGAGGCTGTCAGCGAACCCCCCCCCCCCCCCCCTCCGTCAGGGTCACAGTGCGGGGACAGAGTGTGGAGTCAGCTCCAACTGTCCCCTGCCCTGGGCTGCCGCCCTGCTGGCTGTGCCGGGCGTGGCCTTCACCACAGAGGCCGACAGGGCCTCGGTGCCCCTGACCTCACAGGTGGGGGCCGGGGTCGCAGGGCGGCACTGGGTGGCGTTTGGTTTGACCGCATGCCAGGCTCTTGGTCCTGGACTACGTGGCTCATGCCACGCCACGGTTGCCCCTGCCGCCCGGCACCCACGGTTTTATCAACCGGAGTCTAACTCATCCTGCCAGCCGGCACCCATGGCCTCTCTCGGGGTTGAGTTCCTGCCTCCCGGGTCCCAGGAGGAGGCGGCTGCGGGGATAGCTCCCTCTTCCTCAGTTTCTCCGTCTTTCCAGGTCTGTGTCCCTCCCACAGCTCACCTCCCACAGCCTCCCGGGCCCGCCCATGCAGCGTGGGAACCGGCTCCTCTGCTCTCACACCCGCCCCTCTTTGGGTTGGAGCACTCACCTGAATCCTCCCGCTTTTATTTATTTATCTATTTATTTAATACATTTTATTGATTTTTTACAGAGAGGAAGGGAGAGCTATTCCCTGTTTTCCCGAAAGTAAGACATCCCCTGAAAATAAGACCCACTTGCTGTAATATAAGGCATCCCCCAAAATAAGATCTAGCGCATCTCTGGGGGCAAAAATTAATATAAGACACTTATTTTCAGGGAAACAGGGTAGAAAGTCAGAAATATCCATGAGAGAGAAACATCCATCAGCCGCCTCCTGCACCCCCCCCCACTGGGGATGTGCCCGCAGCCAAGGAACATGCCCTTGACCGGAATCGAACCCGGGACCTTTCAGTCCGCAGGCTGACGCTCTATCCACTGAGCCACACCGATTTCGGCAATCTTCCTGCTTTTAAGAAGCACATCTCACCACCCTGGCCCCCAGGAAGGCTACGTAAGGGAGTCCTGTGCCTCTGCTTTGGAACTTCACGGCCGTATCCTCCAGTCTTTCCTGGGCCCGTGTCCTTGAACTTCCTCCTTCCTCCTGCACGCCACTCCCCTGCAGGACGAGCCTGTGGCTAGTCGGTCTGCGAGGTGTCGAATGCTCCCTGTGCCTCACGGAAATCCATGCGGCTGTTAGCACAGCAAAGGCTCCGACAAGGTCTGCGCTACGGAAACTGGACCAGCTTTTAAACCCCGGCCTCCCAACTTTATGTGCCTGGAGCCTTTCATTGTGGGACCCTATTAGCAGCGGCTGAATGCTCTTTTAGGAGCACTCTCTCCCTGCAGGAGCATTGTGCCAGGCGCTCACTGGGGACAGAGAGCACTCTCTCCCTGCAGGAGCACTGCCAGGCGCTCACTGGGGTGGGGAGCTCTGTGCCAGGCGCTCACTGGGGTGGGGAGCTCTGTGTCAGGCGCTCACTGGGGTGGGGAGCACTATGCCAGGCGCTCACTGGGGTGGGGAGCTCTGTGTCAGGCGCTCACTGGGGTGGGGAGCACTCTGTGTGACATCTGCAGTGGGTCTCCTCGCAGCCCGGAGAGACGGATCCCCTTCCCTCAGACAAGGCGGGGCAGTCCCAGCAGGGCCCTCCCCGAGGCCCCGCCAGTGCTCTGGGAAGTGGGAGGGCAGCTGGGACCGATGTCCACTGCCCAGACTGATTCCGGGACTCGGAGGCCATGGCCGGCGCCCGAAGCCGGAACTGACGGCCCCGTGGCAGAGAGGCGGTGTGCAGGGCCAGCACCTGACTCCGGAGGCTGACCCACTGCGGCAGTCTCAGGAATGGGGAGGGAAAGAGACTTTCTTGGGGCGGTGGGCGCATGAGGCAGTGGGCAGGTGACGCTCTATTGAGTTGTGCTCTTAAAACCTGTCGGTTTTGGACCCCATCTCTGCATGAATTTGTGCACTGGGCTTCTAGTAGAAAAATAAAATTCAAATTCAATAATAAAGTAAATGAAAAAGAGAAAAAAAATCACCCAATAAAAGCCTTGGTGGTGGTCAGGCCAGCAGGGGAGTAGTTAGGCATCAGTTAGGCTGGCAGGCAGGTGAATGATCAGGAGCCAGTGGCCCGAGATTGTGAGAGGGATGTCCAAATACCCATTTAGGCTCCAACTATCAGTTTGGGCTCGGTCCTGCAGGCCTAACGGCAAGATATCTCCCGAGGGGTCCGAGATTAGATAGGGCACAGGCTGGGCTGAAGGACTCCTCCCACTCAACTACCCCCTCCCCATGCATGAATTTCGTGCACCGGGCCACTAGTGTGTGTGTGTGTGTGTGTGTGTGTGTGTGTGTGTGTGTATGCATGCCCAGCAACCAGAATGTTGAAATGACCAGAATGACCGGTGGCTATGACACACACTGTGGCAGCCAACCAGCCTGACCCGGCCCCCAATGCTCCCCGTCCCCCGAAGCAGGCCCAGCCCCTGATTGGCCCCACACCTCTGATTGGGGGCGGGATCAGCTGGCCAACTACCCATGGCCTCTTCCCCCTTTGGCTCCTCGGCCCAGCCCAATGGGTGCCCCCAGCAGGCCTGGCCCCCAGTGGGCCCCGAACTTCTGGAGGTGGGGCTGTCTGGCCAACTGTTCACAGCCCCTTCCCTCCCTTCCACCACCCTGCTTGGCCCCATGGGCCCCATTGGGATGGGCTGGCTGGACCCCATCTCTGCACGAATTTGTGCACTGGGCTTCTAGTAAAAAAATAAAATTCAAATTCAATAATAAAGTGAATGAAAAAGAGAAAAAAAAATCACCCAACCTTCAAATGAAGGGCATTGCGTGAACACGCCCCGGAGCCGCGTGTGCCTGTAGGGAAGCTCCCTCAGCCTCGGGCCGGCCGTCCCAGTCTGCGCTCTCCGTGCGACGGCAGCCAGGCGCCAGTCACTAACGGAACGCCACGCCTGGAGCTTGTCGCGGGCAGAGCGTGTCCCCCAAACGCTGCGCCCCGTCCTGTTCCGGCGCCCGGAGCAGGAGCTTCTTTGGATCGTTGCCGATGCGTCCCGTTGGGGACCTCCGGGTGAGGGCACCCTGGGTTTAGGATGAGTCACTCTGTAGCCCATGATGGCGCTTAGTTGAGACTTCGAACGTCCGGCTTCCGAGTGGATGCTGCAACGCGTTGAAATGAGTTCAGACTTTTGGGGCTGGGGGACGGAATGAATGGACTTTACACGTGAAAACAGCATGGACTTTGGAGGGCTGGGGGCAGGTGCAGTGGAGTGAATGCTTATGTCCCCCCCCCCCCACATTCCTGTGTTGAAATCCTAGCCGCCCATGAGGTGTCAGGGCCTTTGGGAGGCGATGAGGTCGAAGAAGAAGATGGGTGCCCCCATCAGAAAGACCCGAGAGCCCCCTTGCCCCGCCCCCCACGTCAGGGCACAGTGAGAAGACACCTGTCCGTGGACCTGGAGGCGGGTCCCCCAGACTTGACCTTGGACTATTCGGCTTCCGGAACTGAGAAAGCGCCCGTGGTTATAAGCTGTCCAGCCCAGCGGTCGGCAAACTCATCAGTCAACAGAGCCAAATACCAGCAGGACAGCAATTGAAAATTCTCTTGAGAGCCAATTTTCTTAAACTGAAACTTCTTCTAACACCACTTCTTCAAAATAGACTCACCCAGGCCGTGGTATTTTGTGGAAGAGCCACACTCAAGGAGCCAAAGAGCCGCGTGTGGCTCGCGAGCCGCAGTTTGCCGACCACGGCCTTAGATAAACACCCCAGATCCTTTCCTGGGATCTGCTTGGGACAGTGGGTTTCTCATCTTGCGGGTGACCCTGAGCTCTGCGGGGGGAGGCGGGGAGGTAGTGTCTGGTGGGAGGGGATGCTGAGTGGAGGTGGCTCTGGAAAAGGTCACAGAAAGTTCTAGCATACGCCCGTAGTGAATTATATCGTAAGGATATAAACTTAAAAATGATTTACCAATTCGCCTTTTCTCTTTTATGTTTTATTGCTATTGTCTTTTCATTCTTCGCAAAACCCCCTTCTGACATCATTCCTGTGGCTCTTACAGACGTTACCTGTTTCTACCTCCCGCCCCCTCCATTTTTATGTCCTCACTATATTTTTACAACTTTATCTGGAAGTCAAAGGATTCGTCCCTCTGGAACTCATTCGTTCTGGAATTGGGAACTTACATCTGCTGGACTTTAACAATTCATTTTTTTTAAAAAAAATATTTTTTATTGATTTCAGAGAGGAAGGGAGAGAAAGATGGAAACATCAGTGATGAGAGAGACTCACTGACGGACTTCGATCTGCACAAACCACACGGGGGACCGAGCCCACCCCTGGGCATGTGCCCTGACCGAGGATCAAGCCCTGCCCTCCTGGGTCATAGGGTGACACTCAACCAGTGAGCCACCCCAGCCCCAAAACAATCCTCCTTTTTTGTTCTTCTGAAAGGATTTTCACAGAGCGGTTACTCTTTAAACCGCTAGGTGGCGCTCGTTCGCTATTGTAAACGGACTCTCCTATTAAACTATTTGGAAAAACAATTTGTCTTCATTGAAGGTGAATACGGGAATTGGCCCTAAAACAGCGTGTGTGCTCTGTGGACTACAGACCCCCTGCGTCCGGCTGCCTTTCTCACGACACCATCCCGACCGAGCATCGCGTTCAGAACCAGGTTGCGTTCAAATCCCCCGTCACTCGCTCACTGTCTGACCACCAGTCACTTGACTTCCGTGTTCTCATCGACAAAACGGAGCGAACGACACACCCCTCATGGTGCGGTAGGAGAATTAAAAAGTTAATATATATAAAGCACGTGTGTAGTATTATATACAGACTAGGGGCCCAGTGTACGAAATTTATGCACTGGGGGCGGGTGGTCCCTCAACCCAACCTGCCCCCTCTCACATACTGGGAGCCCTCAGGGGATGTCCAACTGATGGCTCATCGCCCTGCTCAGCTCAGCCCTGGCTGCCTGCAACCACCTGGCCCCGGGGGCTGGGTGCTCGCTGCCACCACCATCTCATCTCCACCCCCCGGGGCCTGGCGCTCCTGCCACTTGGCCCCGCCCCCACTCCTGATTGGCTGGTAGCATAGCCAATCAGGAGCAAAAGTACGGTCAAATTTGTATGTTTCTCTTTAATTATATAGGATATATATATATATATTTGTTGTTGGAAAAAACAGTCTCTTTAGCATGTCCCTCTCCCCCCATCTTTATGAGATACTAGTGGCCCAGTGCATGAAATTCGTGCACTGTGGGTGTGTGTGTCCCTTAGCCTGGCCTGCATCCTCTCTAATCTGGGACCCCTGTGGGATCGGGCCTAAACTGGCCATCAGACAACCCCCTCGCAATCTGGGACCACTGGCTCCTAACTGCTCACCTGCCTGCCTGCTTGATCTCCCCTAACCACTCTGCCTGCTGGCCTGCTTGCCCCCAACTGCACCTCGCTGCCAGCCTGATCACCCCCAACTGCCCTCCCCTCCTGGCCTGGTCACCCCTAACCGCCTCTGCCTCGGCCCCACCACCATGGCTTTGTCTGGAAGGACATCTGGAATGCCTCATGGTCTAATTAGCATATTACCCTTCTATTCATATAGATAGCAACAGTTAACATTGTGTAATTTTAAGGCGTACAATGTGGTACTTCGATCGGATGTAGAATACAAAGTGATTGCACAGTAGGGTTACCTGTGTGTTTGCTTTGTTGTTGATGTTTTTGTTTTCATGGTGGATTGCTGATCCCTCAGAGCCGCGATTTGCAAGCTTTTCTCCCGCAGGCAGCCATACACTAACGACCGACATTCCGCGGCGCACACCAAAACATCTGTTTCCAGCTGATCTGAACAAACATAGGTATAATTTAAATTTCTTCACCCCAGATGGCTATTACGTTGGCTGCTTTTCTATTCGACAATCTCCAAGAAAAGAGGTCAGTGCCCCTGACTACAGAGTCGGGCATGGCACATTTTAAACATTCTTGCACGACACGATTGAAAATCGCTGCTTTAGACACATGCTTCCCAAATTCCATTTCGAGGACTAGCCGTATCGGAATCACTGAAGGATCGCGTTTGAAATATAGACGTATGAGAGCCATACCTGGAGTGTCCACTTCAGTAATTTTGAGGTAGGGTTTAGGGATCTATAGCCCTCAGAAGCTTTTGGGTCATTCTGATGACCGGCTGGATTTGGGGACCCGTGACATAGACTCCCCGGGGCCGTAACTGTCCAAGTCCAGTCGTGGGACAAGAAGTTAAGGCTGTTGCACACGGGCCACTTCCGTTTTCCCTCCAGCCCCGTGCGTGCCATCCACGCCTCTGCCCCTGGGGACGGTCCCTCTCATCGCTCTCTCTAGGCCACCCCCGATGAGGCTGAACTGCAACCACTGGCTGTTGTTTTTATTTTTTTAATTCATTTCAGAGAGAAAGGGAGAGGAAGAAGGAGATAGAAACATCGATCGTGAGAGGGAATCATTGATTGGCTGCCTCCCGCTCGTCTGACCGAGCCCGAAACCCAGGCATGTGCCCTTGACCGGAATCAAACCTGGGACCCTTCAGTCTGCAGGCCGATGCTCCATCCACTGAGCAGACTGGCTGGTACCCTCATCCTCAGCTGACCCAGGGATGCATCCAGCTTGGGCCTTCCCTCCATCCCCCGCTGCTCACAGCAGACCTCAGGAGGGGCCTGGGCCCAGGGGTGTGAGGCCGCCGAGCCGGGCGGCCTGCTCGGGCAGCTTGCCTGGGCCTTGTCTGCGGGCACCGCTCTCATCTCACCATGAGTGGCCGCCCAGCGGTAGCTCCGTGGGTGTGCCGGAGCCCCACTCGTCATGGGCTGATGGGCCCACTGTTGGGAACATCTTTCAGGCCAAAGAGTGTGCCGGGAGTGGGTTTTTGTTGTTGCTGTGGTTCGTTTTTCTGAAGTTGTTTGTTGTACAAGGCCTCGCTCCCAGACATTGTCTGATGTGATTGTCTGTGGGGGCTCCTAGGGGCTGAGGTGAGGGCTGTTAGGGGCTGAGGTGAGGGCTGTTAGGGGCCGAGCTGTGCAGGGAGGGCTGTTAGGGGCTGAGCTGAGGGCTGTTAGGGGCTGAGGTGAGGGCTGTTAGGGGCTGAGCTGTGCAGGGCTGTTAGGGGCTGAGGTGAGGGCTGTTAGGGGCTGAGTTGAGGGCTGTTAGGGGCTGAGCTGTGCAGGGCTGTTAGGGGCTGAGCTGAGGGCTGTTAGGGGCTGAGCTGAGGGCTGTTAGGGGCTGAGGTGAGGGCTGTTAGGGGCTGAGGTGAGGGCTGTTAGGGGCTGAGCTGTGCAGGGCTATTAGGGGCTGAGTTGAGGGCTGTTAGGGGCTGAGTTGAGGGCTGTTAGGGGCTGAGCTGTGCAGGGCTGTTAGGGGCTGAGCTGAGGGCTGTTAGGGGCTGAGCTGTGCGGGGCTGTTAGGGGCTGAGCTGCATTCTCCCATACGCTGCATGTTGAATCCCAGCCCCGCACCTGCATGTGACTGCATGTCCAGGCAGGGCCTTTAAAGAGACGACTGAATTAAAATGTGGTCGTTAGGGTGAGCCCTAACCCCACGTGACTGTCTTAGAAGAGGAGACGAGGACACAGGCTGCACGGAGGGACAGCTTGGTGAGGCAGGGAGGCGGCCGGCCCCCGGCGAAGGAGAGCGGCCCAGAGACACCGCGATCTGGGACTCTCAGCTCGTCCTTCGCTTGCTTTATGGTTTGCATCCAAGCGGCGGAGGCATTTGCGGTCAGTGGGGAGTCCCCTGGCATTCATGCTGGGCATGTATCGGTGCCCTCGGGCCTCATGGCCACCCCCCAGCATCACCCCCCTCAGCAGCCGCCGCCCAACCTCACCTCGCTACAACGCCTCTTTCCGGCATTTCCCAGAGGGCTGGTTCGCCGCCCCGCCTGCGTCCCCTGCTGGACGCACCGCCCAGGCCAGGAGCCAGGAGCTGGGTGACGGGGCTTCATTGCCGGCTGGGGAGGGGGTGACCCGGCCCCCCAAATATCCTACGGATGAGCCTCCGCTCTGTGGAGTGGCTGCTGGCGTCGGGGCGGGCTCCTGGGGCAGACTCTGAGTGGGGTGCTGGCGTGCGGGGGGTTGGCTAGGGGCGCTCCTGCGGTCCAGCAGGCGGGCAGGGACGGGAGGGGGCTGTGGAGAGGTAGGCAGTGTCGCCCCATCCTGTGCAAGCCGGTGTGGCCTCAGAGCCGGCTGGGCTGGGCAGAGGGCAGAGGCCAGGCTCCCGCCCTGTCCGCCAGGGGGGATGGCAGCTGTGGTGGAAAAGGACCTTGCTCAAGCAAGCTCCCCCCCCGCCCCCCCCAGGTCACACAGCAGCACCTGCTGAGGCCGCATCCTCCCCGCCCCGGGGTGCCCCCTGCAGGCCCGCAGCAGGGTCTGTGACAACAACAACAGAGACCCTGTGACAACAGCGCAGGAACTCGCTTTCCTGGGGCAGCAGCACTGATCCTCCTATGGGACGGGGGTCAGTGCCACCGCCTCCTTTCGGCGGATGAAGCCGGATGCTGTCACCGAGCCGCAGATGAGGCAGCCCGAGGACCAGACATCCTCTCCCGGGAAGGTCTGCTTCTGTCACCTCCCGGGTGTACGTCTTCGCCACCGAGGCCTGCCGTCCCAGGCGGCTGTGGGCACGCCCAGCCCCCCTGCCTCTCCGACACCAGCTGAGCCTGCACCTGCCGCCGACCTGTCATCGGGCCGGGAGGGACACCGCGTGGCCCTGGCGGCCACGGGCACCCCAGGGGGAGTGGGGGGGCGCGGTGAAGGTGAGCGGGGCGCCGCAGACACAGACACCGCGGGCGCGCACAGCCTTTGATCAGCACATCCCAGCGCCGACCACAACAGAGGCTGCGAGAGGAAAGGTCAGGCCCGCCAAGTGCTATTTGTTTTCACTGAAACCCCATCCCACCCACTTAACACCCGCTAACCAGCGGCGGAATCCATTACCACGTGTCGCCGGAAACCTGACACAGGAATGCAAGAAGGACACAGCCTCCCCGGGGAGGGGCGGGCGGGAGAGGGGGGGGACGGGGGCGGTGGGCGGGAGGGAGGCCGTGAATGAGCCTCTCTCGCCTGTGATTAAGGGTTAAAGGCGGCCCAGGCCCCCCTCCTCCTCTCCAGCCCCCGGTCAGTGTCCCGGGTGCCACGGGGGTTTCCCTCGAAGGGTGGTCAGCAGGCCATCCGAGTCGCTCCGTCGAATAACGGATGGCCCAAAAGTTCCAGACGCTCGTTGTTTCATGGGGCTCCGGGAGCGAGGATTGCGGGTCGTGTGCGCCCCGACCTCTGAGCGCGGGAGCTGAGTTTCCGCAGGCGTCGGCCGAGTGCGGTGTCCGTGCTGTCGGGTGCCCACTCCAGGGGATGTCACCCGCTCGCTGCGTTTATGGACGCGGCGACCTCGGGGGAGGTTCACGGCGCTCTGTCCCTGCCTGGGGATGCGTGTCTGGCTCCCCAAAGGGCGGGTGTGTGTTGCTGAATGACGCCGGAGGTTGTCAGCGTTTACCCGCAGTCTGGGGCGCAGAGCCACCCCGCCCCTCGGGTAGCGACTGCTCTGCAGATGGCACTGCTCTTCCCGTTGCTGGACCTGGTGGAATGTTCCAGGCCTGGAAGCTGGGCTCGAAAAGCAGGCAGCCTCGCTCCGACTCGCTAGGGGTTATGGAAAGACATTCCCATGTACCCTGTTTACCCGAAAGTAAGACATCCCCCGAAAATAAGACCTACTTGCTGTAGTATAAGGCATCTCCCCCCCCCCCGAAAATAAGACCTAGCGCATCTTTGGGAGCAAAAATTAATAGAAGACACTGTCTTATTTTCGGGGAAACGGTATCGGCAGGCGTGAAGGCTAATGGGTCGCCTGGTCCCATGGTCGGCAAACTGCGGCTCGAGAGCCACATGCGGCTCTTTGGCCCCTTGAGTGTGGCTCTTCCACAAAATACCACGGCCTGGGCGAGTCTGTGTTGAAGAAGTGGCGTTAGAAGAAGTTTAAGTTTAAAAAATGTGGCTCTCCAAAGACATTCCAATCGTTGTACGTTGATGTTTGGCTCTGTGGACGGATGCATTTGCCGGCCAGCGGCCCGGCCCGATGATCAGGATGGCCCTGTGTGGAGTGATGAGTGGCGTTGCGAGCAGGGTGCCAGCGCAGGGCTCCTCCCGTCCTCAGCTCTGTTTGTGGGTGTTGGTGGTGCCTTCCTGACCGGCTCTCGGAGGGGGTTTCTTCCATCTGAACGGTGCTCCTGGTTCTGGGGTCCACAGAGAGGTCCGTGTGGTCCCCTCTCAGCTGTGTCACGGCCACGCCTCCTGCACGCGTGGTCTGCGTCCCGCCTGCCCAGAACTCCGCTCCCCTTCGTCGCTGTGCGGCCTGGGGAGGCCCGGGCTCGGCTCTGCTCCTGTCCCAGCTGGCACTGCCCGCTGCCTCCCAGACCCCCCGCCCCCAGGCATGGCAGAGCGCCGCCCTTCCCCTCGGCCTGCCTCCTCCTCTGCAGCCATGCCCCACACTCCACGCGGGATGCAATCTCGGGGCCACTCAGCTGGAAACCCAGCTGCTTTCTCGAACCCCTGTTGCCCTCACCCCGCCTTCATCAGCCATTACCGATCTCCCTCCCCAGGTCCCCCGCTCTGTTCTCCCCCGCTCGGCACCAGCCCGCTCCTGTGGCCCCGGCGGCCTCTGCTCCCCTCTGTGGCCAGGCCCCTGCCGTCCCCTCCACTAGACTGTCCCCTTTTTTTTCTCTTAAGACTCAAATCAGACATCACTTTCATTTTTAAATTATAAAGAAAACACATCAATGACTTGTTTCCAAAACCTGCGTTTTCCCGTGTTCTCTGTCTTCCCGGAGCTGCCGGGGCCGCACTCCCGCGTGAGGAGGGAGGATGGTCGGCCTGGTCCATGCCTCCCACTGGGTGTCTCACTTCTCATCAAACATCTTCTTTTGTAAAAAATACATATATTTAATGAGTTTTACAGAGAGGAATAGAGAGTTAGAAACATCGATGAGAGGGAAACATCGATCAGCTGCCTCCTGCACACCCCTTACCGGGGATGTGCGCACAGCCAAGGTACATGCCCTTGACCGGAATCGAACCCGGGATCTTTGAGTCCACAGGCTGACGCTCTATCCACTGACCCAAACCGGTTTTGGCTAAACATCTTAAAAACATGAAAAAATCACCCCAGAGGGGCCAGCAGCCTGCTTCCCAGCTGGTCTGGCTCCTATTCCCCCTTCTCACTGCAGACCCATCCTGCCTCTGCCCTGCCCCTGCCCCACCCCTCCCTGCCCCACCCTTCCCCTCCCTGCCCCCTCCTGCTGCCCCGCCCCATCCCCTGCCCCGCCCCCACCCATCCCCTGCCCTGCCCCTCCCCATGCCCCGCCCCCTTCCCTGCCCCGCCCCACACGCGCCACGTGACACAGCCCACATGACGTCTCTCTGCGAAGCAGCCGTTGGAGACGGGCTGGGCGAGGATGGCGGAGCGGCTCTCTCCCGCCGAGGCCCCGGGCCAGGTGTGCGCCTTCCTGTTTCGGAAGCCGGCGCGGAGAGGGCCCGCCGGCCGCAGGCAGCGCGAGGCGGGGGACCCCGAGCCCGGGGACAGCGGCGACGAGGGCAGCTGCGTGGTGCGCCTGGGAGGGAAGCGGGCGGCCCGCGGCCCCCTGGTCCAGCGGACGCGCGGCAGGCTCCGGAGGGCGGCTGACTGCGCCGCGAGCGGCCGAGAGGAGGAGGAGGAGGAGGAGGAGGAGGAGAGCGGGGCGCCCCGCGTGGTCTACAAGTCCACCCGCTCCGCCAAGCCCGTGGGGCCCGAGGACATGGGGGGCGACCCGCCGTGTCCGAGCCCGACCCCGAGGAGGAGCGGGCCGCCCGGGCGCCCTGTGCGCGCGGCCGGGGGGCCGGGGAGGAGCCGAGGGGCCGGGCGGACGGCCCCATCTACCGGGGCCTCCGGGGCTACGGGGCCGGCCTGCAGCCCGGGGCCGCCCGCGCGGGCACCGCCTCGCTGGGCCTGGTGCGCAAGGGCCCCCTGCGCGCGCCCGAGCACCTGCGCGCCACGGTGCGCTGGGACCACCAGCCCGACCTGTGCAAGGACTACAAGGAGACGGGCTTCTGCGGCTTCGGCCTCAGCTGCAAGTTCCTGCACGACCGCTCCGACTACAAGCACGGCTGGCAGATCGCGCGGGAGCTGGCCGAGGGCCGCTACGGCGCCGCGCCCGCCGAGGGCGGCGCCTACGAGGTGGGCGGCGAGGCCCCGCCCGCGCCCCTGGGCTGCCTGCTCTGCCGCCGGCCCTTCCGCCGGCCCGTGGTCACCCGGTGCCGCCACTACTTCTGCGAGGCCTGCGCGCTGCGGCGCTTCCGCTCCAGCCCGCGCTGCTATGTGTGTGGCCGGCAGACCCACGGCGTCTTCAACCCAGCCACGGAGCTGCTGGCCCGGCTGCAGAGGCGCGCGGCGGCGGTGGAGGACGGGGAGGACGATGGGGAGGACGGGGCGGGGACGGAGGGACAGGCCGGCGGGCGAGGTGGGTCCCGCAGAGATGGCTTGTGAAAAAGAAAGCATCGGGACGTCCGGCAGAGTGGGGCCCGTAAGCAGAGAGCACCCCCCTCCCCCCCGCCGGCCACAGCCACGGAGACCTTGGACACGACGCCACCAGGAGCTCGAGGAGAGGAAGGAAAGTTGCAGAAGGTTGCAGGGAAACTGACCAACACCCACGACCGAACAAGTCAACTCAACACCCATAATTGACCAACTCAACACCCACGATTGACCAACTCAACACCCATAATTGACCAACTCAACACCCACGACTAAGTCAACACGCATGACTGAGCAAATCAACTCAACACCCATGACCGACCAAGTCAACACCCATGATCGACCAACTCAACACCCACGACTGACCAATACCCACAAATGACCAAATCAATACCCACGGCTGACCACGTCAACACCCACAACTGTCCAAGTCAACACCCACGACCGACCAAATCAACTCAACACCCAGGACTGACCAAGTCAACACCCACAACTGACCAAGGCAACTCAACACCCAGGACTGACCAACTCAACACCCATGACTGACCAAGTCAACAACACCCAGGACTGACCAACTCAACACCCATGACTGACCAAGTCAACAACACCCAGGACTGACCAAGTCAACACCCACAACTGACCAAGTCAACAACACCCGGGATTGACCAAGTCAACACCCACAACTGACCACGTCAACACCCACAACTGACCAAATCAATACCCACGACCGACCACGCCAACACCCATGACTGACCAAGTCAACACCCACGACTCCGAACCCCTTGCTCATGCTCATGCTCATGCTCATGCTTTTTGGCCTGTAAGACCTCCCAATTGTAAGCCATCGGTGATCGGGTTCCTCAGGGACAGCTTCCAGGTCTCCCCTTGCATGAGGCCCTGCAACAAAGCGCCCCGAATCCCCCCGCTGCAGACAACAAGAACCAACAAAACCCCAAAGCAAACACAAGGAAACAACGCAGTCACTTGATGGACTCCAACTCAGTTTCAAGCTGGAGCCGCACAGACAAAGCTCCGGGCAGGGACACGAGCCAGGTCTGGTTTTGGTCGGACGCCAGCCCGGAGGAGCGCACTTTATTTTTCTTTCCCGGTTCAGAGGATGGATCAGTAGACGCGAACAGCCCAGACTCTCTCTTGCTACATAATAAATGGATGTTGGATGAAACGCAATATCTGGACGTGAACATGTGCATAGCAGATGATGTGACTAACATACTCATTAGGCGTTTTTAGCCAAATTCTCCACAAGGCTTATTGTCCTGAAGTTGAAATACAAGAAGTTGCCTGTCTAGCATGCTCTTCCGAAACCTGAAGTTTAACTTGAATTCCTTTGAAGTCGATTATTATGATTAATGAATCATTTCAACATTTTGCTACATTCAAAGGCCCCCAATAAAAGATAAAATCGAGTTCCTTACTAATCAAGGATACCACAAAAGATTGGAAATCAGGCGAAAATGTGACATGGGCAGTAATACTCAACTTAAAAACCTGTATCAATCACTACAGATTTCAAAAGAGTTTGGAAACATTTAAGACTTTTCAAAAGTGCATACGACTGATTTCAGGAAGGACTTGGGAAATACGTGCGTGCTGTTTGTAACGGAAGGAAAGCCAGTTTGCTGCTTTTCCGAATGAATGTTTTGTCCTAGTTTGGCCTCACAAAGCCAGGATGGGGAAAGGCCTTCTCTACTTGCCCGTTTTTGAGTTGGGATTCCCAGGACAGGACTGGGTTTAGTCCCCACGTCTGTGTCACAACTGATGGGACAATACTCGCTTTTGTTAGGGAGGCTGGTCTTTGTCCAGGTAGGGAAGGTTATCGCACAAAGACCAAGATTTTGGGGGTTCTTGGGAAGGACTGCTGAGGACCCAACTTATTCTACGTTTCAGTCTCAACACCCTGAGGTAATCTCCGGGAGATGTTGCACTGCAGAGCTCGGGATGCCAATGGCAACCCCCCGGGGAGAGGCTTAGGCCAGCTCCTGTGGGAGTTGCCAGCACAAGAGCCGCCCAGCCCGGGGCCAGTGGGCACAGTGAGTGCTGACCGGTCAAGACAAGGCAAGAATCCCGCCCACCCCTTGAAAACTACAAATTCCAAAGTGATTTTGACAGTGAAGATAAGGAACTTCCTGACATCTTACCATCAGACTGTTCTCCTATTGGTGCTCACCAGGACTGAGGCCTCACATTGCGTGTCAGACATGACAGCCATTGTCTTGACACTTGTCTCATTGTGTTACTTCCTGGGTCAGAAACCCTCACTGACCCTCCCTTTGTTTGAAGGGACGGTCCACAGTGGTTCCGAGTTGGCAGGTGTCTGTCCCTTTCTCCCCAACGTTCGTTCTTTACCAGAGTCTGCGTTGCTTCAAGGGATTGCACCTGCGATCTGCCTGCCTCAGTGCCTTTCCTGAGGCCACTCACAAAGCCCAGAATGATTCTCTGTTTGCTCTGGTCCTGGGGAAACTTGGCCTAGAGGCAAAGACCCTCTCACTCTCACCACCTTGAGGAACCCCCAGGGCAGATGTCACAGTGTCCTCTCGTGTCCCTCTCAGGAGTCCACGTCGTCTGATGCTGTACCTGCTGAGAACCTCGGGCCGCTGCCAGCTCACCAGCACAGAATGCCGAGCACGTGTAGCGTGTTCAGCACCTCGTGTTGAGCTGTGTGAATGATGCCCCGTGTAACTTGCTACCTACAGTAGCGTCCCTATAAACACATTCATCCATTTATCCGTTCTCTCTCTGACCACCCTCTCTGTCCAGCTTGGTGCCTGTCCCTGCAAATGCAGTGATGGGCAATAAAGTTGCGGTGCCTGTTGTTGCAGAGTGTGTCACCTTGTGGGGGAAGGAAATAGTCCTGGAGGCTTGCTCTGTGCTGGTCATTCTACGGAGTGCTTGTTCACGTGATCTTACTGAAACCCATCGCCATCCTTGGAGGAGAGCAGTGTCCTCTCTTCTTACAGATCAGGGTGTTGAAGCTTAGCGCGGCTGTTCGGTTAACTGGTCCCAAGCCCCCTGGCTCCTGAGGGGATGAGGGGAGCTCGACTTGGTTTGACACCAGAGCTTGTGGTTTCTAACCACCAACATGAGATAAAGAATTACTAATATTCTAGGGATGACAAATACCACAGATGCTGCGTGTTAGTTTCCTGTGGTACTATGACAGAAATTAGCACAAGAACTCAGTGGTTTTGTAACAACGCAGATTATAAATTCTGTAGGCCGGAAATTCAGCCTGGGTGTCACCAGGCTAAAGCGAGTTGTAGGCACGATTTCATTCTTTTTGGAAGCTCTAGGACGGTGATTTTCAACCCTTTCCATCCCCTAGTGCACAAACTATTTAATTCAACGGCACACCAAAAAGTGTATTTTTTTGCCGATCTGACAAAAGTATAATTTTGATTCATTCGCACATGATGGCAATCTCAGGGAGAAGATTGTCCTTTACTGCCTCTGACCAAAGAGTCGGGTAGTGCATGTTTTAAAAATTCAGCGGCAGCCAGCAAGCTTGCTTCTCTCTGACCAGTCCTCTGTCCTCACAGGTCTCTGTGACCACAGGCTAGGAACGTCCCCTACTTCTAAGGACTCCTGTGATTGCATCAGGCCCATCCCGGGCAATTTCCCCATCTCAGGATTCTTAATCACATCTGCGTAGTCCTGCTTGTCATGTGAGGTAAAACAGCCACAGGTTCCAAAGATTAGGGTGTGGATATCTTTGGGGGGCATTATTCTACTGACCATACTGTAGGGGGTGTAACAAGGGAGCAAACTGGAGTGGAGGGATTGCTCAGGCTTCCTGGGAGGGTCAGGCACCCCAAACCCAGGGCTGAGGAGGTCTGAAGGCTCTGCAGAACCACCGAGCTGGGGCCCACTGGGGGACAGTGGTCCTTCCTGCAGCTGGAGTGGGGGGCAGGGACCAGGTCCCCAGGAACATGCCTGGCAGGCAGGATGGACCCGGTCATGATCATGGAAGGAAAGGGCAGTAGGTGCAAGGGGCAAGTAGCAGACACGATGGATTTGATGTCTAGATCTTGGGCTGCTGTGAGGGGAAGGGTTTGTAGGGAGCAAGAGGGGAGCGATTCGGAGGGCACTCTGACAATTCAGGAAGTGGACATCGGTGGCCTGGGCCAGGAAGCTCCTGCTGCAGGTGGGGGGAGGCCAGTCCAGGTGCCTGCGGGGACGTGGAGGCGAGGGATGGACTCCTAGGTTTCTAGGTGCGACAACTGGGCGGGGCCTTCATGCTGACACGATGGCAGCTGCAGGAGGGCCAGGCTTGGCCAGGGCCGTGATCAGAGCCAGGGGCTGCGGGAGGAGCAAATAACATGAACAGAAGAGGAAATTCCTCTTGGGCACCAGAGGCCAGAGCTGCATGGGCAGAAGCACTCACGTGGGCTCGTCTGATGGAGTGTTTATAAAGCCCACAGGGCTTCGGGGGGCCCATGCGGGAGGTGGGAATGTCATCTGGGAAACTGCTGACCAAATACTCCGATTGTTGGTTCGGTTCCATGAAGGGCAGCAGGCTCGTTGTCCTCCAGCCTGTCCATCGCGAGCACCAGACCTTCTTCCCCTTGGTCCTCGGTGCCTTTATGCATCGCACCCGTCTCCTGGTTCTCCTCCTGGGAGTCTGGTTCTGTGGGCGCAGTGACAGTCCTTGCTCTTTCAGAAGGCACATTTGGCTTTTCAGTACATACATACAGCGTTGCACATTCCCACTAAATTAACATTGTGCCAACAGAAGCTCTTTGGGAAGTGCGTGTTGGTATGAGTCAGTTACGGGGTCAACCAGGCGAAGACAGCACGGGACAACCTGGATCGCAGAGTTGGGGGCGGGCACCGTGAGCTGGCTTAGGTGTCACCGTGTGACCGGACCTGCTGACACGTTAGGGTTAGAAGTTCCACGTGAGGAAAGAATGGAGTGCCTGCTCCTGGCGAAGCAGGAGCACACCTGCATGCCCCGTGGGTCCCCTTTCATCATGGGGCGGGCTGTCACACACGGGTAGGTTGGGTGCCCCTTGGAGACATCCCTTTCGCTCCTGCCTTTAGTCTGTCTTGGTGGTTCTCCAGCTTCAGCCGGCATCAGAGTGACCACGCAGGGGTCCCGTGCTGAATTCCCCACTTACCCCAAGTCCAAGGGGACCGCGGACGCTAGCGTTTGCCTCGATGCCGACTTTAGATCACACCCTCCATGTGGGTGGTTGGGATGCAGCCCAAGGTGGGACTGTGGTTCAAGTCGGACGCTGGGAGGTGTTTCGGCACCTGCCCCAGCAGAAGGGCTGAGGTTAGAGGCCGGCAGGGAGCTGCTCCGTGCGAAATTGATCAAACTGTTAGACCAGTGGTCGGCAAACCCATCAGCCAACAGAGCCAAATATCAACAGCGCAACGACTGAAATTTCTTTTGACAGCCGCATTTTTAAAACTTAAACTTCTAAAGCCACTTCTTCAAAATACCCAGGCCGTGATATTTTGTGGAAGAGCCACAATCAAAGGGCCAAAGAGCCGCATGTGGCTCGTGAGCCATGGTTTGCTGACCACTGGTATAGAGAGTTGATGCTTCACCAAAAAGGCTGATGTGTTATCAGGTTGGCCTTCACCTTTGCCCGAGTGCCAGTAGTGGGACTTTTGAGATGTAAATCCAGTCAAGCATCAAGAATGCTCAGGCCTACTCAAGAATGCAAATAATCTCCTTTGATCCTAACTTTTGGTGTAATTTCCTGGTTTTTGGGGGGTATAAAATAATCTTGCTGCCTGGGCTCCGGGCCCCTGTCTCTCCACCAGAGAAGACAGCATCCCACCTAGCCCCAGCTTTTGTTTCTATTTCTGCATCTTCTATTCTTTATTTCTCAATCCCCAGCCGCCTCCATTCAGAACCGGTTTCATCTCTCTTTCGCAGAAAGGGAGATCCTCGCCATATTCTGGCCCCCCGCGCCACAACCGTGAACTTTCCATTCGTTTCTCTGTTGGATTTTTAAAAACATACTTTGCGTTTGTCATTTGTCAGTCCAGGCAGGGGGTATAAGTGCTCCTTCCATCAGCACCAAGCACACGGGTGGGGGCGGCGCTGACCTGGGCTTCAGGAGAGAGGAAAGTCCAGGGGGGACCGAGCCACTGGCCATTTGGCTTCTCAAGTTGACATGGCTCATAAAACCCCACACACAGATTCAAGTGTCAGGAGCGTGTAGGGGACAGCGACTCCTTGGTCTCTTGTTCTCTCTGAGGTATCCCCCCATTATCCTTCGGAAGAGGAGTTGGCTTGTTCCCCAGTGAAAAAGGCCAGGTTACTAGACTCAGGGATGGTGTGCAGGTCTGTCTGCAGACACCAATCATTGGAAACCTCCTCTGCAAGCTACCCACTCTCGGCCTTACTCCCGCTCCGGGACTTCCCACCAATGAAAACCACCAACATCTTGGCGATTTTCGCTGGTCACCACCGTCCACCCCAGGACCCGTGTCCAGTGTCATGGCGGGTGTGTGTCTTTAGGTCCAATCCCCTCCCTTCCACAAGCAAAGCCAACCTGTGGGCCCCTCGGTGGGGTTTTGGGTGAGTGCTGTAGTTGGAAGATGGATGTTCTATTATAAATACCGCAGGCGATGCTGGCCAAGAAAGTAGGTCTGGGTTCGGTTGTTGGGGTAGAGGATCGCAGTGATTTCCAG